>OZ025298.1:147189311-147789311 GCA_964019185.1 Maratus speculifer
TAATGTATGTGAATTGATCAAAAAACACCAGGAAGAGTTTACTGTAATCACCTGGTTGGTAATATCCGCATAATTAAACCCAAGTGTGAATCTGTTTACCCACCTCTATCGGATTGTCTGCGCTATGATCCTCTACCGCGTAATCTAGCTCGGCTAGACTGGACACTGGAGATTGCATGGCTCAGCATCCAAGTAAACACATTAAGGGTGTATTTCGATTCAAACTGCTCATTTTTCAATTTATTTTTAAATTCATTTTTGCTCTCATATGCTTCAAACAAGTAAATTTTCTTACTTAGAAAGTACACAAGGTGCTGTGACTGTCAATTATTTGATAAATGCAGAAAATATTGCAAAAAAAGCAATCAAAAACGGTATTTTGAACCGATTTTTCCGAAGCGGGCGAACTGTGAACGAAAAAAAGGTCATATTGAGAGGTAATTGTTTATAAATCAAATTCTAATGAATTGAGCGTAAAATGACATCACACGGCCCCTTATATGTCTCTTCAGAAATCCCCTCAGCAAGTTTGAGGTTTCTACTTTTAAAAATGTGTCTGGAATTCTATCAGAAAATTTTGAGCTGTTGAAGGTGAAAAAACTTTTTTTCGAATACACCCTTAAATACGCTAATTGATTCTCTTTCTGCAACCGTTTGAACTGCGAAACATGGTTATTCTAGGCTTTTGACATGTGTCACGATAATGTGATTGGACTGTGTATTATAAAAACGTTTTTGAAAAGTAGTAACCCTGACTTACTTAACCTCGCATTTACTTCGTTTTGCTGAAAAATCAATCCTCAATTAAGACGGTCTTTCAATTTTTTTAAAGACTTTTGGTTCTATGAAGGGAAAAGTTTACGAAACAAACACATGATAGTGACAAGCAAATAAGAAAAGGCGGGGAGAAAAATTTTAGAAAAATAACTCTACTATTACACCGAATTTCAAGAGAAAAAAGTAGGAAGATTTCGTCTGTTCAAACTTCATCGCAAGATTTTTTCTTTATCGTGAGAAACTCGAACGGGTAGTTAAAAGAATAACGAATCGTAAGTTAACAGTTTATTGGTTTATTCCGAATTTTTGTATTTCAATTACTTTTTTTGCAAATTTTAAATATATGTAATAGAGTCCCTAAATATAATAGAGTTTTTCTTTAGATTTTGAAGATTTTTTTTATTTATCCCTTTTTGTTTAACTGAATCTCGACCTTTTATGTATATCAACTTACGTTGCTAAATTTATTATGAATTGCTGACGTAAAATGAGATATTACAGTAATTAAATGTGGATTTAAAAAGATTATTTTAAACATTTTCCATAAAAAAACAACCTGTAACAATTAAACGCCTCCTACTAGTAAATTATTGAACTATTTTTCATTACATAACTCGTTTTCGCATACTTTATGGCACATAAATAAGAATTATATATTTATTAATCGCTTTTTAACTACAATTTAACAAAAGAGGCTCTGTGTATTTTAAATGTATTTAATAACATTACTAATGCCATTGTTACGCAAAGATTAAATCAAATATAGTGAAGTGAAGAATGTGTTTCCTTCAAGCTTCATTTTTGTTAGAGTAAAATCAATGTTTCCCAAAGTTTTTCATTTGATAATAATAACTAAATTTACAGTTTCTTCTACAAGGATAGGAAACCGATAAACGAATTTCTAGAAAATCAATAGAACAATAGTTTATGATCACAAAATCGAAAGTTGCGAAGCAAAAAACATCTATTATACTTTACTTTTTTTTTTAGTACAACTCAAATTTAATCAGCAATGTTACAGCAACAAATGGAATAGAATAACATGTCGTAGACGGAAATAGATATGAACGCAGTGAGTTTTCAAAATTTGTTAAAAGTAATATTGTAAATCGATTTACACATTTACTTAGAACATTATTTTGTCTATATTTTTTTATATTTATTGTAGTTTGAAAATTTATATAATCAATATTAAAAAAATAAATGTTAAAAATTTTAGTTAAAAATTCTGTTTAAACGATTATCGAAAAATTAAAAAGAATAAAAAACTACATTTTAATTTCAATTAAAAAAATTATTTTGTTATATATTGTTTGTTAGGATATAACTAGCCGTTTTAAAATATATTTATTACTAAAGTATTTTATTTGAAACTATCAAATATAACATTTTACAAAAAGCAACATTTTTATTAATGTTTTTTTAATGAAAATGAGCCAAACCAATTGAAACTATTAGTAGAATAATATTGAAATAAATATTTCTTTTAAAAAAGCCTATTGTATGCTAAAAAAATATGTAATATTTTGTTAGGCCTTTAAAGCACAGAGTTTTTGATTTTGATTTAATTTTATTTTTCTTTTCAATGTTTATTCTCAATGTCTTCAACCTCTTATGGCAGTGCTTCTTTCGTATATTAAAGAATTTTTCAATACAGCGTATTATAATTATTTTTCAGTATAGCGTAATATAACAATTCTGCAAGTGTGATCGCAGATCACACAGAGGGTTTCGTTTATTTTTTTTATTTTCAAAACAACTTACTCTGTAATTAAGAAATCCAAATTATTAATCTAAAATTATTGAATTCTTTACATAGATGATACCACCAATAAATTTAATTTAAAAATAATTATAAAAAGAACTTGTTCATTTTAATCAATATAAAAGTGTTCAAATCAAAATAAGTAAATTAAATCAAAAAATCCATTTAAAAAAAAGTTCGAACTTAAAAACTTTTAGTGGAGATAAAAATAAAATTTTAAATTTCTAAAAACTAATAAGAAGCTGTAAATTGACTCCAAAGTGTGAACTGTAACAAAATTTTGAATGCTGAATCATTAATGAATCGTAACAGTCTTAAAATGGTAATAAACTTTTATTCCAAAACTTTTTATGAACATAAGTGATAAAAAAAAATAATGAAAACCCTTAAATTTTCCAAAAATGCGAAATATCTTAAAATTAAATCTATCTTAATATGAAAATTTCAAGTTCCAGTATTAACGTTCAAACGAAGAGCCTTCTGTTTACTAGCAAGACTTATGATCCATTGGGCATTCGACAAAATTCCAAAAAATAAAAAATCTTGTGTTTGTGAAAACTTGTTCCTTTATCAAATAAATGTAAAGAGTCTATATAGGCATTAAAATACGTAAGTTTTATTAAGAATTAAGGAGCATCGCAGGGACATTAGACTGCATAAATAAAATAAATCTATTTCTAGATTCTACTTTCTAACAAAATTGCCCTATTAACTTTGAAGAGGCAAAAATAATCGTGCAATAACCCATATGACAGTAAAATTAGAGAATAATGTTGAAACCTTTGCACGTGAGAATAATGTTGAAACC
Source organism: Maratus speculifer (assembly GCA_964019185.1). NCBI lineage: Eukaryota > Metazoa > Arthropoda > Arachnida > Araneae > Salticidae > Maratus > Maratus speculifer. The sequence continues at coordinate 147,192,662 of OZ025298.1, forward strand.
TTTGCACGTGAGAATAAATTTCGTAACGATAATTTATATTGCTAGCCGCCTTTGGCGTCCAGTTTGGTCTCTTTTGAATGTAGACTAAGCATAAAATCATATTGCTTTTATTCATAATGTTATTTTAATCGCTCATTTTTGTGCCCAAATTAAAAGATTCTGCCAGAGAAATAGACGCGGATGCCATATGCGCATCACATTGGCGCAATTGCAACAAAATGGCAAGTATATGCCTCACATGGTAACCCGGCTATAGTTATTTATTTATTAATCGACCGCTTTTTTACATTTATTTTCTTTTTTTAATGATATAAATTGTTTTATTCTATAAATATGAACTAAACTTTTTAAAATTATTATTTCCTTTTTAAACTAATAGAAATTAGTTTAAAAATATGTATGTAACTGGTATTTGAAAACGAAGTTTTCGCCAAAGTGGCGTAAAAAAATAACGTGTCAATGTGGTGCATATATGACATCTGGACTAAAAATTCAAAAGCTCAGAATTTTTATGTTAGCCTGGCGCTGATAATAAATCGCCAAATATTGTACCTGTGGTATTTTTTGTATTTCATTAATATTTTAAATTATAGTAATATAATCCTTTCACTCATTTCATTTATAGTATGGAATTTTATTTGAAGCTGAAAAAATTAAAATTTATGACTTTTATTTATTTAAAAAATATATAAGAAAAGACCAAAGAGTTTTATCTTTATTTTTGTTAATACCTTTAATTATAATTATATATTTATATATTTACAAATTACACCAGGTGTTATAGTAGTTTTAAAAATGGGATAGTTTCGACGTTTTTTTTATTTATTTTTTAAATACTTTTTTAATGTAGTCTATAAACACACAGTATACTCTAGTTTTTTTAATAAATTTATTTATGCTTCTACAATTATAAATATAGCAATTCGCATTAAAAACAATAATCTTAATTAATATTTTCTTCAAAACACATACACCGAATGGAATATTTAAGATTTTAAAAATGATATTGATTCTCCATATAGTTCAAATTAAAAAATGTATTATTTTGTCCACAAAAATTCATCTTTCAACTTGGACATATTTAACTTCAAGCATTTTCGAAAAAAAGTTTAAAACAACTTTTAATTTGAAATATATGAAGAATCACCATCATTTTTAAAATCTTAAATATTTCATACGATGTAGGGGGAAATGGGGCACATTGATACACCCCCCGTTCAGCACACAGGGTCATTACAAGAAATATCACAACAGCTCCAAGAGGTTATACTAGTAAAATTAACTACATACAGAAAGTTTTGGAGTGATTCAATAGTTTGATGAAATGGGATGGAAAAATAACTGTTTTTGTAGGTCAAAAGTAAATTTGAGTTGTGCAATTGAAATGGTACTATACAACTGTTCCAATATTTTAAACCGAAAAGAATACCCTCTGTTGTGTTTGCAGTAAAGGACACTAATTATTTCTGACACGTGATACTAGATGGCAGCACCAAAAAACTTTGATGTTGATAGAATGAAGCTGTATTGACTTTATTAATTAATTATTTCTCATTATTTCTTGTCCATTTGTAATTTAAAATTTCTAATATGTTTTGTATTTATTCATCTCTAATTCATCTTTTTAGATATATTATGTTTGTTATAATGCAGGTTGTACTGCGGGCTAGTTCAGAACGAAAATATTCTGATTCAAAGTATGTTTACTAATGCTGAAGTCTATTGAATCTCCTTAAAATCCCTTTAAATCATATTTTTATTTCTGTGAACAATTCATATTCGGAGGTCTAAAATCAACAAACAAGTCTACAAATGTTTTTCAAGTTATTCCACAACCGGCAATATTATACCAAGAAGGATACATCATAAGTTCTGAAAACGTCGAACAACACAAGAAGATATCAAAAGGTACTTTATTTTCTATTCTATTCAAATAAAAATCTCTCCAATGTTAATTCACTTTAAATCTCAACATAAATAAAGTGTTTGGACCGTCCTGAGCCGCAGCGTCTAGCGTATTTTTAAGTTTTAAATACAAAAGTTAATTACGTCATGAAAACTGAAGTAGAAATACAAAGTGAACAGAAATTTAATTTCACTATTAAAGAAATTAATCGTTATAATATTCAAGTAGCTGAAGCAATAGAAAATAAAAATGTTAAATTAATTGAGAAGATTAAAGCAGAATTAATTAGCTTAGAAGCTGATTTAAAGAAATCTTATTTTGGCATAGCCGAAGAAAGTATTAATACTTTACACGATTCATTTACTAAAGCGAAGGATATAGTTGTTGACGATTTAGTCAAAATTGAAGAATTTTTGGTTGTAAAAATACAAGAAAATATGAATGAAACTAGCAATAATTCAGGAATGTGTGTTAAGGATAACGCTTTAAGATTGCCAAAATTCGAATTGCCGATATTTTATGGTGATATTAGTAATTGGATTACCTTTTAAGGAAACATTTCTGACTGCAATTCATAATAATGAAAATTTATCAGACCAGTTAAAATTTTCTTATCTAATAGCGAGTGTAAAGAATTATCCTGCTAAATTAATTTCGGGTTTTTCAATTTCCGGCGATAATTATAAGGAAGCGTGGGAAACTCTTGTTAATCGCTATGATAATCGTAAGAATTTGGCATATTCATTACTGTCAACATTCATTAAGGCTAAATCATTAAAATCACCTACGCAAAAATCAATTCTAGAGCTATTGGACACTTGTAATGAAGTTATTCGGAATTTGAAATCTTTAAAATTTAAATTTAATGAATTTGTTGATTTGATTTTAGTTTATTTAATTCAAAAGAATTTGTTGATAATTTACGAAAACAGTGGGAGTTATCATTAAATAATGATTGTTTTCCAACTTATGAAATGATAATTAGTTTTCTTGAAAAACAAGCACGTAGTCTGCTGAATTGTAATGTTGAATTTATTAAAACTGAATCTAAATCTAATCATAAATTTGATCCTAAATCTCAATATTTTCCAAAAAGATCGGTATCGAATACTGTTGTAATGTATAATGTGAATAAATCACAAAACATTATTTGTCCAAAATGTAATGAACCCCACCAACTTCATAGATGTCCATCAATGCAGAATTTATCTGTTGAGCAACGCTGGCATTTAGTAAAATCTAAAAAATTATGTACGAACTGTTTACGTTCTAACCATTTTGTTGCTAATTGTTTGATAAATACCACATGTAAACATTGCAATTCAAAACATCATACACTCCTTCATCGTGATCAATCTGCCCCTGCACAACAACAAATAATTAGACAACAAGATCATGTAACAACCCCAATTGCTGTAGGGAATTTAAATGAATCTAATTGTTTTACTAATCAATCGTTTAGTGGGAATTCTCAAACATTGGCTATTGCCGTTATACGTGTAAAATCCAAATCAGGCAAATTCATTCCTCGCAGGGCGATGATCGATAGTGGTTCTCAAAAGAGCCTACTTTCTAAAACTTGTTGTGAAAAATTAGGTCTTCCATCAAGGCCTACAAATCATAAAATCTCAGATATAAATAATTTCGCTAGTAACATCTCTTCAGGAAGTTTCTTTGACATTTTCTCCCCATTTTAATGATGAAGTCTTTCAGTTAGACGCGTTAGTTGTTAATCAGATAACAACAAATTTACCAAATTTTTTGATTACGACTACGTTTTGGATACATATTGAAGGCTTGAATCTTGCGGATCCAAATTTCCATGTGTCCAGTCCTATTGATCTTCTTATAGGTGCAGATTTGTTTGCCAATATAATACTAGGAGAATCTATTTTAGGACCTAAAGGATCACCGAGTGCTATTAATTCTAAACTGGGTTGGATATTATCGAGAATTATTTATTCGATTGAATCAAACCAAAATTCATCTGTTAGTTGTCATGTTACTACGCAGATTACTTCTCAGCTGCAAAAGTTCTGGGAACTTTAGTCGGTTCCCAGTTCTGATCCAATTTCTCTTGTTGAAGATAATTATTCTAAAACCGTTTCACGCGCAGAATCAGGACGATATGTTGTAAACTTGCCATTTAAATCTAAACCAATTCTCGGTGATTCAAAATCTCAAGCTCTAAAGCGGTTTTATTTTTTGGAGAAGAGACTCCACCAAAACCCTTTGCTTAGAGAGCAATATTTAGCATTCATGCAAGAATATATCGACTTGTGGCACATGGAACTTGTACCAATTTCAGAAATTTCAAATCCGGATCATTTTTATCTTCCGCATCACGGGGTACTAAAAGAAGATAGTTCAACTACACGACTTAGAGTAGTATTTGACGCATCTGCAGTTGGTTCATCAGGCCGCTTTTTAAATGATTATCTAGAGATAGGTCCAAAATTGCAGCCGAAAATATTTCCTTTATTATTAAAGTTTAGAATGAATCCAATTGCTTTTAGTGCTGATATCGAAAAAATGTTTAGGCAAATCCTCGTTAATCAGAAGCACATTGATTATCAACGCATTCTTTGGAGATTTAATTTAGAAGAGACTATCAAATCATACAGGCTGTTGACCGTTACATACGGTTTTTCCTGTGCACCTTTTTTGGCCATTAGGACATTACGCCAGTTGGCCATTGATAACGAACAATATCATCAAAAAGCCTGCAAAATCATTCAAGATGAAATTTATGTTGATGATCTTCTTTCTGAATCCGATTCACGAGAAAACGCTCAGAATTTAGTTACACAACTAATAAGTATTATGAAAAGTGGAGGTTTTAATCTATGAAAGTGGACCTGTAACGATCCTGATGTAATAGCTCACTTACCTGATGAAATAAAGGCTTCCTCAAAAAAGGTCATTCAGGAAGATGATACTGTTAATGTTCTCGGTTTACTTTGGGACTCTTCCAAAGATATTTTACAAATTAGGTTCGCTGATTTAAAGGATGTTAAAACAAAACGAGATTTGTTATCTGTAGTGGCTACAATATTTGACCCTCTCGGTTTCCTAGCTCCTACAACAATAAAGTTAAAAATTATGATGCAAGATCTTTGGAAGGATAAGATTTCTTGGGATGAGGAAATCCCACATTCCATACAACAGATTTGGAATGAATTTTCATCTGAAATGCATTTATTAAAGTCCATAGAAATTCCTCGATACATGAATTTATTTAATAAAGCAGTTGTTCAAATTCAACTGCATGGCTTTTGCGATGGTTCGAATAAAGCTTATGCTGCTGTTACCTAATTACGTGTTGTTACACCTGAAAAGGTATTTGTTAATTTGATTGCGGCAAAAACTAAGGTGAACCCTATAAAACCTCAAACATTGCCAAGAATCGAGCTCTGTTCAGCTCTTTTGCTAGCTAAGTTATGTTCTGTCATCATCGACACATGACCAATGAACTTTGACAATATTTATTTGTGGTCAGATTCGCAGATTGTTCTCAGTTGGCTAAAAGCACCACCTTTGAAGGGAAATCAGTTCGTACTCAACAGAGTATGCCAAATACAGGCATCAATGCCTTCCCATGAGTGGAATCATATTCCAGGTGCTTTAAATCCTGCAGATGTAGCTTCTAGGGGAATCCCTCCACGAAAGCTTCTTAATCATTCTCTGTGGTGGCATAGGCCTCCATGGCTGCTGTCAAATGAGCAAATCCCAATACCAAAGTTCACTGCTCCGATTTCAGAATTAAATCAAGTAATTGACTCTGTCAGTAATGTAACACAAGTTAGTGCACTTCCTGACTTTCTTCTTAAGTTTTCGAAATTCTCTAAGCTGTCAAGAGTCACAGCCTATTGTCCTAGATTTATTCATAATGCTAGACATAGTACATCGAAAAAATTTGGAAATCTAAGTTCAGAAGAAATCTCTCATTCAATTCAACGAACTGTAAAATTAATTCAAAGTTCTGAATTCAACATAGAGCTTAAGTTGTTAAAAGAAGGAAAACCCTTACCAAGCAATAGTAAACTGTTATCACTAAATGTATTTTTAGATTCAAGTGATATCATTCGAGTAGGTGGTCGTTTGTCACAACATCAGTCTTTAACCTTTGATAGAAAATATCCGATGCTACTCCCAAAAAATAACTTTGTCACTAAACTATTAATAAAGCATGTACATGAGAAACATATGCACGCAGGTACACAGCTAGTACTTTCTATTATACGCCAACAGTTTTGGTTTGTTAATGGTCGTTCTACTGTACGACACGAGCTCAACAAGTGTGTGCTTTGCAAACGCCTAAAAACACAAGATTGTCAACAAATGATGGGATGCTTTCCCGTTGATAGTATCACCCCAATTCGTCCATTTTCCAAGGTTGGTATAGCTTTTGCCGGCCCCTGCATAACTAAGCCAAATTTGCCTAGAAGTAAGATAAAATTAAAGTCCTACGTAGCTTTATTCGTCTGCATGTGCACTAAGGCAGTGCATTTGGAAGTGGTATCAGACTTGTCTGTGCAAGCCTTGCTAGCAGCCTTAAAGAGATTTATTGCACGTAGAGGCCTACCGTCTGATATTTATTCAGATAATGGTAAGAATTTTGTAGGTCTAGCAAATCAACTGAAGCAGTTATTCCAATATTTGAGGGACAGAGAAATTCAAGATTTTCTTTCGAGCCAAAAAATCAATTGGCATTTCATTCCTCCATATGCGCCGCACTTTGATGGGCTATGGGAGGCAGCTGTAAAGCTTACAAAAAAGGCATCTTTTAAAGGCTTGTAAATCCAGTATTTTAAACTTTGAAGAATTATCCACGTTACTGTGTCAAATAGAAAGTTGCATAAATTCAAGACCTCTAACGCCGATGTCATCAGATCCATCAGATCCGCGCGCATTAACGCCAGGTCATTTTCTAATCGGAGCACCGCTCCTTGATATCCGAAGCTTCTAATTCACGAGTTCTATCATTAAATGCTCGTTGGCACCATATTGAAAGGGCCAAGAACCAATTTTGGTACAGATGGTCAAGAGAATATCTACAACATCTACAACAGTGTCCTAAATAGAGTACTCCAAGTGTTAATCTCTGAGAAGGAGACATGGTGGTAATTCATGACCGATCCCTGCCCATGAGATGGAAAATGGGCCGCATTCTAGAAACTTTCCCAGGACTGGACAATCGAGTTCGTGTCGTCTTGATTAAAACAGCGGACGGTGACATCAAATGTCCTATTACAAAAGGTATCTCCTCTACTGCCGGGGGCGGAGGATGTTGTGTTTTCAGAAAAGGACATTAATTATTTCTGAAACGTGATAGTAGATGGCAGCACCAAAAAATCTGATGTGGATAGAACGAAGCTGTAATGACTTTATTAATTAATTATTTCTCATTATTTCTTGTCCATTTGTAATTTAAAATTTCTAATATGTTTTTTCATATATATGTTTTGTATTTATTCATCTCTAATTCATCTTTTTAGATATATTATATTTGTTATAATGCAGGTTGTACTTCGGGCTAGTTCAGAACGAAAATATTCTGATTCAAAGTATGTTTACGAATGCTGAAGTCTATTAAATCTCTTTAAAATCCCTTTAAATCATATTTTTATTTCTGTGAACAATTCATATTCGAAGGTCTAAAATCAACAAACAAGTCTACAAATGTTTTTCAAGACAATGTTTTTCAAGTTATTCCACAACCGGCAATATTATACCAAGAAGGATATATCGTAAGTTCTGAAAACGTCGAACAAAACCAGAAGATAGTAAAAGGTACTTTATTTTCTGTTCTATTCAAATAAAAATCTCTTCTATGTTAATTCACTTTAAATCTCAACACCCTCCCTGGCAAGTAAAGCTACTCTTTATCAGTTCCTCATTCTTTATTGTTAGATAAATTATGAAGTGTTGGATTTGCGACTCATTTTATTCAAAATGGCTGTATGGGGCACATTGATACAGTCTTTGTCGGCCCACATTGATACAATCTAAATCCTTTACTAGTTCATTTTTTCATTACCTTTTATTTATTTATTTTTACCACACACTCCTTAATTTAACCATTTTTCGTAAAAAATTTCTACTATTAGTTTTTATTGAAGTGAAATAGCTCTAATTTCTTTATATTAGAACATTTTATAGAATTTTTGCAAACAGAAGACGTACAAACTTACACAATATCTAGTGCTAGTAGAACCAAAGAAATGGACGGCAGCCTGGCAAATCTCAAATTTATATCGATTCTCCAGAGGAAAAAGTATTATCGACATGAGAAATATTAAGTAAGAGAAACAAGCTTAAGAACAGTACAGGATAATTATATTATAAACATAATTTTTAATATATTATCCTTTATTTTTCTGTTTGTAAACCGATTTATAAACAGAAAACCTGGTAATTCTTTCACCTTCCCTAAGAAAGAAGATAATTCTGGTGTTAAAGTGCCAGATATGACAAAGTTACCACAGCCAACAAACAGACAAGTAACAGCCAGAACATCAGGTCACTATACATTTCATTTTGATTGCTTTAATATCACTTACAAGTAAATTGTGTGCGATTTTTATGTCTATAAATAGATATATAAAATGGTTTGCTAACTATTTTTCTATGAAAAATATGCATTGGTGTTATTTTGTCTCCATTTTTCCCAGACGTGTCAAAGTTATCAATCTGCGCCGGGGTTGTTGCTTATTGATACAAATTACTTTTTTTGATTTTTTTTAAAATTACATGCAAAAATAACATATAAAACAACGATTGTACATTTTTATAACACACTACACAGGTTTTGCTGACACCACATAGAAAAAAACTTGAAATTTCTGTTTTCTAGACACCAATTTTTTTTTTTTTTTTAAAGCCGTATCAATGTCCCCCAGTTCTCCCTATGTGTTTTAAAGAAAATATTAATTAAGATTATTGTTTTGAATACGAAATGCTATATTTATCATTGAAGATGTATAACTAAATTTATTAAAACATCCAGAGTATACTATGAATTTATAGACTATATTAAAAAAGGTATTTAGAATTTTTTAAATAAAAGAACGTAGAAACTACCCCATTTTTAAAACTACCATAATACCTGGTGTGATTGGTAAATTTATAAATACAGTGAAACCTCCAAATATGGGACACGTATGGGACTGCAACTTTTGCCCCTTAAATAGAGGTGTCCCTTATTCGGAATTTATTACACAGTGAAACCTCGACATAAGGGACATCTATGGGATCACAACTTTTGTCCCTTACATAGAGGTGTCCCTTATTAGGAGGTTTCACTGTATACAGTCTTATTTATTTTTTAGTCTAAATCTTACCAAAGGACTTTTGCACAGTAATCCATAAGATGTGTTTCATTTCGATGTTGCCATTAAGCAATTAACAAATAATCGTGATTTTCGTGCCACATACGGTAGCGTAATATACAGGGTATTTCACTACCAGACCGACAAAGTTTGAGGAGTGATAGTAGACATTCAGTCAATCATTATTAAATGGAAAACCATGAGGCGATAACGTCTTCTGCAGGAGTTCGGAGCCATTAAATTTTAAGGTCCAAATCTTCAAACGATGATAAAAAACGGAAAAAGGGTCGATTTGTTTTCGGTTTTCGCTAAAATTATTCTTTATATCACAAAGTTTTCAAAAAAAAATTCAAAGGTTACGTTCAAAAATTGTCGAGAGAGGGCGCTTTAGACATTAGAGTAACGAACGACTACTTTTTACCGTTATTTTGTACAAGGGGTTGAAATTATTCTAAAGTTTAGAATTTAACTTAAATTTTAAGTCCAAAATCGGAAACATTGGGATCTGGTAATTAGCAAAAATTGAACTCTGGACAGAAAGGGGGATTTTAAACTCTCATAAATATTGGACAAACTAATCGATTTTGTTGCGGTTTGCGTGTAAGTTATTCCCTTAGTAATTATTTTATTCAAAATGACGTACAGCTTTGGTGTCCTCATTTTTCGATAGAGGCAATTCCGACACACCTCCGACAATTCAATGGCATTACTCCTGGGTGTTTTACTACCAGACCAACATACTTCCAGGAAGTGTTAGGGATGCAAAGAAGACTGGGAATCATATAGGAATGTAACGTTGGAAATGCCTTTTTTGCGAGTTACGGTTAAAGGAATCAGAGAAAAAAGCAACAGACACAGCAGAGAAAGAGCAACAAGTTAATGTGACAGAAAATAGTTTATTTAAAGATTTTACTATAAAAGGTGTTCGAAATTACGACCAGAAGTAGTCCGGGATGTTTGACAGCGGCATCGTATGGAATTCCTCACGCTTTTAAAGATTCCTGGCATTTCTGATAGATTTCTGTCAGCTACAGAACTTCTAGCTGCGAGGTCTTCACCTGATGGTACGATAGTCTCATACACCCAACTTTTCATTTGACCCCAGCAGAAGAGGTCCATACGTGATAGGTTCGGCGAACTGACAGGACAATGAATCGGGCCACCACGATCTATCCACCGCTGTCCATATGTTACTTTAAAGTGTAGGTAAACGTCATTGGTAAAATGTAGAGGAGCCCCATCGCCATCGTGCTATTCATCGTTTAAATACTCCATTCTTCTACCTTTGGTATCAGTTCACGAATGATCACTTCAAAGTTATAGCTGTTCACAGGAATTACATTTTTGTGCCATCTACAGTCGCTGTCGAACTACTTCTGGTCGTAATTTCAAACACCTTTTATAGTAAAACCTTTAAATAAACTGTTTTCTGTCACATTAACGTGTTGCTCTTTCTCTGCTGTTTCTGCTGCTTTTTTCTCTGATTCCTTTAACCGTAACTCGCAAAAAAGGCATTTCCAACGTTACATTCCTATATGATTCCCAGTCGTCTTTGCATCCCTAACACTTCCTGGAAGTATGTTGATCTGGTTGTAAAACACCCAGGAGTAATGCCATTGAATTGTCGGAGATGTGTCGGAAGCGCCCTCTATCAAAAAATGAAAACACCAAAGCTGAACGTCATTTTGAATAAAAGAATTACCAAGGGAATAACTTACACGCAAACCGCAACAAAATCGATTAGTTTGTCCAAAGTTTGTGAGCGTTTTGAAATCCCCCTTTCTGTTCAGAGTTCAATTTTTGCTAGTTACCCGATTCCAGTCTTTCCGATTTTGGGCTTAAAATTTAAGTTAAATTCCAAACTTTAGAATAATTTGAACGCATTGCACAAAATAACGGTAAAAAGTAGTTGTTCTTTACTTTAAAGTCTAAAGAGCCCTCTATCGGCAGTTTTTGAATGTAACCTTTAAATTAAAAAAAAAAAAAACTTAGTGATATAAGAAATGATTTTAGCGAAAACCGCAAACGAATCGATACTTTTTTCCTTTTTTATCTTCGTTTGAAGTTTTGGACCTTAAACTTTAATGGCCCCTAGCTACTACAGAAGATGTTTGCGCCCTATGGTTTCCTGTTTAATAATGTTTGTCTGCATGCCTACTATCACTCATCAAAGTTTGTCGGTCTGGTAGCGAAACACCCTGTATATTTAGATAATACATTAAAAACCTGGCATAACACCTTGAAGTCCTAAATTTTTATCTGTTTGCAATATTTCAGTTTTTTAGAAAATTGAAATTTTCTGATGTTCTAGTGTTCATTTATACATTCATTCTAAAGGCGACTACAGAAACAATTCCTAATAAAGATACTATTTATTTTTAATCACCATATCCCCCGCATTATCCGGCCTGTCGCAAAATTCGAAGGAGACCAGATTTTGAAATGTTAGTCGATCTTTCACGGCATGTGGAAGAAAAGCGAGGACCTTCGAAAACGGAAAGGAGTTCATTAAGATAATTTTGCGACAGGCCAGATAATGCGGGGATATGGTGATTAAAAATAAATATTATCTTTATTAGGAATTGTTTCTGTAGTCGCCTTTAGAATGAATGTATAAATGAACACTAGAACATTAGAAAATTTCAATTTTCTAAAAAAACTGAAATATTGCGAACAGATAAAGGGTTCATTAGTTGTATTCAGTAGTTGCGACTTCTGTTGAGTACGAGAAGGGCAATACAGAGTTTATCTCCATTTTTCAGGTTGTTCGGTTTACCTTTTTAACTCAAAGAGAATAAAAACGTGTTTCATGTGTATCACACTATTTTACAGAAAGGTCTCTTCCCAGTACCCATCCGATATTTACATAGTAGAAATAGATAATCACGTAAATTGCTACACAAATAGAAATATTCTTACTATTTATAAAATACGAAAACTATAATAATTATTTAAATTTATAAAGAGAGAAATATGTGCTTGCCTTACATTAAAAAAAGTAATTTTGTCTGATAATTTAGTTATATTAATATGGACACCCTGGAGTAGAAACGCCACACTTGAATATTTTGAATAATAAGTTAAATAAAATATACTAATAACTTACAATAAATATACATATATATATAGAGAGAGACAAAAAGAAAAATAAGTATTGGTGTTATTTTTTTTTATGAAAAACGTTGTGAGAAAAACCAAAATATATAAGACGTCAATCCTCCTGAAATGAAACCTCGTAATTTTCGTTTTGCCGGTAAATACGAGTTTTTGTGGCATGCTGGTGTACTTCGGTTTTTTCCGGCATGCCGAATAATGCGGGGCAGGTACGGAATTATTATTGCGTGTCTGACGTTTCTTAAAAATTACATTACCTGTAAATTTTTTTCGCAGTTGATATATATGTATCAGACCAGATGGCATAATCATTAAGTTCATTAATAAGTTATCTATCTGTTAATTTTGTCAGAGATAGCTCAGTGGGTAGAGCATTGGATGATTCAGACTGTTTGAAATCTTGGCTTGTACATTTTTCGCTCAGTTTGGAAAATTAATTATTCATGTAAAAATAGGTATTCGTAATTTTTCTGGGGTTCAATTACCTGCATAATGATCACAATGATATCTGCGTAATGATCTTTACCAGTAACTTTATCTGTAAAATTCGAATAAAGGCTATTTTTTATATGTACCACTAAGCAAGTTCACGTGTTTTTAACATATTTAACTGCTATTTATTACATTTTATGAACCAGTGTCTTACACATGATAACTCATAAAATCTGTATGTTTTTCGTTAAAAAAAAAAAAAAAAAAAAAAAAAAAAAAAAAAAAAAAAAACTTGTACTTTTTTACTTAAAACTCCTTGGTTAAATTCCCTAGTTTATTTTAGTAAAAATATTAAATATTAATCAGGCAACAACAAATAATTAAAAAAGTGGTATGTCTTGATTAAATCGTATTTTATCCTACTAGAGGGTTAAATTTACTAGTTTATTTTAATAAAAATATTTTAAATATTAAACAGGTAACACAACTAATAATTAAAATAAGGGTATATCTTGCTTAAATTGTAGTTTATCTTACTAGAAAAAGTTATCTTAGAGAAGCATAGAGTTCAGTAGAATTTATTCAAAAAAAAAAAAAAAAAATATTAGAAAAACAGACTTTTTGTTTAAAGAAAATGAAATATTCATGAAGTAATGAAATTAGGTGATCAAAAATTTATAAATCAACCTCCAATGTATTTTGGAATTTTTTAATTTGAAAAAAGGCTGAGTAAAATAAATATTTATTCCAGAATAATAGAGGTCTTTTGGCGTTCAAAAGTTTGAAAAGTTTGATGCTATTACTAAATAATGATGATGGATTAAGTCGAGAAAATTTGATCGTAATAACATTTATTTCTCCAAAATGTATGAGATTATAAAATAAAAAAAAATATATATATTACAAATTTATTTTTTTCGCCAAAACTAACCTTTATACTACCTTAATTTTCTTATAATAATGTTACGTACTTACTTCAAATTATTAAATTAAAATCTTGTTTCTAGATCTAATCTGTTAATCTGTATGCAGACGATATAAATTCTTAATTTGCCTTAAAAAACATTATTCCAGTATGCGTAAATTTAAAAAGATGGCTCTAAATTAAAAATATTCTTAATTAAAACTTTATATCTTAATATTCCAAATAAAACTGATTTCTTCTATTAGGTAGCTTTCATTACAAAAAGTAAAAAGCTACCTATTGCAGCCGTCCGGAGGAAAGCACTTCCGGAAAATTTTGGTATATTTTCACCGATCATGACCCCCAGACCCCAAAACCACCCTCCGTTCAAATGTTGACATATATATATATATATATATATATATATAACCATATATATATATCTGATTTTTGTCATGCGATAACTAACGTATTTATGAACCGATTTGAATGAAACTTGGTATGTATATAGTTCATACAAATGTCTCGACCGGGTTCGTTGGTCAGCATCATCCGCCATTTTGTTTCAAAATGGCGGCCATTTTAAATTTAAAAAAAAATTTAAAATTTAAAAATTAATGCGAAAAAACTAAAAGTTGAAAAATATTTTTATTTTACGTATTAGAACTTAAAACAAAGATTCCAGAATACTTTTTATTTTGTCTATATCTTAAAAAATGATTGAGTTATAGCACTTTGAATTTTTCTTATGGCTGACATTTTGAAACGATCTGATTTTTGTCACGTGATAACACGCGTATTTATGAACCGATTTCAATGAAACTTGGTATGTACATAGTGCATACAAATGTCTCTACCGAGTTCGTTGGCTAGCATCATCCACAACTTTGTTTCAAAATGGTGGCCATTTTAAATTCTAAAAAAAAAAATTAAAATTTAAAATTAAATGCGAAAAAATCAAAATTTGAAAAATATTTTTATTTTACGTGTTAGAACTTAAAACAACAATTCCAGAACACTTTTAATTTTGTCTATATCTTACAAAATGATTGAGTTATAGCACTTTGCATTTTTCTTATGGCTGACAATTTGAAACGATCTGATTTTTGTCACGTGATAACACGCGTATTTATGAACCGATTTCAATGAAACTTGGTATGTACATAGTAAATACAAATGTCTCGACCGAGTTCGTTGGTCAGCATCATCCACCATTTTGTTTCAAAATGGTGGCCATTTTAAATTTTTTTTAAAATTTAAAATTTAAAATTAAATGCGAAAAAATTAAAAGTTGAAAAATATTTTTCTTTTACGTGTTAGAACTTAAAACAACGATTACAGAACACTTTTTATTTTGTCTATATCTTAAAAAATGATTGAGTTATAGCACTTTGAATTTTGCTTATGGCTGACATTTTGAAACTGTCTGATCTGAATGATATCATACACTTTATGATATCATGGAATTTGGTGACTCTCTAAATCGCTTAAAATAAAACCAGGTTGAATAAACGATGACTAATTTCTAAAAATTCCTATTAATATTCAGTCTTGACAAAAACTAGTATTCAATCTTATAAAATCACTAATTTTAAAAGATTATTTCCACTAATTTGAGTTTAGGATTTTTGAACAATGTAGCTTACTTTAAAATAAATAAATAAATATATAAGTATATGAAAGCTACCTCTTCCTCCCGGCATTGCCGGAAGGACTTTGTTTTTATCAACCCTTTTTAAGAAAATCTTATTAAATTTATTCCAAAACCATACCTTTCAAAAAATATCATTATTTTATTTTATCTATTTATTTATTTTTCCGCCGTCAACCTTTGATGTTAAAATAAATAAATAAATATATAAGTATATG
This sequence comes from Maratus speculifer, assembly GCA_964019185.1. NCBI lineage: Eukaryota > Metazoa > Arthropoda > Arachnida > Araneae > Salticidae > Maratus > Maratus speculifer. The sequence goes on from OZ025298.1 coordinate 147,208,218, forward strand.
AAAGCTACCTCTTCCTCCCGGCATTGCCGGAAGGACTTTGTTTTTATCAACCCTTTTTAAGAAAATCTTATTAAATTTATTCCAAAACCATACCTTTCAAAAAATATCATTATTTTATTTTATCTATTTATTTATTTTTCCGCCGTCAACCTTTGATGTGTGCATTAATAAATTCATTTCTTTTCTTTTTCTCTTAAAATTAATCATTTATAAAAATCGTCTGCCTAAGAAAATATGAGTCGATTATAAATTGGTTAAATAATTTTTTTTTTAAATAAATTTATCGTCTGTGTAAAATAGTCTCGTATCTGGACAAGAATTCTGTTTACATAAAAGGATGATGGTTTGAGATTACAGAAAGTTCTAGAATTTTCTTTTTAGTTTTAAAAGGTGGAAGTCTCGAGATGAGAAGGGGAGAGATTCTGGAGTTCTTTCGTCGATGAGTACGGCTGGTTGAAGTAAATGATGGAATATTTTTTGGACATTTCGGTAAAAGATCGTTTGCAAAAAGGAGTTTTTCCCTCTATAATGACTACAGTTGAATAAATAAACTTACAGCCACCAATGAGTGATTTATTGGATATTCTACATTTATTTATTTTTTATTTTTTCCCTCGCTGGCCATGACTTCTGTGCAAAGAACGGGGAGCCTGGCGATGATGTTTCTCGCTCCTAACTTTAAAATGTCACATATATACATATATATATATATATATATGTATTGTATCATTTGAAAATTTGTTAAAATTGACATTCAGAATACAAAATTTAATATAAAAATTACCAGTATTCATTTTAGAACAAATATCATATTTTACAAGAAAGCAAATATTGTATTTTGAATTGTAATATTTTAATCTTGTTTTGTCTTTTGTCACATAAAATTAAAGATTTGGCAATAAGAATGTAAATTTTAGTTCTATTTTTAAAAAAAGTTCAAGTTTCAAAAATATTGTACAAGTTTAACTCTATCGCTACTAACATTTTAGATATAAATTAAAAATTACAAAGTTTTCACATATATTAGCAATTTTAATATTCATCTAATAAAGAAATTCTAACAATATCGGTTTTTTTAATAGAAAATAGACACATATTTGCAAAAATATATTTAAAAAAATTACAAAATACAGACGATTTTACTAAACAGTTTAAGAGTGCATAAATACAATTCCTTAAAATAGCCATAACTGCAGGAAATTACAACATACATATAATTTTACTAAACAGTTTAAAAACACATAAAAATAATTCAACAAATAGTTATAATTACAAGAATTTACAAAATACTGACAATTTTACTAAACAGTTTCAGAAAATACAATACTAATCCTACAAATACCTATAATTACAAGAAATTACGAGATGCAAATAATTTTACTGAACAGTTTTAGAATACGTTAAAATAATTCTACAAATAATTACGATTCAGGGAGATTACAAAGTACAGATAATTTTATTAAACTGTTTAAGTACACTTAAAAATAATTCAACACATAATTATAAGAAATTACGAAATATAGACGATTTTACTAAGCAGTTTAAGAACACATATAAATAATAAAAACTAGCAAAATATAGACAATTTTATTAAACAGTTTAAAAACATATAAAAAATCTTATAAAAAATATCAATTTATGTTTCGCACTTGTTTAAAGTCACACGACATTAATGTAAATAAATTTGTATTGACGAGACGTACTTAAATTAAAATTGCAATTCAGAACATGTAAAACAAACATGCTGTGTTTATGACACCTGCTGTCAACTGCGTTTAAGAATCTATATCATCTGAATTTGCGTTTACTTACATTAAGAATTTCATCTTCTTTTAAAATGTTTAGCTAAATTGTTTATATTTATAACTAATTATGGACAGATGTAATATGATTTTCAGTTTAAACTGTAATTACTTAAAGGTATCACGATAAATTTATATCTGGGCTACCACACAGTTGCAACATGAGAAAATAAAATATATCTGTCAAAATTTTAGTCATATAGAAAAGATTACTAGCATACGTCAGTCCGATATGTCGGAGGAGTTGCATGCATTTGAATGATAATATTTAAATGTACATATATATACATATATACAGGGTGATTCATAAAAGATAGGCAGAACTTTAAGGGGTTATAGTACACTTAAAGACAAATAATATTAAAATTTACCCTAAGCGTCCCAGACGTATTCCCAAGGAGATAGGGGCATTAAAGTTTAGGGTCCGAAATTTCAAATGATTATAAAAAATGAAAAAATTGGTCGATTCGTTTGCGGTTTTTGCAAAAAATTTTCTTTATGCCAGTATTTTCTTGAAATAAAATTTTAAAGTTCAATTTCAAAAAATGCCGATAGGGGGCGCTTTAGACTTTGGAGCAACAAACAACTATTTTTTAACGTTATTTTTTGTATTTCTTTAAATGATTTCGAAAGCTTAGACTTAAACTTAAATTTTGATCTAAAAATCTGAGTCCTAACGAGTAGCTAAGTAGCGTAAACTGAAATTTGAAACCCTTCTCCCCCCAGAACAAAAATCAGTTATTCCCGATCTTTGTGTCGTAGATTAGGCTCTAACTACTGCCGCGTTTTGCTAAAATTATTCTTTATGTCAGTATTTTCTTGAAAATAAATTTTAAAGAAAAGTTTCAAAAAATTCCGATAGAGGGCGCTTTAGACTTTGGAGTAACGAACAACTATTTTATACCGTTATTTTTTGTGTCTCATTAAATGCTTTCTAAAGCTTAGACTTAAACTTAAATTTTCAGCTCAAAATCTGAATCGCTGAGCGTGGTTCAGTAGCGAGGGGAGGGGGTTCAAATTTCAACTTCTGAACATAGTTCAGTTTGCACTATTTAACCATGCCCAACGATTCTGTGCTGTGATACGAGGCAAAAATACAACTTTCGTCAAGGACTGCATAGTTGGAATTCACTTATAAAGGCACTGGCACAGTTGGAAACGTCGCTCATGCAAACGTTAAAGCTCCATTCCTGACGCTAATCACCGGGTGAAGAAGGAGACAGAAAGTATGCAAATGTCAAATGGGGAAGAAGAAGAACACGTATGCAAAATTTCGACACGATTCAGGCATAAAAACCACTGAACGATGAGTCAAGTGTAAGTCGCTGTAGTAATGAATCGGAAGATGGTGCCCTTCACGAATAAGGAAAAGGCTGAGATGCATTTAATTTACGGAGCGGCAGATGGAAATGGTGCAGAGACACAACGAATGTACGGAGAGCGATTTCCCAACAGGCGGTTGCCTAACCGCAAAACTTTCGAGCGCTTGCACAGACAGTTGTGTCAGACGGGATCATTTCTCGCTTCCCGGTCGAATGCAGGTCGTGCAAAAAAGGACGAATCAGTAGTTGTTGCAGAAGCCATTCTGGATGTAGTAGCGGCGCAGCCAAGTACAAGTACACGAACAGTGGCTAGGCAGGTGGATACCTCACAGTCCATGACTTGGAGGGTACTGAAGGATGAACATTTGCTCCCGTTTCATGTGCAACGAGTCCAGAAACTGTCTCCAGGGGATTATCCAAATCGTATTGAATTCGCCCGCTGGTTTCTGCAGCAGAACGCGCTAAATCCACATGTTGGACGAACTGTGCTTTCCACCGATGAATGTACCTTCACACGTGAAGGTACATTTAACACACACAATGCACATGTATGGGCGGATGTCAATCCACATGCTACGTATCCACATGCTCATCAGAGACGCTTTTCCATCAATGTTTGGGCAGGAATCCTCGGAGACCACCTAATCGGACCGTACCTTCTTCCTGAATGCCTCAACGGTAAAACATACATCACATTTCTGCAACATGTGCTGCCAGACCTGTTAAACGTTGTTCCTCCACGCATCCGGCGGGTCATGTGGTTCCAGCACGATGGAGCGCCAGCCCATTACGTACGAGACGTCCGCAACTATCTGGACATCACATTTCCGAACAGATGGATTGGTCGAGGTGGTCCTGTTGCTTGGCCTGCTCGCTCGCCAGATCTTTCACCCCTCGATTTCTTTTTTTGGGGACAATTGAAGGCTCTTATGTATGAGACACCCATTGAATCCCCCGAGGAACTGGTGGCCAGACTTTCCGCCGCTGTAGGGGAAGTGTTCGAAAAGCCTGATGTTTTCGCGAATGTTCGCCGTTACATTCTTCGCCGTTGTTCTGCGTGCATAACCTCTGGTGGTCACAATTTTGAACATTTATTGTAATTACATGTTAATAAATATGCTTTGGTAACATAATCCTAATTCGTGTCTTTTTACCTCGTATCACAGCACACAATGTGTGGACATGGTAAACTGAACTGTGCTCAGGAGTAGAAATTTCAAACCCCTCTCCCCAAAAACTTAACCACGTCTAACGATTCAGATTTTGGGCTGAAAATTTAAGTCTAAGCTTTAGAAAGCATTTAATGAGACACAAAAAATAACGGTATAAAATAGTTGTTCGTTACTCCAAAGTCTAAAGCGCCCTCTATCGGAATTTTTTGAAATTTTTCTTTAAAATTTATTTTCAAGAAAATACTGACATAAAGAATAATTTTAGCAAAACGCGGCAGTAGTTAGAGCCTAATCTACGACACAAAGATCGGGAATAACTGATTTTTGTTCTGGGGGGAGAAGGGTTTCAAATTTCAAATTTCAGTTTACGCTACTTAGCTACTCGTTAGGACTCAGATTTTTAGATCAAAATTTAAGTTTAAGTCTAAGCTTTCGAAATCATTTAAAGAAATACAAAAAATAACGTTAAAAAATAGTTATTTGTTACTCCAAAGTGTAAAGCGCCCCCTATCGGCATTTTTTGAAATTGAACTTTAAAATTTTATTTCAAGAAAATACTGGCATAAAGAAAATTTTTTGCAAAAACCGCAAACGAATCGACCAATTTTTCCATTTTTTATAATCATTTGAAATTTCGGACCCTAAACTTTAATGCCCCCTATCTCCTTGGGAATACGTCTGGGACCCTTAGTCTCCTATTTAATATTATTTGTCTTTAAGTGTACTATAACCCCTTAAAGTTCTGCCCATCTTTTATGAATCACCCTGTATATATAAAGTATCAAATGTAACAACTTTATAAAATAAATTGGTTATTTTTTAAAACCTGAGCATTTTCTGTTCACCTTTTTTAAAGTTTTTAGTTGCAATTAGAAATTGAGAAAAAAAAATTGTTTAAAGTTTCAGAGACATTCTGAAAACTGTGTGCATGAAATACAGGGTGAGTTATAATTAGTGAAACAATAGAGAATAGGCTTGCTCTTTAAATATTGCTTTTAGGCAGATATTTCCAACTACAATGTTTACTAAAAAAAAGGTGCAACATATGATTATATATGTTGCAAATCCATGGGAAACACTTTTGAAAAATATATGAAAACTAAATTTTTATACGACCCCCGAAGGGCAAATTTCCCAGTTAGGAAATTATTCCTTGTCCATTCCTGAATTGAACAGAACAAAAAAAATCATCTCAGTATCTAAAAATCTCACTGAGATATTAAAATCCAAAATTCTCGAAAATTCGCGACTTTCACTACTTAAAAATACCTCTAAATAAACGTTTTTTTACTCATTTTGAAAGCAAGTTAGGGATCATCCACAAATTGTTCGTTAATAAGTGTCGATTTAAAACAGTGCCATTCATTAGGACATAAAAAAAGCAGAGGGAAGATATAACGCTTAAACTGCTTTCAAAATATGCTAATAGTCTACACTAGACGTCTGCATGGGTTGAAATATCTAGGTCCGGTCCCGAACCAATACATAGGGGAAAAGTTCGACCTGGTCTAAAAAATGTTACCATCATAACCCAGCCAAACCTGGAAAAAAATTTCAAACATAGCCGGATTTAGCTGTAAATTTCTGCATAGTTTTTTACATGGATATGGTTAAAAATTGTTTCGTATGGAGGACTTTTGACAAAAACATTATAGCTTTTTGCTTTTCATAATTATACTTTTTATTATTAAAAAGCGCCAAAGACTGTGATATTTTTAATTTATATATGAATCTCAATTTATATGTAAATGTTTTACTTATTCTTTAACATCACTGATCCATATTTTGTGTGTTGAAGACTTAGAAAAAGTTATACAGTAAAACATTTTAAGACGTAATCACATAGGAATGAGAAAATTCATTATAGACATATTCCTTACTTAGGATGTGTAAATGGAGTTTATTTTTTCTCAGGTATTATAATATTTATTTTGCATGAATCAACACATTTTGCGAATTTTTCGTCCCATGCAAACCTAGGAAAAAGGAAGCAGTACCCTCCGGTATAAAGAATTCTTTAGGCCCGCCCAGTCGAGTCTTCAGAAAAAAATATTGTCTAGTCCCGGGCCCGACCTGGGCCAAGAATATAGATTTTTTTAACACCTTTTAAAGACGATAAAAAGTTTAAAGTTGTGAGAACTGAATTTATAAAAAGCTCTTAAGCCACATGTTAGAAAAAGCATTGCTTTGAATAACTGACAGATATTTAAACACTACAGAAAGGAGGGGGAAATGGAAAAAGTTAAACTTAATCAGAAGTTTGAGCTACAGAAAGGAGTTACTTTACACTTTCAGTAAAAAAGATAAAAAAACATTTAAACATTTTATTAGGAGCTAATCTTTGTTTAAAACTTTAAATGCATTTGTCTGCATAATGAGTTTTTCCTCCACCTATTTCTCGTCTTTAAATTTTTAAAAATCAAGGATCATTAAAGAAAAAAGAGCATACTTCAAAAATGTCTTTTTTTGTTAATTCACATTAACTTTGTTTCGGCAAATTTGAAAAAATGTTTACTTTTGAAAACATGATTTTTCAAAAATAAATAAATAAAAATAAGTTACACCATTTTTTTTTAATTTACAGTTTTAAAATTAATATTAAAAAAAAGAACAAACTTAAAATTAATTTTTTTAATTAAATGAAAAATAAAATGAAATCTGATAAATAATATTTCGAGTTGAAACAGTAATAACGATTTTAAATTATATCATTTAAAACAATATTAATCATTTGAAATATTTATAAATTTAATAAGAAATTTCAGGATGTGATTTTGTTAGTAAATTTTATGGCTAACCATGCCAAGACCAACCATACTTTAAAGATACATTTTTTTAATGTATCCTAGAACTATTAAAGTAACATTGTTTCTTGAATTGCGCATATTTTAATTTGTGTCTAATCCCTTAAAACCTGATGAATCACTTAAATGGTTCACTTTGCGAGTGTTGCAGATATGAAGATGCAAATTTCTGTGTTTAATTCAGGACTGGATAAGAAAATCTTTCCTAAGCTATAAAAAAAAAAAAGATCAGCAGTTTTTGCCGTAAAAATTGCAGTGAAATTATATGCAATAAAAATTATATCTAATTCTACTGCAAATTTTACGGCCAAAAACTGCTGGCGACATTGTTGGCACCAGCTTTTACCGTAAATTTAACGGATTTTTTTAACAGTGTAATTGGAAATTTTATTCTATTTGGTCGCATAAAAATTTAATTTTCATATTTTTTTTCAAAAAGACCAAAATGGAGTTGCAACTTATTAGGGTGAGTGAAGCAAATCCACAACTAGGTTACGCAAATTACATTTTGTCGTACATTTTACAATATAACTATTCAGTATTCTGTCTTGAAGCATAAAAATAAATTATAATCTGTAGATTTGCAAAATATTTTTTTTCCACCGAGTACTTTAAAAAGTTATTATTTTAAATAATTTTTAAACATGGTTTTCCATTACGGAAGCATCTTTGCATATGAAAAAAAAGAGAAACGAGCATATTTTACAAAGAAAAAGTAAATTGTGAAGTTTTGTAACCATCGATAGAATCATGAGTAATTAAATAAAAAAATATGTATTTTCATTATACTGCCAAAATATCTCATATCTGTTTTTTAAATTTAATTGAGGGGAAAATATTTTTGCACTTGACAGAAATAAATATGGTCCGTAGATTTTTCAATATTAATTTCTTATCAAATGTTTTAAAAGGATATTTCTTATCATTTTGTTAAATATATTTTTCCATTACACGAATTTATTTTTGTAAACGATAGTAAAACCTAAATTTTTCTTCCAGTAAATAAAAATAATTGAGTCACTAAAATGAATAAAGTCATAAAGGTTAAGAACGTGAAATATTGTTTTTAAAGAATTATACTATGATTTATTTTTTATAAAGTGGCAAGAAAAGAATGTTAAACAAATAAAATTAATTGTTAAATTTCTTATAATAAAGTGTTATTCAAATTCAAAACTTGAAAATTGAAGAAAATGAAACATATTTTTTGCTGTGAAGTACTTATTTTTAATATGTTTGTCTTTTAAAAACAATTTACGGAATATTTTATTTCTATTATAAAAAATGTCAAGAAAACAAAAATATTTTTTCTTTCAAAAATTTATTTTATGAAATAATTCTTCTCTATCCAAACAAAGCATCATTTTTTCTAGTCTTATCAAAATCTTCACTTTTTTATGAAACTTTGCTATTAGAAATCTATAACTAGGGCAATACTTAAGGAGATAGTCTTTTGTTTCGATAACTGGGAAAGTTAGAGCACAGATGGACGGACAGACAAACCGAGATCATACACGCTTTTCAACTTTGTTGGAAAGTGTTAAAAATGGTCATCAAATAAAAGATTAGACTGGGCTCCTAGAATGCGAACTAAGATTATTGTGTTACAAGAATGTGGGTTTCCTTATGCTGAAATTGCAATACAATTGGGTGGCTTAGTGAATCAGTAAGAAAGTTTTTTTTTTACAACATAGGGAGACTAATTAAATAAAAACAAAGCAGGAAAAAGCCAAAAAAAGTGCACCGCAGTTGTCAGTGACAGCAAAATAAAAAGACCACGTGTCTAAGATAGAAGGTTGTCATCAGTGGCCACCAGAAATAACTGATTGATGCTTGTGCTTCTGTTTGTTCAAGAACAATCATAAGAAGATTATCGTATATTGGACTGAAAGATAGAATTCCACGAAAAAAATCATTATATAATTTTACAGCAACTGAAAAGAAAGAGACTACAGTGAGCAAAGAAAGACATAATTTGAGTGATGATCAGCGGTCACAAGATGTATGGCGTGATGAATCTAACAAGATATTTTTATTCGGTAGTGATTGGTGAAAATATGTATGATGTAGATTGTTTGCTTGTTTGTATTTATGTCGGCCAATTATCTACACTGTGGCATACAGGCCCTAAGGGCTGAGGTGTCCTCCATGGGGGGGGGTCTTTCTAAGGGAACCTAACCCGTATTTATGCAAGGAAATCCAAGGTTCGAAGAAACCAAACAAAAACTCCGAACGGTTAAGCCGACGGTCGCGATTGGGTTCGAACCCAATCCTACCGTCTACCATTTTGGAGGTGAGAACCTCTCGGCCACTGGTGGGACTGTATGGCGTAGAATAGGAGAAGATCTATATACTGACTGAATGCAGGCAGCTGTGAAAAACCTAGTTAGTGTTACGATTTGGTCATTCATGTCAGCAGATTGACCACCTTCATGTAATCAATAAGATAATGGATATAAGAAAATATATTAGCACTATATTAAAACCAAAACTTATATCTTCTATTAGATATCTCGTTCTTTAATGAAAGGGAACGCCAGTATAATTCTTCAATAATCCTTCATTTATTTTTCAGAGGGATTCTGCTCCTTTCTAAACAGCAAAAATATCGAAAGAACTTTTTAGTATAAAAAAGCACTAAATTGTGTTCATGAATAGGAAACAGTTCTTACCTCAATCGTATTTGGAGCTTGTGGCACCGTTTCAAAACTGTTGTACGTATGTGGAACCCGTCAAATAAAGGGGAATAATTGTGGCTAAAACTATTTCCTGGCATCATGTAATAAAAAAAGATAAGCTTAAAACTCTTAGAAATTCATCAACGTGAAGCTGTTATAAAAAATAAAGGCTACCCTACTGCATACTGATAACTCACTGCAATGTTTAGTATCTAAGGTATCTAGATAATTATTCTCATTTATTTTTTTATTACAAATATTTCTCTTTTCTTTATTGTATTATAATCAATATTAAATTCTCTTTAAAAATGAATATAAGAGTGCATTTAGTGAAGCGTAGCATTTTCTATAACCATACAATGTTAGAAAACATAAAACTATTTAAGAGTCTTCATTTTGGTTACCATTGTATATATCTAAATTTACGATTTGTAGTACATTTTTCAGACGACTAGGTTGCTCACTATCAAAAAAAAAAAAAAAAAAAAAAAAGGCAGCTATTTTGAAATAAATGTTTTGACTGCTAAAAATGTCCATGTCTTTCTGTTTATTTTACGAGAAAATTACATCGTTGTATTGTCTGTGTTTTACAAATTATTTAACTTAATTTTTTTTTTTTTTTACTTTTAGGTATTTTTCTATTTTTTAATAGATTCTATGTATATATGTATGAGAAAATTTAAATATCAGCTATATGATAGATTAAAGTTGTGAATAAATTTATTAAAGACTTTTTCGTATATATATAATTATTCAAACGAATATGCTTAGTGTTGCGTTTTAATCATGAATTAAAAAATATAAAGGCATTTTTTAAAAAATTATTTTACAGGTTCATATTAAAGTAGGTTATTCTATTTATTTAGCGAATGATTTTGAAATTCGTAACACAACCTACTATTTAATCAAGGTGCCTCTTTCAAATCTACACAAAATACTCAGTTATAAATGTAACTAATTGTGCGTCACCGTTCCCATATGCTCTTGTTAATAATACATATTCCTGTTGTACGACTTTATTAAATCATCTTTTCTGCACGATCAGTGAGTAACTATAAAATACCACTTTGTGCTTTACATTTATTCATCAAAAGCTACTCATGCCGGTAACAGCTGATTAGTTTAATTTTCCCGAATTAATGTTTGCAGTTGAAACAGAAATTATCAAATAATATAGCGAGATGTTAAGGATAGATGTTGTATTGAGAGAAATGATTAATGTTCATGCTTTTGATATATTACATGCAGATCAAAGGAATCGCATAAATAAATTTAGTAACTTTGTGCAAATTGTTTGCAAAAAAAAAATGCACGTAAAAATGTACTTAAAAAAGGGTAGTTTTATTAATAAAATATTTGAAACTGTAACACGTTACTTAATTTTTAACTGTTTATTTTTTTTAGGAACGTGTCAATTTAAAAAATATTAGACAATTTTTATATATTGAATGACTTTTTTTGCATTTTGTTTTGGAATTTAGAGATAAAATTACTACAAATGGGCTCTATATGTAAAAATATATACTGAAATTGGCAAAAATACCTAAGGGATTTGTTTTGGATAATTTATTACATGATTTTAAAAGGTGAAAAACGATTACTAATATTAGAATAGTTTATTTACTTCATTGAATTTCAATTAGTTCTTTTTTCCTTAGATTAAAATTCCTCCATATAAAGCCATGTTTCGTACGAGTGATAGTTGTAAGTTTTCAAAACTAGTTTTGTATTGCCTTTGATTATAGTTTAAAATCTGTTTTTTCAATGTGAGGAAATAAAAGCAGAAATGCTGTGAAAGATGCTACAAAGAGGAAAAACGTATTACATCACCAGTCCAAACATCGTAATATGTAGTTAAATGGTTGCTTGGTTATTCCAAATTTTATAAGACGTGGTTAATGAATTTTACTTCATTTTCATGAAAATTAACATATATTTGAAGAAGAAAATGCATTGAAATAGTATCAATAACATTTATGTAAATCAAAAACCCAAGTATTTTTCTAATAGTAATATTCGAAAATACTTGGAATTTCAAATAATATTGCAAGAACAATGGTGATGATTATAATAATAATTATGACAATGATAATAAAAATGGTATTTATTATTATTTTGTAAAATAAGAACTACATAATGGGATGGTTTTGGGGAGACGCGGCGCTATTTTATCCCATTTCATTTTTCTTTTTCTTTTTTGCTACTCTTTTAATACAATTTAACGATAATTTATGATATATGTTTGTGCATTTTGAAAAAAAGTTAGTTTGATATTACATTTTTTTTTATTTTACTTTTTTAACCACTTAGTCGTCGTGCCCGAGACATTCACGGGCTGCAAACTTCACGGCTTTTATTTAGAATTGTTTGATTCCCACCAGTTTTATAAAATAGTGTAATGGGTTTTATTCTGGCATTACTTTACTTGCCATTAAATAAAGTGAATATGTTTTTTAAAAAGTGATGGCAATAATGAATTTGAATTTTTAAACCGTAATTTAATGCGACTATTAAGGAGTTAATATTGATTTTGATGAAACTAATGGTTAGGAAATTATTTTATTAATTGTTTATGTAGTTATTCAGTAGCAGAAAACCACCCACATCTTCTTAATTTGTTAATTTAGATTAAATTAAGTATGGTAATTTGAGAATTGATAGCATCCGAAAACCTAGACTCAGGGGTTTTGGTTTATTTTGTATCGGCCGATTAGCTACTCGAAGGATATATGCCCAGGGGATAGGGGGTGAGTGTCCTTCATGGGGGTCTTTCTAAGGGAACCTAACCCGTATTTACGCAAGGTTCGAAGAAACCCACGAAAACTCCGAACGGTTAGGCCTAGATTAAGGGAACTGTGAATATTAAAAATAAGAATTCCAATAAAAAAGTCTTTTTTTATTTTGTAAAATTTTGAAACAGAGGCTATAATTTGTCTGATGCAATTTAATTTCAATTTGGCTTTTTTTTCATAGACATGTAAACTATTATATTTTTAGAAACTGTATATATTCATTGAAAATTTCCCTCGTTTCTAATTTTGGAATGTTTCATGCGCAATCTAATTAAAAGATTCTTTTGAAATATATGTCCCACTTCCTCTATACCCTAATAAATAAATGTTAACATAAAACATTGCACATCAGGAATGTTTGGGTGTTGCAATTTGTGTGGATACCTAAAATACATAGCTACTTCTTTAGAAAAAAATAACATTAGTTACAAAAATATTTTTTTCTACTTATATGCTCAAAGAACTATTGCATTTCATGACAATTTTCATCTTAATTTATAAAAAGTATTTATAAAAAATATTGTCATATTTCAGGGAAAAGTTCACTTGAGACAATTTTATTATCACAATTATTCGTAAAAATAAAATAAAAATGGAATAACTTTTTATTATTATTACCTAAACACAAAATTGTGAGTATAACGAATTTATCTTCTATTAACGAATTTGTTAATTTTCAATTGATTATATTGAAAACTGAACAAGTTGGCTTTAAATATCCACTTTCCCATAAAGAAGCATTTGTCTTATTTTACAGAAGCCTTTCAGGGATATTTAAGGGGTTAGGGGTAGTCAGAGGTATGAGAAAAAATGAGAACTTTTAATAATTTTTTGTACTATAGTACTAATACTAATACTAATACTAATAATAATTTTTTGTAATTTTTTGAACTTTTAATAATTCAATTTATTAAATGGAAGTAACAATATGACATGATTACATAATATTTTGAGTCGACTTTACGAAAATTTAAAAAACATTAACAATTTATAAAGTTATCGATGTTTGCTTTAGACCTTGTTCTATAAGTAGTACCTTGTAGTGATCATCACAAATCCTTCGCGCTTCAACTAAAATTGATTGAACAAGAATAATTAGTTATTTTAATAAATAATCTTGTGCCTGATTGAAGCTCTTTTTTTAAATCTACAAAATGGTGACGTCAGGAAATTTACCTCCATATTTTCGAAAATTCACCAACAGTTAATTGTTTATAAATAAATTGAAGTTTTTAAAAACATAAATATATCCTTCCATCAGGCACTGGTTTTTTATATTTTTAAATGCTGTATAAATTTTATTGAAATTTACTGAGTGGTTTTCGAGAATTCAACAACAGTTAATTGTTTATAAATAAATTGAAGTTTTTAAAAACATAAATATATCCTTCGATCAGGCACTGGTTTTTTATGTTTTTAAATGCTGTATAAATTTTATTGAAATTTACTGAGTGGTTTTCGAGTTACAGTGATCACCAGTTCAAGAAACGTATTTTCGAGAAAAACGCATTTAAAGTTCTACACTTGATTTTTGTAGAGTAATACACATTGTTTATTCTTACACCGAGTCATCTATACCTGTGCCATATAATAGTTCTTCTGCCGTTGCAAAAGTTTCCAAAATATTAATTTGGTGTTGTCAACGTCGCATTCTATTTTCTCGTGTATTATCGTAACTCCCAGTGTATTCATTATCATCAATAATGAATGCATAACTTCTTTGAATGCACTAATAGCTACGTACGCAGCAATTTTTTACGATAGTATAACTTGTATGTATGGATTTTGGGGCATATTTTCCATACTAGTCGATTGAAGCTCTCATTATTATTCTGATTGAATTTACCCACACATTTTGAAAATAAATTGTCGTTACTGAGATCTTCATAAATTGGCTTGATAGCTTCTGAAACATCAGGAGGTAACGGAGAACTATCTTGAGTATAAGTAGCAAGCTCTCCATTTGCTTCAGCACGTTGGTAAGAGCACCAAATATCTTCATCTTTGGAACTTATAGAATGATTAGGGTTTTCATCACTCGAGCCGTAATGATAAAAAGTCAACATTATAGCAGATTTCATATCTTCAATAGAATCGCAGTGTTGACCTATAGTACACAGTTAATTTGTCAATTACTTTTTCTGTAAGTTTTCCTCTTCCACCAAGACCTTTTTCGCTAGTTTTCAATGCACGTAATCGAGTCCCCATACGTTTCTGAACATGCATTATTCATTTCTTCTTATTTACGGTTGCATTATTGAAATCCATGAACATTACATTATGCTCAAGATTTATGACAGGCAGTATTTTTCTCGACTAAAATTTTATATTTTAAAACAATCTTAATTTTCCAGATTCTATCCAATTTTCGGATTTTTATTAAAGTTATTTATTTAAAGTTTTTTTTTTATAAATATTTGGTCCATATTTGATCTTGCATTTATAATTTACCTCCAAAAAGAAAAATTATCAAAATCGCTGGAGTACTTTATGAGATACTGGGATTTTGTACCTGAAAACTACGATTTTTCAGTACAGACAAAATATTTACACACTTCTAACACTCTTACACAATTCTGTGAAAAGACATTGAGTGAATACATAAGTTAAAATACATTGAAGCGCTTGCATAGAATTTAATTTCATAAAATAAATGAAGCAATTTTTTTAAGGGGACAGTGGACGTTACATTTTTTTTACTTAATTTTCATCATAGCAATTTGAAATTTTGTGCATACATACATTTCACCAAAAGTACATATAGAACATCTTGAAAAAAATTTCCAATCTTATTAAAATTTTTCATTTAAAAAAGTTTAAAATTTTAAACGAAATTTTAAAATGCTCCTCGTGTCTTAATTTTTGAGATATTTTCTTGCTTTTGCATTTTTATCTCTTACAACTTTATTATAAACAAATTTGTGTAAGATTTTTTTTAATCTCTTGAATAGTTAATATTTTATAGATTTTTTTCTAAATTTCATATCGATTTTCATCAAAATTTTGCCTTTTAAAATGCAAAAAATCTAATTTCGCTATCTTAATGAAGACGAATTTTAAAAAGCTTACACAATTTCTTTCTAAACAATATCAGGATACTTCCTTATCAATTTCATTAATATTGATAAAAAAT
This sequence comes from Maratus speculifer, assembly GCA_964019185.1. Taxonomy (NCBI): domain Eukaryota; kingdom Metazoa; phylum Arthropoda; class Arachnida; order Araneae; family Salticidae; genus Maratus; species Maratus speculifer. The sequence continues at coordinate 147,223,921 of OZ025298.1, forward strand.
TACGTCGCAAGGAACATTTCCAAAATCTAAAAACACTGAAAAATTAGTTTTGAGAAAAATAGATTTAAAGAATATAAATACACTTACCTTCATTGATTACTTCTTAAAACCTTCATAAATGATATTTTAATAAGAAAAAACTGTTTTGGTACTATTTTACCAAAGAAATAGACCTTTTTTTCGACGACTTTGCTATAGAAGATTTTGCTCAGATAAAGGTCTATTGTCCCCTTAAACCTTTATCGGTTGTATGTCACTTTCCAAGGGAGTTCAGAAAACACAATCTCTTACACGAATTTTATTTTTTGCCCGAATGCCGTTATAAGAAAGATTTTCACTTGTACTTTTACAACATGTGCATGCAACAAAATATATTAAATAATTTGGCGGTGCATTTAGAAATTAAAATCAGAAATAGATATAAATTCTAACGTCAAACTAATGTTAAAAGGCATGGCGTCCAAATCTATGTATTCGCTTAAATGTTTACGATTATTTTTAATGGCCAGATAAAAATTGTCATAGCGAGAGATTCAGAAAGGTTAAAACAATTTTGTATGTTATATATATGTATATATATATATAATAAATATATATTAAATATATAATATGTATATGTATATGTCGCCCTTTAAAATAAAAAAAAAACACAAGTGCTGAAACCCCCTTTTAAATCCAATAAGATTCAGCTTTTCAATACTCCTTTATTCTTAAAAAACACAAATCATTCATCGTTAAAAAATTGAAGAGGTAAAACTTTAGAAAAAAATCTCTGTTTCAGAATTATGTTGTTTTAAATCCCTTGTTTACACAAGTCACGTCTATGTGTATCAAATGTATTTACTCCAGATTAAGCTTTTTGCCAGAAAGTTTCTTTTAAAAAAACAATCTTTTGTAACAACAATGTATTTACGTTACTATAAATTTTAATTGTTATATTTATTTTCGTTACTTGATTAGAATGAATCTTATTTCTTTTTTCACTGCATTTTTTTATTGTTTTGAATTATTCATTATTTTTCTTAACATGAAATATAAACAATGTTCTGTTTATTTCATGATGTAACAAAAGAAAAAAGGATTTAATTTTTTTGCATCATGAAAGAATAATTTTTTTCAACAAATTAAATATTTTTTGTGAAATGTATAAATATAAGAAAAGAAAACCTTTTTCATAAAGTATAAATATGAATTGAAAAAATATCAAATGCTATTTTTAAAATCTAATAAAGATAATCAATGTATTAGCAATTGCACAAAAACATTATTATCAGACAAAACATAAAAACTGAATTTTGAAGATTTTTTAAAAATACTCTTTAAGAATGATTTATTTATCATTATTATTTATTATTTTACTTATTTATTTACCTTTTTCTATTACAAAATTAAATATATAAGTTTTTTAAGCAACCATATTGCATTATTTGTAATAGACTTGTACTTTTTAGTACAAGCATACCAATTTAAAAACTGTTGTGTTTTGTTTTTAAGCCGTAATAAATTACACAGCTTTGTTGCTGAAATACTCTACAGGTACAATTACATAAATACAGACTCACACTGTTTAAAATACTCTTTAAATTTTTTATTAAAGAAAATTTCCCCACTTAAATTTTTTACAGTTTTTACCCAATGCGGTTTGTGATTTATTCTATAAATTATGTCTTCTTTTAATACATAAGCCTTTCAATATCATGGTATATCCAGTTTCAAAATATACTTAACACTACACAATTAAATACAAATACAAACAAAATATATTTAATTAAAGTATAACACACGCAACATCAAATTAAAACAATAGGTGTACACTGTATGTCGGTTTGAACCAACTCTTTGAAATAAATGAAAACATGTTTTTCTTTATCATTTTTATCATTATTCATATCATTAACTTTCCTCACGAAAGAAAAAAAAAACCCAAATATTTCGAAAATTTGAAACGCTCTTTAGTAGTTACATATAAATAATAAATATAATTGTTTTTATATTCAGAATTATTTAGATTACTTTAAATTTTATTTTGACATAGGTTTTAAAAGATAAAACAATTGGCAAGACGTTATTGAAAAAAAAGTTTTCAGTTAAGTATTAAGGATTCTTTGTATAAAGTTTAATTGCTCTTAAAAGTTTAATGCAACAAGATTCCTGGTATTTTATTTCCAAATTTGTTTTTACTAATTTGTTAATATTCCAGTACATAAAAAAAAGTCATGCTCTTGTTTTGCATTGGTAAATATATATATGTGTATATTTTTACGAGAAAAAATATTTTTTTTACATTTTATCCTGGAAAAATGGACTTATGTTTTATAATTTGTTTCCAGATTATATAATTGAAATTGCTATGAAGTTGTTATTCGGTAATCTTATTGAAACTATTACAAACAATATCGAAACTGTACGTCAAAAGTCGCAAAAGTGTTGCATCCGTACTATAACTCGTTACATAAATATTCAAATCTTAGTGAAATAGCTAGTAGACACTTATTAAAAAATTCATGAATGCAAAATGTACAATTATTCTATACATTACATTCAGTAAAACTGAAATAATCAAATGGTCTTACTTTGCATGAGTAAAGAAATAATTTTGAGAAAAAATATTTTTTATAATCTCGCCTGGAAAATTTGATTTGTGCTTTATGCTTTCATCCCGCATCACATAACTTACTGATTAAAATTGCGACGAGGTTGTTATTGTCTGTCAAATTTTCTCATACAAGTTAGAAATTGCACGTCAAACATCTTCGTGCAATAGCTGGTGCACATTTTTCAAAAATGCAGGAATACAACATTTATTTTTATTCCACATATTAAATTCAATAAAACTGAAATAATTACTTTGCCATAGCCGCCAACTACTACGCGTATTCGCAGTCAAATAAACACATTAGAAACAGAAATTTTACTAAAAAATTAGGAATATGTACTGTAATATATAACACTAAATATATTTGGTATACACTTTACAAAAATATTTTTGTGGTTCTAAACATGTTTATACGATTAAAATAGGCGTAGAAGTTGGCAGCTCTGCTTTGCAAAAAAAAAAAAAAAAATGATTTAGAGAAAAAATGTTTTCTGTATTCTCGCCTGGAAAAGTGGATTTGTGTTTTGTCTTTTTTCCTCTTATTATATAACTTATTAATTAAATTGTAATGAAGTTCTTATTTGGTATTATCATTCAAATTATATCAAACATATTAGAAATTGTACGGCAAACATCTAATGAGATGTAATAGCTGGTGTACACTTATTCCAAATACATAAATACAAAATTTAATATTTGCTTTCTATATATATTACGCTATCGTATGTGGCAAAAAAATCGTGATTATTTGTCAATTGCTTAATGGCAACGTCCAAATGAAACGCATCTATTTTATTGTGTAAAAATCATTTGGGAGGATTTAGGCCGTGGTAAATTAATGTTTTGTTCTTTTGCTGCACTTATGAAGCTTTAAAATATCATTATTTTTCCTTTTTTGCTTTCTTTTATCTTAAAAAAGTAAATAAAAATCACGAATTTTAAATATTTCAGTTTCAAAATAACCACTTAATTGTCGCGCCCGAGACATTCATGGGCTGCAAGTTTCGTGGCTTTCATTTAAAACTGTTTGATTCCCACCAGTCTCATAAAATAGCGCAATTGGTTTTATGTTGCTATTTGTTCATTATTTTATTCATGTTCATATACATGTCATTTATTTGTCATTAAACAGATGAATATTTTTTTTTCAAAAAAGTGGTGGCAGTAATGAATTCGAATTTTTAAATTGTAATTTAATGCGACCATTAAATGGTTAAAGTTATGTATTATGAATGAAATAAATAAAAAGATTATATTATTATATTTTAAATGAAATTAGTGAAATACATAGAAATAATGCCATGGTACAATATTTGGCGATTTATCGCCAGCGCCAGGCCCAGTTCTTGATACCAAGATCTTGATTTCTCGGGCAGATGTCATATACACACCACATTATCGCATTTTTTCTGGCTTCAATTTTGGCGAAAACTTCGTTTTCAAGTAACTAAAAAAAAATGAGGCACAGATATCATATAGTACGCATCACATTGGTGCTGTAAATTTCTAACACCAAGCCGGCGAAATCATCGTTCTCAAATACCAATTATATATATATTTTTAAATTATTTTCTATTATTTTAAAAAGTGAAATAATCTACTTACATATATATAATATAAACGGGAATTTCGAATTTTCGGCTTACCCTTCTAGTTCTACTGCCGGGATTTTTATGATTTACTTATACCATTAGATATATATTATTTCAAGGAAGGTTTTCGTACATAGTGCATCGTTCTGTGTACATTAGTTAATAAGTTATGACGGAAAGTTCTTTTATTTTGGACAAAAGATTACAATTTGGCATATATGTTTCATTTGACGCCTCATATTAAGCTATTTTTGTTCAAGAATAGAAATGTTTATGCTAATTAGAAATTAAAAAATACAAGCATCCCTAAAAATAAAATTAAAGAACTATTACTAATTTCATTTAAAATACAAATAAGAAAGATAATCAATTAAAAATATTATAAAATGAAGCTATTTAATTTAAATATTGTGGGCATTCTTTATGCGGCTTTAATAAATGTTCGTTGTTAAAGTCAATCCAATGAATCAATATCTTGCAGTTGATAACATTTTTAATGTTATATTTGTCTCCAAAATAACAAAAAAATACTGAAATTAAAATTAAATAAAACATAAATTACGCATTTTTTTAACAAAATTTTTTAAAGTATGTCAGGGTTAATTACAAGAACTGCTGGATGCATTTAAAAAAATTCCCTAATAGCATGCATAGTCACAGTGACGTCACTGTGAGTCACTTTGGTCACACCACATCTGTGACCAAAATGCCACCACTCAGTGACGTCACATTGTGACTGAGATGTGACTTTCTTAAAAATCTTTAGAAATTTATAAATATCCTTTAAAACATGTTATTTACTTTAAAAAACATGTTTCTGGCAATTTAAATATCGTCGCTTTTGTCACAGTTTCGTCACAATGTTAATGTCAAATTAGTCACAAATGACACATTTTTGACAAATTTGTCACATTGTGACCACTTTGTGAAACGTCACAAAAGAGCTCTAAAACGGGCATAACGACTTCACATTTTAGTCACTGTGACTTCACATCGACGTCACGTGACGTCACATCGACAATCGATGATCACAAAGTCACAGTGTGACTTCTCAACGACGTTGCAGTGACGTCACCATGCTTTACGGGTTACTTACATCATTGAGTAGATTTACGGTGTATTCACAGTACAGTGATACATAATTTTTTTTTCTTTTATACAAATTGAGATGTTTTTCTTTGTTTTCGGTCGTAAAGATTTGTTATTTCAAGATAGTTATCAGCTGCGCAACTATGTATTATACTGTTGTTGATTAAATAATTGAAAAGGCTATAAATTAATTGGAAAAAAATATAGATACATGTTGTTGATTAAATAATTGAAAAAGCTATATATTAATTGGAAAAAAAATATGGATACAGAAAGGAAAAACTGTTAGTAATTTTATTTAAATAAATATACAAAAAAATAAGAGAACTTGCAATAATTCATATGGACAATAATGAGATTAGATGTCATATACGCATCAAATTTCTTCCAAAATTGCGTTATTTTACCTCGCATGGTAACCTAGATATTGTTATCAATTTATTATAAACTAGCTGACCCGCCTGGTGTTGCCCGGATCCTTAATAATAATATTAAACGAACTTGAAATTTGTATGATTTTCACTTTAACTCTAAATATATGGAAATACAACATCGTCTGAAATACGTGGCCACTGACTGTGTAAAAAATTGGTAAAAACAAACAAACAAACAAACAAACAAACATATATTTAGCTGTAAAAATGCTCAAAATGATTGCAATGGGAAACGCGGGAGGGAATATGTGTGTAGCGATTGCGTGATTTTCGTGTTAAAGTGTCCTGTTCATAGTTATCCGTAAAAATCACTGCTAAGTCATGTAACTTATTACTTTTATCACGTAGAAATATTAAGTGAAATATTTTGAATTTCAAACTAATTTCATCACTTTTTAATCCTCCTATACCGTAAATGAATTCGATACTTGAATGATTAGCTAAAAGTATATAATTTTATAATAGCTAAATGTATATAACATTATAAACATAGCTGGCAAATCTTAACTAATCTTCCGTAATAGCCGGATTAGTTTGATCAAGGTTAACCTCATTTCGAACCAAAAAAATTTATTTCATGAATCTTTATTTATTTAGTTTCAATTTTTTTAAGTAGCACTCATTTATTTTCATTTCTTAAAAAAAAAAGCTCTGGTTTGAAATTTATTAAACCATTATCAAATTAACACACGTATTACAGAAGATTAATGTAAGGTAAGCACCTATGCATACAATGTAATCTAAATGTATATAATATTATAATTTCAGAGCCATTGTTAAAAAAGTCTATATTTTTAATCAAAGCATGCGTAATGTACACACTGTGGTCAAAATCCTAACCGTAACTAATTGTATCGTAACCATAACCTGTATGTTAGCTAACCGTGACATAATCGTAACCTAACTATAACTAAAACGTAACATAAATGTAACCTCTTGCCTTTATCTTATCGCATCCTTATCCACAATCTAACAATAACCTAACTGCAACTTAACCTTAAACTAAATGTAACAACCCCCTGACTGCCCGGCAAAAGGGTAAAATTGTAATGTTGTTTTCTCTGTTATTTATTAAAATTATTAAAAAAAGATTTTTCTTCAAACATGATACAAAATATGTTATTATGTATAGGTGTATAATCTTTGAGAGTATTAATCCTAACTTAATTTTTCAAAACTAGGTTTTATTTGTAGAATTATATTAATTTAAATATTGCTTATGCCGAAGTGAAACTTGCAGGTAAGTGTGCGAAAAAATCAGCCAGCGGCAGTCAGGAGAACCGTGATCTAACTGTAACCTAACCGGAAATTAAATATAGCCTAATACTAACCGTAAACGTAATTGTAACCCATCCAGACAAAATTGCAATCCGTACCGAACTTAAAAATTCAATATGAAAAAATATTGAAAACTGACCAAATGCTATTTTGAACCGGAAAAAAATATTCCAATGAACCTTAACCCGATCCAATTACGACAAAATAATTTCTGTATATATGTTATTTGAGCCGAACATAAAAATTCAATTTGAAAAACCCCGAAATAATGAACAGTGCCAATTCCGAAACGGACAAAGTTATTCCAAATAACTATAACCGGATCCGAACAGGACAAAATAGTTTCCATGGACATAAACCCAATTCAAAACTAAAAATTTCATTCGAAAAAAAACTTAATTTACAAAATATTGTTGTCTCATGGCGATCTTTATTGGTCTATCACGTCCGGATATTTTTTTCAAAAAGCCAAGTTTGACAACATTATTTTAATAATCGTCTAATTTTATCAAACAACAGAAATACATTGAATAGAAATAATTTGCTTTGCTATTTTATAATTTATTATGGTGTATTAATCGTCTGCCATTCGAACAATTGTACGCATAACAACCATTTTATTTTTGTTTTAAAAGCAATTTAAAGCCATAAACATTTTTATATTAAGTAGAATACATTTAAATTTAATCAATGATAAAAAAAAAACAACTCCTAGAAAAGTTAGCCCACCAGTGGCCGCGAGGTTCTGACATCGAAACTCGTAGACGGTAGGTGCTGGGTTCGAACCCGATCGCGACCGTCGGCTTAACCATTCGGAGTTTTCCGTGGTTTTCTTCGAACCTTGCGTAAATACGAGTTAGGTTCCCTTAGAAAGACCCCCACGGAGGGCATCCCACCCATTAGGGCCAAAATCCCAAACGTAGATAATTGGCCGGCATAAACCAAACCAAAACAAACCAAACCTAGAAAAGCCTCGTATATATATATATATATTTTTTTACTGCAACATTAACCACACATACGTTCTAATGTACGAAGTGCCAACATTCTGACGTACAACAGCTGTGATCAAAATCCTAAATTAAACTGGATGTTTGCCGGTCTATGAATTTTAAAGGTCTTTGGAAAAGAACAGTCACTTTTAAATTGGTTTCTTTCTCGGTTTCTTTAATTCTGTCCGATATTTTTAAATATTGCGTTAAAAGTTTTAAACAAATAAACGAACCATAAGCAAGCGAATGGGTTAAAAAGCGAAAAAAAATGATTTTTTGATGAGAGTGAGTTTTGGATTTTAATTAATTACTCAGATAATAATTCCAGTTTCGAAATTATGAAGCTCAGGTACATCAGAAGAGATTTGGGGCTACTCTCAAAAAATTTTTGAACCTCGTACATGCTGTAGATTTTACTCGCCATTGCAGACACACACACACTCACAGACAGGCAGAGCAGTTTGTTCTTTTATTAGTATAGATTGTTTATCTACTTTTATGTTCATTTTTAACAGAATACAAATACAACGTTTAAAATATAAATATGTCTGTTTATTAAAATAAAAAAATAATGTTTTTCCGACACCTTGAATAATTTAAGAAGATATTAAAACGGCATTAGGCCCCGATCTTGGGTTCCTTCACCAATCTCGCCAACCAGAACAGGGCACGGAACTCTTCCCTTAATCTTTTGTATTTTTAATGAAAGGTGTGAAAAACGTGTATTTCAAATGTATGTTGTTATGTTTGGGAGAAGAGATGAGAACGCTTGTTTTCGTTTCATCTAAAATAGGTCACGTGATCATATTAGTGGGTAAAAAGACATTGCATTGGATGAATGCCATCAAAACACCCACAATAAAAGGACATGACAAAAGCTTAACTTTACAGTTCTTCGTAAAGAATCTTTTATTATGATAATATCAACTCAAAAGTAAATTGTGAAGAAAATAAATAAATAAGAAAAATGTTACCTGGAATCTTGACAAATGAAGAAATACTCAAGACGAAGAAGAAATTAACTTGGAACACATTATTTGAAGAAAAATTGAAGAATGAAAATTTTATTTATAATTATTTGTGAAGTAACGTCATGACATTATATTTTTATAACATATTCTCGTGAATGCACATTATATGTAAATAGATCATTATTCATTTCATACAAAATTTCTTCTCAAGGATAATACACAGGTGTAGATATTCTTTTTCACACAATTTTTCTTTAAATATATTCATTTTGACAAATACCGATCAACCATTTTTCTAAAGATCTGAAGAATAATTTTTTAAGAACATCAACTGTATCAACTCAATAAAAGAAGAAAACTTGAATCATAAAGAGATTTTTTGTATTTTCTTGTGGGGATCCCATTTATGCGAAGATAATCATACTTTGCCTATGAACGATCTTCCATGAATCGAAAAAAAACAAGTTATAATATTTTATGCAAGAAGAATACCATTTTCATTACCTTCCGAGAAAAAAAAATGACTTCATTGAGAACAACAACATGGGATTAACTGGAAAAATTATGAATAACATCGAAGAGTGCCTTTTTTAAAAAAAACTGCGACAAAGCATATATGAAATTAATAGATTCTCAACAAGCTATGAGAACATTTGAACGGCCGGTAAAAAAGAATGGCCAAAAGATTAGGTCGTAGCGGTAGAGGTACTTTGCTTTTCGCAGCAAAACAACCATTCGGAAGTTTACCTTCCATCTCGCAGTGCAGCATCCACTCAACTGAACTGGCGGTACAGAGAGAGGGGAGAGGAAAGATAAAGGGTTATCGCAAACCCGGAATATGCCAAGTTGGCAACGTTAGAATGGGGAAGGCGAGGAAAAAGAGGCCAAGCTACGTGTGAATGTATAGGGAAATATGAATTTAATAAGGAAAAATGATAATACACTTAAAGAAGGAAAGCCAAAGAAGGTGGCCAGGCACTTAACTGCTTAAATCACGTCACTTGTGGAATTTAATTTGATAGGCCAAAGGGAGGGCCAGATAAACGGAAGTAACCACCCATAGAACGATCGAGACATTTCTAGAAGCTTTTTAAACCGGAAGGAATGAATTCAAACAAGATTTTACCGTTTTTAGAACATTCGATAAGCTACGTAAGGAAGAAAAATTTACAGGAGAAAGCATCAAAAGAAACGAAATCGAAATAATATTTAAATTGAGAACATTAATAAAAAGGAGATGATAGGACATAAAATAGTTAATACAAGGGTCATTCCACATGAATTCAACCAATGGGTGTTGCATCATAGTCACAGATTTTTTTTTTAATTTTATCATAGATAGACATAGTAGTGAAACCCTCAAATCTGAAATTTAAAAGTAATTTTCACAATATTGGCCGAGATATGGCCATTTGAAAACTGGCCATTTTTACGAAATGGCGGCCATCTTGGAATTGTATCACTGTCTAAATATGGCCATAACTTGACAACTAATGGCTCAAAGTTTATATATCTGGTACCAATTTGAAGCTATTTGTACAAAAAATGAATATTTCACATCAAAACAATAATATAATTTCATTTTTTTACTTTTTATTATGTGCAAAGTCAAAATTTCACCCCAAAAAAGGGCAGATTGTAATGGCTCATAAAAAAATGAATCATCATGAATTTTTCTGAAACTTGGTAAAAACGTTGCTCCATCTGTGTCCTTTAAATAAAAAAAAATTGGAAAGGTAAAATTTGTTGTTTTAAAATAAATGTTTTTTTACAGATAAGGTGTCATTAACCAAATAATGATATTTTTAGAATCTGTGAGCATTCCTGATTCAAAAAATAATGGTTAAAATAAAATTTTCTAACATCTAAATTAATGTAAAAGTATAATCAAAACCTCATTTGTACTAATTTTGTAGAAATCTGCCCCCAGCCCCCCTCCCCCCCACCCCTCCCCCCAAAAAAAATTAGACAATTCAAAAAATTTTACACTGAAAAAGATAAGAAAATAATTAAGGAATATAATGTATAATTATAAAATACCTATAAATGCATTTTATATATATATGATAATTTACTTCACATATAGGGGCGAGTGGGGTGGAATGGGACAGTAGGTTTTTCTCTTTAAGTATCATTCTAAATATTTCATCAATCACACATTAGGTGAAGTAATGGTACCCCAATCTTCAGTTGAAAAAAGTAGCTGATTTACATAAGCTTGCAATTATATAAAGAAAAAGATTATTTCAAAAATGAAAAGTAAATTTAGTTCATATACTTTTTACGCTTTCTGTATAATGATTTGATTATGCATAGATGTAACAGTTTCTCTATATATGGAACATTATACTGTAAAATTAGAGAGGTAAAATTTGTTGTTTTAAAAATGGTTTTCTACATATAAGATGTCATTGACCCAAATAATGATTATTTTAAAATCTGTAAGTATTCTTAATTTAAGAAATATTGGTTAAAATGAAATTTTCTAGCATCTAAATTAAAGTATTGTGTTTATATTATATAATTCAATAAAGAAATATCAATTTATTAGTTATTTACACTAAATATTTATTTTTACAGTACTTTTTATTTCATTTCATTCAAAATATGATAATATAATTCTCAAAACATATTTACATAAATATTTTAAATACCTTACTATGGAATGCATGAAAAAAAAAGGCACATAATATTTTCTCCAGAAATGTTGGAGAAATACTAGCTGTAAATTACAGAGTTAAATTATTCAATTGTGTAATTTAAATACAATAAATATATATAAATGAGTTAATTGAGTTGACATTTGTTATTTTTTGTTCACACTGAATTAAAATTTATATGAACAAAAATCTAGATATGATGAGACAAAAAAATAAATAACAATAATATAATACAAATCCAGGGCAAAACATTGAATATGATGAGAAATAAGCCAAAGTTTAAAATTACACATGGAACAAATCTAGACAAAATAAGAAGAAAATATTTACTTACATGCATATAACTTTATAATATAGCAGTTTTTTCTTCAGATTTAAGCTAAAATGGATTTAATTAGTTTTAAAGTTTAAAAATAATGCTTGAATTGTTCGAGTTTCCTCTGGTGGAACAGTATATGTTCTTCCTGTAGCAGTTAAAGGAATAGACACTTCTTTTATTATTTGTTCATACGGAATCCAACAAACATCTGAGGATTTTGGCCATGAATATGAAGAATTGGGGCCATTAGGATGCATGAACATAATTTTATAGTCGTTCAGTTCTTCACAGTAATCTAAAATTTTCCCAATCCACCAATTTATCCCATATACACATGCAACATATTGTTCACTTTTAAATGTCAATGGTCTGACAATTTCACTGATTCCCAAAGGAATTACTCAAGTTTCTTGGACATTATGATGCAAGATTACATCATACTTTAATTATAGCCAATTAAGAAGCAGATGAAGTAAAGCAGCAATCTTTTCTTTAAATTGCATCAGCTCATATAGAACATGATGCAAGATAGCATCATACTTTGATTATAGCCAATTAAGAAGCAGATGAAGGTACAGTAGCAATCTTTTCTTTAAATTGCATCAGCTTATATAGAACATGATGCAATATTACATCAGCTTATAGAAACATAATGAAATTTTTACATCATGTTTTGAATTCAAAATTTAAAATTTTGAATTCATGTTTTGATTCTTGAAATAATCTTTTTCTTTATATAATTGCAAGCTTGTGTAAATTAGCTACTTTTTTCAACTGAAGATTGGGGTACCATTACTTCATCTAATATGTGATTGATGAAATATTTAGAATGATACATAAAGAGAAAAACCTACTGTCCCATTCTACCCCACTTGCCCCTATATGTGAAGTAAATCACCATATGTATGCATTGCATTTATAGGTATTTTATAATTATACATTATATTCCTTAATTATTATCTTATCTTTTTCAGTGTAAAATTTTTTGAATTGTCTAATTTTTTTTTTTTTTTTGGGTGGGGGGGAGGGGGGCTGGAGGCAGATTTCTACAAAATTAGTACAAATGAGGTTTTGATTATACTTTTACATTAATTTAGATGTTAGAAAATTTTATTTTAACCATTATTTTTTGAATCAGGAATGCTCACAGATTCTAAAAATATCATTATTTGGTTAATGACACCTTATCTGTAAAAAACCATTTATTTTAAAACAACAAATTTTACCTTTCCAACTTTTTTTTTATTTAAAGCACACAGATGGAGCAACGTTTTTACCAAGTTTCAGAAAAATTCATAATGATTCATTTTTTTTTATGAGCCATTACAATCTGCCCTTTTTTGGGGTGAAATTTTCACTTTGCACATAATAAAAAGTAAAAAAATGAAAATTTATTATTGTTTTGATGTGAAATATACATTCTTTGTACAAATAGCTTGAAATTGGTACCAGATATATAAACTTTGAGCCATTAGTTGTCAAGTTATGGCCATATTTAGACAGTGATACAATTCCAAGATGGCCGCCATTTTGTAAAAATGGCCAGTTTTCAAATGGCCATATCTCGGCCAATATTGTGAAAATTACTTTTAAATTTCAGATTTGAGGGTTTCAGTACTATGTCTGTCTATGATAAAAATTTAAAAAAAAATCTGTGACTATGATGCAACAAGTTTTCCTTAAATTGGTTGATTTCACGTGGAATGACCCACAATTGAATTAAAATAAAAATATGTGAGGGGTTATCGAGTAACCACCACATATGTAATATAACTATTTTACATGTATGTATTCCTAATGAAATGAGAGAGAGAGATCTGTGTTTTGAATGAACTGAATGCAATAGGAATGACAAACAATAATAAAAAAATATATTTGGTAATTTATTACATACGTCTCGCTAACAAATAAATTATTAATTTTTGTTGCAATTTTTGCTGCAACCTATATGAAGAATAAGGAAAAAATATATACATTGGTAGCCAGAAATGACTGCGACGAGGTCTGTTTATAATATCAGAAATATTGCTAACATTAATATTATGATACTACTATTCCGCAAGTCTGACAAAATTACCATCGCAGTATCAGACATATTTACATTGGGAAACGTCTAGCTGTACGTCTTTACATCTAACTGTAATGTGGAACACAATTGAATATAAAATCAATAAAATTTGAAATTATAGGTTTAGTTTGTAACATATGTATTAATTAAGAAGATAAAATTAAATAATAGTTTCTACCAACGATTGGCGTAAGTAGATTGGGGTGGTTTGGCACATAATTAATTTTAAAATGAAGAATTAAACTGATCCGATGACTTCCGTAATCGAGTTCATATAAAATTGGCATAATTTGGAACATAGATTTTTGGATATATTTTTATAATTTTCCACACTAATATACTAGCACCATGCCAAAATGTATATTAAGGGTGTATTCGAAAAAATATTTTGCCATCCTGAATAGTCGAAAATGTCTAAGGTATTTTATTGTGATTTCCTTTTTCGTTCAATTAACTAGAATTTTAATTATAAACGATTATTTTCTTCGTGTGATAATTTTTTTCGTCCCCAGATCTACCGCTTTGGAAACACGGCACAAAGCGCCAACTTTAAGAACATTTTTTGCAATATTTTCAGCATTTATCAAAAAATTTACAAAAATGACGCATTATGTAGTTTCTAAGTAAGAGAATTTGTAATTGCTATGTAACTTGCAAACATTGTAACTTGGTATTTACCGAACGTTCTTTTTCTCTTTTATTATTATTTAACCGTAAACATACAAAACTGTTAAATTTACTATTTCTTGAATCAAAAATACTTTTTTTATTGACTTATAACTTACATTTTTCCCTGGTTCAGAAATGAAAATGGTAACTGAAGTACTAAGAGAGAGTTATAATTCCATGCCTAAGTTTAGATGAAGATTTATTTTAATTGAAAAAAATATATTCATTGTAAATATTTGTTTGATCTTTTATTTTCTATATATTCTTTGTTTAATAAAATAGTTCTCTGAAATATGTTATTTTAAAATACTATAAAAAAAATGAAAAATTTTAAATATGACTATTTTCGCACAAACGATGATGAATAGTTTGAAATGTTTAGCGACAACTTTTATGCTTGTCGACAATGATGTGATATTGTGTAAGCATACCGAACTCTTTAAATTTCATCATGTATAATGTCATTTACAGCAGAGGCACGGATAATACACAATCAAGCAACTAGTAAATAGCTTAGAACGGCACAGATGTTATATATGCAATACATTAGTGCAATTTTCTTCTGAAGCCAATGTCATATATGCATCAGGGTATTGGCGCCAAAATCGGTTTTACATTTAACACTACTTTTAGAGCAAAAAAATATTTATTGTCCTTTTCATAAATGCAATACATTCGAAAAACATATAAATTCAATATGAAAACTGCGAAAATAAAATATTTCATTTTCTTCATTTTCGTACAGAAATATTCATTATTCACAAAAATTCAAGTATATTTCATAAAAATACACAACCCATAAAAATACACAAACACAAACTTTCATAACGAGTTCTTGAAATCGTAATTCATATTTTCCTAGAAATCTTTATTTTTAATTTTCATATTATATATATTTTTCTTCTGCTTACTTAATTTTTTTCCTTTATCTTACTTTCAGTCTGCAGTCTGCAATTTTTTTTATTTGTCTTAAAATTATTTTTTATTTGACTTAAAATTAATTGTACATAAATAATATATGTAGATAAGCTATTTAACATTACAGCTTACATATACATTTCTAAAATATTAAAACCTTATTTGTAAAAAAAATTAACTCACATTTGAATTTATAAATACATTTCTAAATAAATAATAATATCAATACCCAAGCAAATATAATTTCTCCTTGAGTAATCCATTCTTTTACTCTTGAAATACCCATTTCTATTAGCTATTACATGCATAATAAAATATTGAATTGTTATATTATAATTGACAGTTCCTTCTCATTAGTAAGCAGAAAATTTCTTGTCATCCTTATCTTTCTATTCTAAAAGAAAAGAAATTAACATTGTCAACGCCCCTTACAATAATTTTTTTGTGACCTAGAGTATTTCTTCTCTAATATTTATAAAACTACAACACTAAAAAACTATGAAAATTAGTGGTATTACAGAGAAAGGTTTGAGAATCAGGCTGATATATTCCATTTTGAAATTCATGTATTATTTTAAGAGATAGTTCATGCAGAGATTAATGAAAATTGTTCCCAAAAAAAATGAAGCGAAAACTACACATAGAATTTTATTTCGAAGATTTATTTCCATTTTAAATTCAAATTTTCAGCATTTTGAGAGACATTTTTTTACATATTTTAGAAAAGGTTACTATTTTAAACTGTTTGCAAATGATCAAAGAACAATATTTCTATCAAATTAATAAATAATTACTCGCGACTTTCACAAACAAAAAAAATAACAAAAAAGAATCTTTCAAATAATAATTTTAAAATTGCGAGTTAAAATGAGAAAATATTAAAATCTACATATACCTGTGAATATTAAAAGAGATAGGAAATATTTTATTCAAATAATTAAAATCAAAAGAAAAGAATTACTTCACTAAAATGCGTGAACCGCCGTAAATGGAGAAAGTAAATGCGGAAACATAAAATATTTCCTTTTTAGCAAGAGAAATATCTTCAAGTGAATATCAAAAAGAAAGAGAAAATTTTTAAATTTTAAATAATTTATAAGCGTTAAAATCAGCAAATACAAGAAATTATTTGATATTTAAAATGACCAAAAAACATTGCAGAGCAGTTTAAAAAAATCGATGAGACATTTACTTCATATTTCGATATGATCTTTTAACTACTGTTGTTAATTCTAAGACACCACAATTAATATTTCCTTTCAAAAAATAAAAGTATTTTCACGTGAATATTAAAGAGAGGAAGAAAAATTTAGTGAAATCAGCATTAGATTTGAACAATACATTTATAATGCTTAACATGAGAAATTTTCGTATACCGCGATTAAAAAAAATATCAAGAGTCAACAACTCTGTGCATCTCACTGTTTATCTGATTTTGTTTCATCAAACATGTATATAGACAGAACATGATAACAGTAACTGGTTAGACCTTGAAATTGCCCCAATCAAAGAAAGATAAATGGAAATTCGTTTACAGGGAGAATGCCATTTAAAATATATAGATATTTATATAGTTCGGTGTTTCGTAATCTTTTTAAAACCGATGAAATTAGCGTGATTTTAGAATTTATGGTGCACTAACGAGGGTTGACGAGCGTAGCTCGTATAAAGCAGAAGCCCTAGTTAATTAAAATTTATTTTTCTCTAAAATTCCCAGCATAAACCACTAGAACAAACTTATAACTTTCTTCAGTTTGTCTCACAAAATGAATATAAACTCGGTAACTTATTAATGAGAGTACTAATGTAAAATTTAAAACATACAATATCAAAAAGTTATTTAACTATGTTTGGTAAAAATTAAAATTTATTTTTAAAACAAACAAACGTGATTTAAAAGAAATATACTATTATGTTCACTGGTTTACCTGACCTTCTATACATATACAAAATAAGAAATCCTTATTTGTGAAGTTTTTCTATTCACATTTGAATTTTAAATATAAATATTATGCTACTCAGTACACAAAGAAAATTTATTTATCCCTGTATTAACATATTCTTGAATTTTTGAATTTGGCGTATTTCCATTTGTTATTTAATTATTTCATAAGAAAAATGCTTTGTACTATTTCTATTTTGAATATGTTCTTGTTATACAACTGTATTTGCAATTTTAAAAAGTCATTTAGTTCCAATTTTTTATCTAAAGGATTTACAGTAAAAAGACTAAGAAAGAAAACTTTTGATTTAAAATTCTAGAACTTATTTAAATTTTAAAATAAGCTCGTTTCTATGAACTTATTTTACAGTTTGTACGCTAAGATGTGTACAGCTAAATGCTATTTGTTTTTTTTTAAAGTAATACCTTAAATAATATTAATGGTTTATTTTGCAATCGCCTGCTAGTTAAAAGCAACATTTTATAAAATTATGTGATCTGACATACAGGGTGTGTCATAATTTCGTGCAAATCTGAAAACATTATAAATATGCAACGCTCAAAAACATTTTAGTTTGTGCGAATATGATCACTCAGGCATTAAATTTTTTCATGTATATATATATATATAAAGTATTTTAAAAGTACCCAAAAGAGGGATCTCGCAAATTATAATGAGTTTTTTTATGGAGCTCAAGCAAACAAAAAATAAATACATAATGTCATGTTATTGTGATTTATTACTTTGTATGTTTGTATTTATTTGATTTGCATAAAACTTCTAATTTTGACGTTTGATCGCCTTATTTCGTTATATTAAGAATCTTTTTTTAATACACAGAAAAAAAAAACAATGTCAGTATGATCCTAATTTTGAAAGCCAAAATTTTTATGAGCTTTAATTCTTTTATTATGATTTTTTTAAACTTTGGACGACCTTATGACGCATCTTGTAGATATAATGTAAATTAGGACTTCCATCAGAGGGATTAGTCTGAGCGATACTGCTGAGGACATAGATTTTAATAACTTGCGATAAGTAAAGAACGTGAGATGGTCATATTTTGCGATAAACTGAAATGAAGAAATAAGCATATTGAATTGTAGAATTACAAAATCTTACATATAAATTCGTAAGTAATGTTTAAAAAAATCCCTGTCAGCTGGGCCTATAGGCGGATGTAGATTTCGAAGAGTGCTCATTTCAACAAAACAATTTATATGATTAGAGATAAACCCAGTTTAATAACTTCATTTGGCCTTTTATGAAAAATTTTTAATTTCATGTTTCTGCAAAAACTGATTTTATCAGAATCATCTTAAGAAAAATTCAGCCCAAATGCCCATTTTGACAACATATTTTGAAATAGATTCTGAATTTATTAAAAAATCGACCAAAACAGTACATTATACAGTTCCTAAATAACAAAAAACTGTCAGTTGAATGCACTTGAGAAAAAAATTGAATTTAAAAATGAGTCATAAAATAACCGGTTTGTTGTTTAAATACATCCTTAATTCTTTAATCTTAATTGCTTTGGAAAATTTTGTGCGAAATACTCACTTTCACAGCATTTTAAAAAATATATTCAATCTTTATCAAAAAACTGGCCAATGCGTTACAGTATATAGTTCCTAAATAAGAGGATCTGTAAATTGGATGCGTTTGAGAGCGAAAATGGATTTTAAAACGAGTCATAAAAAACGCAAATTGCTATTTGAAAACTTCCTTAAATTTTTAAATCACGAAGACTTCGGGAAATTCTGTTCAAAATACCCTTTTTGGTAGCCTTTTTAAAAATATATTCTGTCTTTATCAAAAAACCGATCAATGCATCACATTATATAGTTCCTAAATAAGAGGATCTGTAAATTGGATGCGTTTGAGAACAAAAATGGATTTAAAAACGAGTCAGGAAAAAACGCAATTTCTTATTTGAATACTTGCTTCAATTTTCAGTCCCGATGACTTTCAGAAATTCTGTTCAAAATACCTTTTTTGGTAGTCTTTTTTGAAATATATTCTGTCTTTATCAGAAAATTGACCAATGCGTCAATTTATACAGTTTCTAAATAAGAGGATCTACCATTTGGATGCGTTTAAAATCAAAAATGAATTTAAAAATGAGTCAGAATATAAGCAGTTTGGATTTGAAGTTTCTTTTCTCCAACTCCTATTTTTATTTAATTTCTTTTTTGCTATACGAATTGGTACTATGAAAAACTTGTCAATATAAAAGTTGTAGATATTTTTGAGAAGATGTAAAATAAATTTAATCAGATTTGATATCTTAAAAATTGACGGAGTTATGGATTTTTCTCTTTTTTCAGCGCCCTTTTTCTTTTCGTTTTTAATTTTTTTCGTCGGTAAAAGTTGGTCCTATCAAAAACTTGTAAATACAAAAGTTTTAGATAATTTTAAGAACATTTAAAAAAAATTTACTTGGACTTGATATCTTGAAAATTGACGAAGTTATGAATTTTTTTCTCTCAAAATCCCTGTTTTTTTCGCCCCTTGAGCCCACTTCTAAATTTATCAGAAATCTGTCATGCATATACTTTTGGCCCATTTTTAAGAAGTAATATAAACTTTAAACCGATTCGATATCTACTTTAATTAAGAAGTTATGGCATTTTTTCGGTTTTCACAAAAACGCCCCCTATTCCGACGCCCTTGGTCCGATTTTGCCCATTAACGAACTTAGCCGAGATTTTAACCCCTTTGATTTTATGTACCAGTTTGGTGGAGATTGGTGAAGAATTATAGAAGTTATTGTGTCCATAAAAAAGTGAGATATATAGATAGATAGATATAGATATATATAAACTGGTGCGATTGCAATAGGTAGTATTTCTTACGAAATCTACCTAAAAAAGGTACAGCAATCCATGCGCGGTTACAAAATGAAAGTACGGAATACGTAAACTGTAATACAGAAAAGAAAACACCAAAATGTATATTATTGGAATTTTAACTCTTTGATATGATGTCAAGAACATAAACAGATGATCCTCACGAATTTAAGTAACTCAAAATATCAAAAATCATCATGTATTGAAGAGAATATACTGCATTTTATATGGTGTGAGATTCCTCAGAATAGCTTATATTGTTGAATATATGTTTACTACGAATGCAATGAGGTTGTCGATAAGAGTTAAGGAATTCTTTCTTTTTAGAATTCGTTCTAAACGAGTATTTACATGTTTAAAGATAGAAAACCAACGATTATAAATGCACAAATAAAGTATGAGAAGGTAGCAGCAAATAGCTATTTCGAATCTACTATCGAGATTCTTCATCAGTGCAAAACTCAGTGAACTAAAAATAGCAAAACTGAGCAAAGAGACAGAGAGACGCAGGCTTATATACTCGCTATGGGAACAATCCCGCCTAAAGAAAAGCAACAAATGAGAAGAAAGCAGCTAAAGCAACTGGGAGGACAAGTAGCGACATCTATCGGAGAACAAGCAAAACAAAAACTAAAAAGCAAGTTAAAAAAAAGTATTAAATTACAGATTTCCAAATACTAGGAAAATAAGGAGTACTAGATAAGTCATTGACTAAGGAGTGAGAATTTTTTATGATGTGATAAGCTTCCCAAAAATCAAGATCAAGAATGGAAGGACATTTATGGATGATGGTGGCTGAAGAAAAGTTAAACTTATGTTGTGAAGACCAACAATATTGAGCAATAGAGGAACGTTTAAGCTCTTGATTTTTGACATACCTTTTATGTTCCATTAAACGAAATCTGAGAGCACGTTTAGTCTGATCAATGGTGTGCTTAAGATTTGAAAAAGCAATTTTATTAACAGGAGAAAAAATAACATTGAAATCGAACCTTTTTAAAATTTTAGCAACTTGCTCACTGATTTTGGGGAAAAAAAGCAAAACAACCAAAGCATTGGAGTTCGAACTAAAGTTTTTTTCTTTTAGATTGGGTGGATTTTGTCAATTTTCTATGAATTGAATCTATAATATTAGGGGAATAACCACGATCAACAGCAATAGCTTTTAGATAATTAAGTTCATCACTGAGTAACTGAGGAGTAGAACAAATATTGGAAGCCCGGAAAACAAAAGTTTTAAAAGCCGCAACTTTCTGGTTAGGAGGGTGAGAAGAATATCTGTGAGGTGGAAGACTGACCGCAAAAGGTTTGCGAAAGACAGTAGTCTGAAAATTATCTTCATTGCGAATTCTCATTGGTTGCTTTTCTTTAGGCGGGATTGTTCCCATAGCGAGTATATAAGCCTGCGTCTCTCTGTCTCTTTGCTCAGTTTTGCTATTTTTAGCTCGCTGAGTTTTGCACTGATCTAGAATCTCGATAGTAGATTCGAAATAGCTATTTGCTGCTACATTCTCATACTTTATTTGTGCATTTATAATCGTTGGTTTTCTATCTTTAAACATTTGTGCACAAAGGCTTTATTTGCTATTTTCGAGTATTTACATCTTATAAATTACTGCGATGCCAAAATTATAGTTTCTAATAGCAACAGCACCCCCAGAAAATTTCAACATTCCAAGTAAATCGTGATTTTTTTATTCTTACATAATTTGTTTTATTTATTGCATATTAATAAATATTTTTATATTATTTCTTATAAGGAGTGGAGTAAAGAGAAGAGAAAAGTGAATTGATCTTTAATGATGTGAAAAAAGTGCACATTATTTTTTTTTATTCTAAGATCAATTGTATTATTTATCTTTAACAATACATATTTTAGTATGTTTTGATAGACGCAGTGAAGTGAAGAGATGAAAAAATTAATTGATGTTTAATAAAGTGAAAAGAAGTATCTAAACCAGATAATCATAAGCTACTTCACTTTTGTTGTATAATGTCTGTTTGAAAGCAAAACGGTTTATAAAAGTTATTTTAAACATGGATGAATATTTCTTATGCAAGTTATAAAATAACTCTGCTTGTGTTCCATATACTAATGCAAGGCCAAGTGGATTATTTCCAGTTTCTGAACTAATTAGGCCCAAAGATTTGGAATGGCATTGGAAAAACTGAAAACAAATATACTTCCAGAAAATACTTCTGAAATAGATTGCAAAGAAAATCGAAGTGGAACTACCCTAGAGCTAGAATTTAAATACTAGTGTTAGAATAGTAAAATATATGCATTTCAAAAATAATTGTGCAGTGCTGTTATTCTTGGCATTGAATGAATGCTATGGCCGTGGGGAGAATATTTCCTAAATGCAATTTCTATTACACTATAAAAACGGATTTAGTGCACATGATTACAGTTTGGTTATTTTTAAATGTGAATAGTTATTGTACATTTCTATTATTATTTTACAAGCTTCTGAATTTAATGCATGTCTGGTATACTACCTCACTGAAAATAGACAATTTTTTTTTTTAATTTGTTTTAAAATGTTGGAATGCAATAAAGTCAGCCGATGGAAGAGCCAACTTTTCTGTGTTATAATTTAACATAGGAAAGCGTACAACAGTTAAACATGGTGGGATGATATTAATGCAAAGAGCTACATGAGTCAAAATTTTAGTGAAATTTCGAAAAAAAAATCTACTTTTGAAGCCCTTAGCTCACTGATTTGCAAATATCCCATAACTTTTACTCTTGACTAACAAAAGGGAGCCATATATAATAAAACCATACAATTTGTTTGTTAAATAATTTAATTTCATACTATGCGAAATACTATGCAAAACATAAAATTTCATTTTTTAGCGTGGGGCACTGACCTCTGATCCCTTTCCAAATAAAAACCAACTGTCCCACAGCATTAGTATTTTGGATTTCTTTCTTTCTAATGGTCGTCTTGTTGAGAAAAAAAATCACAAAAATCTGTTTACCATTTAATCACATGTCCCTTGATTCAGGGTACTTTTTTGTGACACAATTTTTAATTGTGATTTGGATAGTGGCAACAGTTTTCCTGAAACTAATTATAATCACGTATAGTTTGAAAATATGTTTTTTAAATAAAATCATAATAATGCAAAAAGAAATATTTCACTTTCAACCAAACATAAAACAGGTTTATGAACTTTACAAAGTTTACTGTTTTACTTAAATAACGACTAAAAAGATAAACACGAAGTTACAAATAAAAAATATGAATTTTATTTAAGACGACTTAGGACTTTCAAGTTTTTCAAGCCATTCATCAGAGAACATTTTAATAACTGATTACTGTTTCACCTCTCCAGTCTTGATATTGCCTGTCGAAGGTAGAAGATAACAGCCTTTTAATGAATTTAAATTCTTCTAAAATTGTTAAAATTAATTCTAGACATTTTTATAAATATTTGCTTATCAGAAATATTGATATATAGGCTGATATATCTTTGAAAATATTTCATAGAAATTTTAAACAGATTTTTATGGATGTATTAGTATGAAATGAGGTCATTGTATAAATAAGAAGGAATTAGTTATTAAAATAGTCTATGATGAAGGACTTGGGAAAGCTTGAAAGTACTGAAAAGTTTTACATAAAAAAGCACATTCTTAGCTTGCGACATCTTTTTTTGCATTTTTGTCACATTCTAAATAAAACAGTGAACTTTTTAAAGTTAATATTATATATTTTATGATAGAATTTCCTTTTCTGTAGAGGATATTAAAAATATCACAAACCCTTGGTGCGTGAGTGATGATAATATTATTTTTCATACCATGTACTGATGTTGAAATAATGGAGGTTAAAAACATCAATGTCCAAAAGTTGATCTGAAATAAATATGATTTTTAAAAAATGTAGATTTATTTTTAAGTTAATGGATATATTATAAATAAAAAAGTTTTAATATATATATCCTTATATATATTATAAATGTGAAAGTGTGTCCGAAAATTGGAATGAAGTTGGCATCAAAACGGATGGATTAATGTTTTTGAATTTTTGTATATAGATTGATTATTGGTCTGAAATGAACATAGGCTAATTTTTATTTATTTTATTCAAATATTTTTCTTAATAATTCAATATTTCACTATTTTTCATACAGAATAAATTGAAAAATTTTCCATAATATTTAATCATCTTTCTTTTTTCGTTGCCAAAAAAAAAAAAAAAAAAAACGGAATAATTATTTCTCTTCTGTAATTAATTTTCAACTGAAAGATTTTCACGTGATAAAACAAAATGAAATAAATAAATGGACCCTATTCTGTTTTTCGGTTCGAGGTTAAAAACCGCAATTTTACCAATATTGACGTCACAGGAATACTGTTTTTCTTCTTATATCAAGCAGACGATTATATAAAACTTCTTTTACACTTAAAAGAATATGAATATTTTAACAGTTTTTCCAGATATTAATCCGTAATAAAAATGAACATTTTTCTTTTTTTCGGTTCGAGGCTATAAAATTCAACTTTTTACCAATTGTGACGTCACAGGAATATTTTCCATTAAGAATTTTAAAAATATCAATGCAACGTAATATTTGAAACAAAGCATAAGTTTTCAAGTATTCATTTTTAATAACACAATGTAATTCTGAGTAAATGCTAAAAAGAGACGACTGCGACGTCACCTATGGAAAATAAAACAAATATGCTCATCAGAAAATAAAACTACTGATTAATGTATTTTTGGCTCGATTTTTTAACACTTCCCAACAAAGTTGAAAAGTTATTATGCTTTCGGTTTGTCTGTCCGTCTGGCCGCTTTCTAACTTTCGAAAATTTCATGGAAATCCGAGCAGCAATGAAATTTTTGGACTTTATTAACATTTATCTTAGCACGAATACCTATTGAAAATGAAATTTCTACCATGATTAGTTTATTTATAGGGATAGTCAAAAATGTTCTTTACATTGAGGCATTATAGGGAAAAATCGTTTCATTTGAATTTTAACGACGTTACACCCTGTGAAACATATTCAAATTTATATGCATCAACAAAGTGTCTTAAAATATACATTTTGTAAAGTATGCAATAAAAAGGGCACTTATTATTCATTTACAGGGTCACACAGAAGAATTCCTTTGCATAGAATAAAGGCAGGAACAGTTTGCGACACATTTTAATTATGGTAAACGATTTCATGTATAATCAAATTGATATTCGTTGCTGAGGCTTAATGTGAGTTATTTCATGCATAATACGAAGTTCATAGCATTTACCGGACAAAAAGATTCACAAAAGATTTTAAATAGTATACATTCTATCCGAAGTACTGTATATGATGGATGATGACTGTTGCATGGATGAAATGCATTTTGAAATAGGATATATTCTTTTAAGTTTCACTAAATGACTGCATATTAAATGGTGTGTATAAATGCTGATATTTACACAATTTAGATACATAGGGTTACACAAAATATCTTGGTAAGATTACTGAATATGAGCTTAATTTACTTAAAGGTGGTTTTAAAATAAAATATACATTTTTATTTTGAACTGCATTGAGTAAACTTAGAAATGTTTGTAGTATATAGATAAAATGATATACAGGGACATGCAAAGAACAGGATACATGGTTGTCTTCGGATGATAATTTCTGAATATGTAATTTAAGTAGTAATAAGGAATATTTTTGTTTGAACTAAAGTTTAGAAAAATACTTTCGTACATTAAAGATACTAGGTAAACTACAGGGCTGAACGAAAGTATTCAAGAATGTTTCTATCTATAAGTATAAGTCGCTGAAAAGAAAATTTAAACCAGCAAAAAAATCGGCAAAAAAGGATAATCAGAATACTTTTACTAAAAATCGCCATAAAAAGCTAATTACACATGTTTTAACCAACGAATTCTTTTGCTTGATTGATCAATTAATTCTTTTTTAAATGTTATGTGAACGAAGTCACGGGTAACAGCTAGTATATATATATATATTTTACATTTAGATGTTTTATTAATAGAATTCCCCCCCCCCCATGTAATAAAATTTAAATCATTTTAACAATATTAGTTTCTTTAAAAAATAATGAAAAAAAAACTAAGATTAGATTTACAATACACTTTTTGATAAATTTTGAAAACATTTGCGTCTATATTTATTTCCGTCTGCAGAAGTTTATTCTATTTTATTTGTTACCCTAGCTTTGCTCATTAAATTTCACTTCCAGTAATAAAATGGATCAACAGATATTTTTACACTTTTCAACTTTCCATTTTATGATCATAAACTTTTGTTTTATCACTTTCAGAAAATTCGTTTAGATCTTTTTTACTTTAAAAGCAATGCCATTCGTCAGTAAACAAGGACTAGTAAATTTAGTTGTAACTAAAAGTGTAAAAAAAATCAGAAATATTTACTTCAGCCGAACAAAATAAAACATTAAAAATATTTCCTTTTTTATATATATACTTCTTCTGGAGAATTGCGTATCAAAGTCTATTGATTTTATTAACTGCGCTGATAAGTTATTCTAATTTATTAAAAAGATACAACTTAAAAAAATCTCTGTTTCTTTACTATGGGTATCTTTTATAGGTATTGTCAAAGATTACTCCAAATATTTTTAAGATGTAACTTTTTAAGTAGATAGATGAGTGCTTGTTCCTTTTATCGGATTTCGTAAGAAACATTTCCCATTGGATTCTCCCCTATATTAGTATTTCGGATGCATTTTTTCAGATCGTCCCGACCATGACCTCTAAAATTCAAACCTACCCTTAATTCAAAACTTTATATCCATATGATTATTATAAAGAAGTAATATTTGTCTGTTTATTTATGAAGGGTAATTGCTGGAAGTACAGAAATTCAAAAATAATGTTGGCAAAATAATAGTGATGGTCACTATTGCAAGATATATACTTCATTTCTATAACACAATGGGGTTTAGGAGCAAAAAACGTAGGTTACTATAGAGCGTTACTGAAGAGGCTAGAATCTTGAAATTTGGCATGGTAGTTACTTATAATATATAAATGATCTTACATAACAGTTCCTAAATTTAAAAGACTTGGAAATTCGTGAAAAACGTTCCAGAAACGTATTAAATTATTATTTCTGTTCAGTCTAAGGAAATATCAATCCTATGTCAAGAATAATGGTTGCAAATTGCTAGTAACGGTCTTTAATCAAACATAGAGAATATTTGATATCGGTATTAGTACCATCTGGAGATCCAGAAACTGAAATCGTTCAAAACTGGGATTTTGTGGTACTTAAGTGACCAACAACTTAAAATTTGACATGTCAGTTGCCTGTAATATTAAAATGCGAGATAAGAACAGTTGAAAAAAAAAAACACAAATGTTTAAAAAATGTGAAAATGCGCGGAAAACGTTTTAAATTTTCATTTCTATGCAAAATCAGGAAATTATAAATCGATTCCGAGAATAGTGGTTGTAAATTGATGGCGACAGTCATGCTCCAACATAAAGAATATTTTTGTCGATGTCAATACCATTTGGAAGTTCCAGAAGAAAACAAGTTCCATATTGCCATTTTTGTGATTTGATCGATTAATAACCAATCATACGTAGGTAAGTCTTAATTGAAGCATTTTTTGTGAAGGTTTTACACGTTTCAAGCATTGGAGATCACGAAAATTATATTTTTAGAACAAAAATTGCTGTTCGTCTATCTGTCTGTCTACGTGTCTTTAAACGATCTATCTTATGAAATTTTGTATGTATTTAGTATGTAAGAATAGAAAAAAGCCAATTTAATATCAGTAACCTCAATGATCCGGAGTTATTTTTTTCAAACTCTTGAAATATTCGTCAGATGGAAAGTATATAAAAATTTTCGAAATTTTTATTTTAGGCATGGATGTAAAATATAGTAAAATATCATAAATTTTGCCTAAAAGATGTAGTCCATCGGATAGTTATTTGCCGAGATATTTGTAATCATATTTTCCTTATTCTATAATTTTCCATAACCCTGTATTTCATCCAAATTTCAATTCAAATGTATATTTTAAGTGGAAATCAGACTGTTTATTCAACGCTGCCAATTGTTAACAGTATAATTATTATTTTTGGAGTTATAAGGATACTTTTCTTTTACGTAATTCGGTATTACTTGATTATACCATCCATCAATAAACAAATGCCAAACTGTGAGATTAAATGCCAGTAATGGCTTATCATAAATGTTACTTCACTTGACATTTAACACGTTACATGAATTTGTGCCGTCATCAAGTGATTTTTATTTAGAAGTTTAATTTGCAGTATTATTAATCTTTTACTAATCTATATTTCTTTATTTAAAATAAAATTATGCTAATTTGTGCAATTTACCAATAGTTTGGCGATCTATATTCTGTGTCGAAACTGGTTGACGGGATAATCCAGTATAACTCATAATTCCGTAATAGAGCTTTACTGTGCATTTAAAATATTTGTTTACATTTTGTTTTGGAATTACGATGCATTTAATAAATAGTTTTCACGTTTTATTTTCATAGTTTAGTGTATGTTACATTCATGATGGATAAGTAATATGGTGGACCCAACCAACTAGATTTATTTTGTTTTATATTTATTATATAAAATTTTAAAATTAAGTTATAAGAGTTCAAATTGTAGCTAGATATTGGCAAAACATTTTGGATTAGTGTCATCCGAAATGTCATTTTAATCTATTTCAACGCAAACAAACCAAAAATTTGTAATTGTGCAAAATGAATAAATAAATGAAAAAAGGTGTGTAGACAATTCCCTTTGTCCACGACTTTATTTACATTGCTCAGCAAAATAAAAAATATATATATATATATTGATTAAAATACTGGACAGAGTAGTGTTAATAGACCGAAATTATGGTGTAGGAAAGACAATGTATCAAAATATAGTCTTGACCAATTTCTATTATTGTTTGGCAACACTATATTTTCATGCAAGTTTCACGATTGTTAAAATCATGATATAAAACTATATGAAACTATAACGATTGGGCAACTCTATAAATTGGAGTGTTTACAGTTTAAGAAAATACAGAACTTTTCAGAACTCGTAAAGATAAAAAATATCGCTTTTTTAAAGTACCAAAACATAAATAATATGCAGTTAAGATCTCCCACCTCCTACTGATTTTTAGCTTAAAATGGATATTCCTATCTATATTGAACTGTAAAATAAATGCTGTAAATGTAAAATGAGCATTTAAATTATAAATTTAAGTATTAATACCACTTATGCGAGAATGAAAATGATTAAGAGCTTGGTGGTATGATAAAACTCACAAATAGAATTGCAACACATCTACTTTTAAACTAAAACCTATTCATACACACAATGTTTTGTTTGAAATTTATTTTTTAGAATAAAGTAGAAAAAATTTCTAAATAGCAAAAAAAAAAAAAAAAAAATAAACAAAATAAGTGATTTTGTTTTGTTTCAGCATGTAGTCTAAAAAGAAACGCATTTATGGTCAATTTTTAAAGCTCTAGATTATATAGTTTAAAATAACTGTGTATATGAACTTCAGATTTACTAATCTGATGAAATGCTTTTTAAAATTTCAATATACAGAGATCTTCAATTATGCTCAACGTTTATAAATGATTATAACTCAAGGAAGAATGTAAATTTTATAATGGGTCTTTTGCATATAATTAAAAAAATTTAAAAAAAATTAAAACTGATTTTTTAAAGTTTAAAGATCCTGTATCCATTAAAGTAATTATGTACAACACGTCATTTAAGTCAGCTACAAAATAGTTTAATACCTCACGAAAACTAAAAAGATACGTTAACAGCATGAAGGGTGCTTAATTCATTTACCTCATAACAAGAATAAAATATATAATTGTACTTTAATAAAATTTCTTGAGGATATCTGCCAAATTGTGTAATGTAACGACGGCATACTGTATGGTTTCTACTAAATACTTTCTTACTATATACAGTCTATAAAAATCGAAATTCTGCTTTATTACTATTACGAGTTTATGATAAAATTATCCATAATTGAAAAATTGTAACATTTACTTAACATAGTGATATTTTAATTATTCCACTTTTAATTTTATCTGAAAAAAAAAACATTTTAGTAAAAGAAAGGAAAAAAAATTATCAAAATTATACTCGATATTAAAAACAGAAATAATTTATCTTCAATAAAAAAGTGAAGATATTTTGAATATATGCTAGCAAATTAATGGTCGAGGTGTGCAAATTTCTGTTACTATTTATTTTAAAATACAATTATCTTCTAATTCATAAATGTTACATTAATAATTTATGCATGTTAAATTGATACACTATTGCTAATTTTGAACTCAAACAAAAAAGTATAATACCCAAATGTCCTCTATTTGCTAGATAAAAAAAGTGTTTTTTGCAGTTTTAGGTTTATACTTGTTTCAGTTCTCTGAGATTTCACACATTTATATATTTCCTGTATACTTTGAAATTCCTTTTTATTATATTCCGGTTCGTGAGTAAAATCAAATAATTTTAGACTTGTTAGGTCTAAGTGTTTGTTAAGTTTATTAAAAATATATTTGTTAAAAATTTTCTATGACAGTATTTTTTATATAAATCATAGATTTTATAATACAAATAAATTTTATCAAAATTTGACATGTTACAAAAATAATGTATCTAATTGTATTCGATTTTTATTTTCAAAATATGTATTTCACTGTATTTGTTTCACAATATGTTCCTTTCGAATCGATTTTAAACAGTCGGTTATAAATATAACGAAGTTACTATCTTCGTGCTTAGTTATTCTTGTTAATAATGTATATCGCAGTAGCATCAGTTTATTAAATCATATATTAAATATTGTGAAGGTTATTTTGCGAAGGAAATGTTGGAATAAATATGAATGTTTTTTTGTAAATTACTTTTAGATGAAATAGGTAACAAGGAATTTAACGCTTTTACAGGTTTTTTAAATTTTATTGTAATTTATTCTATATTTATTCTATTTATTTTACATGTTGTGGAGCCTAATAAATGCGATAAAGAATAGTGTCGAATGTTTTTAAACAAATTAAGAAAACTGCGCAATTAAACAATTGCAACATTTCAGCTTGTTTGTTAATAGTTCTGTGTAAGAGACATTTTTTTTAAAATTTATCTATCTCAAGATCTTTAATTATATTTTTTCGGCTACCTCTCACCTGTCAGAATTCCATTATGGAACATAAGCTGATCAGTGTGACCACCGAGAAAAAGTCCTGCCAAAACCATGATTGTACCTCTTCCGTAACGGTATTTTTTAGCAGTGTTGAATTAGTTTGAACTTTTCCCTCTAAATCACAAAACGCCTGATTGTGAAGTTCAAATTATCTAGAAATAATTGCAGAAAGAAGATCATACAGAAGCCCCTATTATTGTCCATACTAAAAATTATTCTTTTGCACAAAGTAAAAAGGCAAATTCCTGTCGTCTATTCTGTATAACACAAACAACTCTTCATGTTTTATAGTGACTAGAATCGGAAGGTTACCTTTGCACCATTGTTGTAGTAGCCAGACTTGTCACCTAATAGAAAAAAAGATTTAACCTCTTCAGACCCAAGGTGCACATTTGTGTATCTTGATTTCAACTGCGTATCTCACTTATTTAAAATTACTTTATTGAAACAAGAGGATGTCATTTGTGTATGTTAATCTTTTCTGGTTTCAGCAAGAAATAGCGCTAGCAGTCTTAATTCATATGATTTTGGAGGATATAAATGTGCAATGTCGAAAAATATAAAACTTCGAAAAAGTAAGTACATTTTTACAGTTAGAAAATTAATATTTATTCACAATAATTTTAAAGAATGCTTATAAACTCTTCAATATTGCATAAATCATTTAGATTTTTTATCTAGATCATAATATCTATTTAAATTAGATGTGATTTGTAAGGTGCATGTGTGCACCTCCGGCTTTAATTCTGTGTTTTTGGAAAGAAGTCATATCACTAACAAATCTGTACTGAATGATATCTAATTGGTGCACTGATAAAATTTTTGAATGATTCAAAAATTGTACTTAATTTTAAATTCATTTTGTTGATGTTATAAGTTAAACATTAATTTTTAAAAATCATAATTATTATACCTTTGTAAGAATAAATAAACTGACGAGGCCAATGGTGATGGTGAGTCTTTTGACAATGAAAATTTAGATGATACAGATATAGCCGTTGAGGATATTGTTCCAGTTTTCTATCCCGAATTTATGTAGCAATAAAGTTTAACTTAAAAGACCTTTGTTATGGAAATCTGAAAATAAGTACATTTTTAAAACTTGTGTTACAGAAAACTAGAATAATAATGCTGAGAATAAAACCTTATCTTTTCGCAAATATTTTATTAATATTTTTTTCAATAGTATTATTCCGAGGACCATTGACTGACGAGGATTATCTAAAAGCGTATTTGAGCATTGTAAATCCCTTTGAATCATTTCTAGATGAGTTAAATGAAGAATTATAGGGAAAAATTTCATATGAAACCAATTTACATTCCGTTCAAACACGAAACCATCTCTCAATATATGCATCTTAATATGAAATTGTAAAAGTTGCAGGCGTACATATAATCATGGAACTCCAAGCAAGTTTCTACTGGCAAAAAGACCTGTCTGTACTTAGAATTGCTGCTACTATATCACGCGATTGATTTTTTGAGATTAGAAAATTTCTTCATTTTTCAGATAAATCAATAGATCATTAAGCAGATGAAAAGTTATGGAAAGTAAATTTCATCTTGAATAGCAGCAAGAACTAAATGTTTGTCCCTGCCCTGTCCAAAGCATTTATCACTAGATGAACAGAGATCACTAGATCCCATTTACCGGACGTTGTGGATTTAGACAGTATGTGCTGTTAAAACCTAATCCAATGGGATTAAAAAACGTTGTTTTATCCGCCAAGGATGGCTTTACCCTTGAATGTCAAATGTATAATGGAAAAGGAATTGTACAAGCTGATGATTCAAAATAATTATGATTAGATCTAGGAGGAGGCATTGTCAAATTGCTTTTTAAATTTATACCAAAAGACAACACGCGAGTGATTTACACGGATAGTTTTCTTTGATAATACTAGGGGGGCCCCGCCCCCCTGCTCGCTATGCTCGCCAACCCCCCGCGTAATCGCTTCGCGATTCCAAATTATTGTCTACCCCTGCTTGCTGCGCTCTCCAATAACCCATGGTATGAATAAGCAGTTGCAGACCTTTCAAATGATGTGTCATACGACTGATGTTGTAAAGAAATTAAAAATGAGCCCCCCCCGGGGGGGCAGAGTGGGAGACGACACAAAAGACATCCGTAATATGAATAAGCAGCTGCAGACCTCTCAAATGATGTCACACGACTGGTGTTGTAAAGAAATTAAAAATGTGCTCCCCTGGGGGGCAGAGTGGGGGATGACACACAACACATCCATAATATGAATAAGCAGTTGCAGACCTTTCAAATGATGTGTCACTCAACTGGTGTTGTAAAGAAATTAAAAATTTGGCGAAATATTACAGTTATCGCCAAGTTGGCGTCACTTTTGACAACTAATTTTGGTCGCCAAATTTGGCGATATATCGCCAAGTTGGCGACAAACTTGGCGATTGTTGGCGATGGTAACCTTTCCTCTCTTTATGGTAACCCATATGGCGATGCATAGACGGAGCCCTTTCCTGATTGGTCTATTCGACTCATGGAAGGAGTGGACAACCCGGATTCGTTAGTTCCGGAAATCTTCCACATCAGCATCATTCCAGGAGTCATTCCTTTTAAGGCTAGTTTTTTTTTACTATAGAAGGATAACATGTGCTGACTTTTTATTGAGGAACAATATCTACCAAACTTGAATAATTATGAACAAAAGACTTGGAGGAGCAGATAAAAAAAAAAAAAAAAAAAAAAAAAAAAAAAAAAAAAAAAAAACAAGAATGATTGAAATTTGTAACGTGGAGAGTGGGAGAGAGACTAGGGGAAGGGAAGTATATGAGCATATTAAAATGAAAAGATAACAAATGTGTAACTTTGCTTTCAACTCGCATAGGTAGTGATCCCGAGAGCAATTGTGTTAGGTGGTCTAAAGATCAAAACTGTAAAATTAATGTCTGATTAAATCTAATCACAACCTGCAATTGTGAATACGTACAATAAGTGTATGGGTGGTATAGACTTAAACGATAGGTGTTTAGCTTATTGCCGTTGTGCTATTGGCACAAAAAAGTAGTCAACAATTGAGTTTTTGTACATTTCATAGATATGGTTATTTTCCATTTGTTGGATAATGTATATCAGAAATTGCAATGCAGGTAAAGTTTCTCCAATAGATGTATTGTCTCTCTTACGGAATTGTTTGAGATTGCATAAGTACTGATGAAATATGAGTGCAAAGTAAGTGAAAAACGATTATGACGGAGAACACGCAAAATTTATTCATCTGAAAATGATTTTAAAGACGATTACAAAAATAAACCAAAGCGAAAACAACGTAATGGTATTCAGCAGTCAATTTACTATATTAAATATGACAAGACTGGGCAGTTTCCTCGTTCAACAAATGATAACTTTGCTTAAAAATGAAAGTATGAAGGCTGCGAATCAGGAACAAAAGTTATTTGTAAAAAGTGCAATATATATCTGCATATCAAAAAAAAATAATTGTTTAGAAAATAGCATGTAAAATAAGCTTATATGTATCAATTGTCCACCAAATTCCTTGTTTAAATATTTTTTTTTTTTTTAAATGAAGTGTTTTTTGCAGTATGAACCCGAGGTGCACATATGTGTAATAGAAACTAACAATAATTATTATTATTTTTATTACAAAATTATGTTTCTATATGTATAAATAGACAAAACAAACTCTGAAATAATTTTTATGATGGCTTAAAATGTGTCAGGTCTGATGAGGTTAAAACAAGCTAAATCATGTAATGCCGAAGCAGATATAAAATGTTTACCCTGAGGTAATAGCATTCGTTTTCGGTCTTTAACATATCTTTTAGGTGCACAATCTTCTAGCATAAACTGATTTTACAGTTGTTGAACCAATACACTAAACACATTGAGACATCTAGTAGCACCAGCGTGGGAAAAAACCGTTTCCATACATCCAAACGCCCGTAACATAAATTGATAAATGACTTCTCTGAGAAAGCTAGACATTCCTGGATATTGTCAGAAGAATTGACAAAAGCAATTGAAACAAAAAAAAAAAATCATGCACGATGCATGCACACATAGATAGGAAAATTTATCATTTCCAGATTTTCTCTTTCTTCAAGTTAATATATAAAATAAAATTGATTTTCAAAGATTTTCGCGTACATTTTCTTTCAAAGGTTGATACTATAATTGATATACGATACAAAGTTTATTATTATTTCTTATATTTTAAGGGTGAACTTCAAAAACCATGTATCTTAATTGA
The DNA here is from genome assembly GCA_964019185.1 of Maratus speculifer. NCBI lineage: Eukaryota > Metazoa > Arthropoda > Arachnida > Araneae > Salticidae > Maratus > Maratus speculifer. The sequence continues at coordinate 147,259,746 of OZ025298.1, forward strand.
TGAACGGCATCGTAAATTATGATTGGATTTCATTTCGGTGATGTAAGTGTATACATCACATTTCATCAAAATTTAGTTTATTTCTTGTAGCTCATTTTTCAGTTGGTTCACTGCTTCTAACACAAAAATTTATAATTACAATAAAAACTTTCTATAACGAATCCATGCATATTTTAAAACGGGTTTTGTTTCAAATTAAAGAGACATTCTTTTCAATCTACTTTAAAATGTGTTTCGGCAATGTCCACAGACACATTTAGGCTTAATGTGGGATGTCGTAATGTTACAGTTAAAAATATATATATATATACATATATATACACCCCAACAGCAACAGACATCGGCTAAAATTCGGCCTCTTACAAGAATCGTCGGTAAATGCACGGTAGTCATATAGAGAGATTAATACGATATCATCCCGAAAATAGCCAGCTATCTCTCCCTTTTTAAACCTACATGTGTCACATGCAAAGGTCGGCTGGCAATCGAAAAAATGTTAAAAATAAACTACATGGCATACAGTCGAAATCCCTCGACCGATTATCCACTTCGACTGAAATTAAACCATTTTACTTGGTAAAGAAATTTTCCCCCGTAATATCATCTTTTGGCTTCGTCGGTAATTCTTCCCCCTTCAGTGAAATGTATCACGTGACATAAACACACCAATATGCTTCTAGATCTTTATCTCCTATCCCCTCTAACTATTATTTGCACGTTTCAAGGACAGAGCAGACCTTACTTTTAAACGAACAGACGAAGGAACCAGGAGTCAAAATTGCATCCGGAAAATGTTTCTTGTTGAGAATTAATTCGTTCTAATCCGTTTAATTCATAATCTGTTAAAAGTGTGCAGATTCTCTACAATAACTTGATAAAAGACTGTAATAGAAATCTAGCATTTTCTAAAAACAATCTTATTTTTAGTCTTTCTTTTCTTTTTCATCTTAAGTAGAACATGAAATAGTGATTGAATTAGATAAAATAATCTGATATATTTGTTGAATAAAAAAACTTCCCATTAAAAAAAAAAAAAAAAAAAAAAAAAAAAAAAACATAAATATGAAAGAATATCTAAAATTTAAAACCACAAACCATTTGTTTTAAATATATGTTTTTGATTATGAATTTAAATATTTCCAAGTAACGGTTTAAGGATTTATTGAGCTAAAACTTTGAAATTTGTGAATAACGCTCTAACGTTGTATTTTCATCACTGTAATAAAATGAAAGATGATTAATTGATTGGAATTTTTGAGAATTTTTGAAAATTTTATTTTTGAAATTGAATTACGGAGAAATAAATCATTTTTTTTCTCCAAATACTGAAAACTGTAATTTCAAGCTTTTCTTTCAAAAAAAAAAAAAAAAAAAAAAAAAAAAAGAACAAAGTATTTATTAAAATAATTATTTAGTTAAGCATATATATACATATTAAATTTATAAGGTGTAAAAATAGTATTTGAAAGTAAGAAAGCTCGTTTTAATTCAAAAAATAAATAATGCTAATCGAGATTACTTTTTACAAATAAAATGCGAAAACATTTACATGTCAGTTATAGAACTGATTCAAAAGTTTAAAAAATTGCTTTGTTTGCAATTACGTTTCTATTGTAAAAAGAAATTAAAATTATTTTTATTATACATATATTATTGAAGTATATATATTTTTGTATCCTACGAAGAAAACTTAACTGTAATCTAAATTGTTGTTTTAATAATTTGCGATTTTTATTGGTCTAAACTTTGCCGTTAAATGATATTACAATTAAAATCGCATACAATTAAAATTGCAATTTAGATTACAATTAATATTTCTTTGTAAGATGCAAAAATATTTAGACATCAATAGTCTATATAACTAATAGATAGGAATGTAATTTTTACTGAAAAAAAATTTCTTCTTATATTAGAAAATTAATTGCATTTTGGAATTTAATTCTAATTATTTCTAATTTTAATGTGAAGCTTAACAGCCATATTTAAGCTTTAACATATTTAAACTTTAGACAAAGCGATTTTTTAAACTTTTGACTCAGTTCTATAACTGACATGTAAATGTTTTTGCATTTTATTTGAAAAAATAATTCCAAATAGCAATATTAATTCTTTGAACTAAAATCAGCTTTCTTGCTTTTAATTACTATTTTTACACGATCTGAGTTACACAAGAATTCATTGAAAAACCCTTACACATGATATCACTGGGTAGTCGGCAAAACGTTATATAATGTCGAAAAATACTCGGCATGTTATCGGTGGATAACCAAATAGTGGAAGAAAGCTACGCACGGATTAAAAAAGTAGCCGGGATACGAGAATCTAAGGTGATCAGCCATGCAGACAAAAAGCCTATGCTGCCGACCCCGAAAAGAGAGATTGGCTGGACGAAAAGCAGTCGGATGTAGTGCTTTTGGCAGATATTCGGCCAGGGATTATTTGCTGCTTGGGTACATATATACATATATATATATATATATATATACAGGGTTGTTATAATTAAAGTTCGCCTATTCAAAAGGCTCTAGACCCGGTTCTATGGCTCCGAACGAAACAAAATTTCACTAGTACATAGTTGAAGGGATGCGCCCTGCGAAAATCGAAAAAAAATAGTCACATTTTTTGTCAATAGGTGGCGCTGCGAAAATATTTAAGGTGACGTTTGCAGATTCATTATATCTATATCAGTTGATCCAAACGAACCACACAAATTTAAAAGTTTCAAGAAACTTCGACGAACTGTGAATTGTTATAATTATGTTCACCTAATCAGACAGCTCAAGAGCCTGACCTATGACTCCAAACAATATAGAAAAATGAATATCATTTCAGCTGATATAATCTGCATCAACAAAATTAAAACATGTCGCTCGGCAGCGAGGAAATAATGAAGAATAACATTACGCATGCTCAATGAATCCTGAATGAGAATTGTGTTTTCTACAGCATTGCGTAAACTGTCCTGCGATACTACTGTCTAATACTGTCCTAATACTGTCTTTCTGATCAGAGATTGTTTAACATCTGTCTTGAGATACAGAATCTTTCAAAAATCGCCACAAAATAAAGGAATTTGCAAACCTCAACTTAAATAGTGATGGAGCGCCACCTACTGACAAAAATTTGAACTATTTTTTCTTCGATTTTCGCAGAGCCCATCTCTTCAACTATTTACTAGTGAAATTTTGATTCGTTTGGAACCATAGAACTGACTTTAGAGCCTTCTGTACAGGCGAACTTTAATTATAACAACCCTGTATATATATATACTACCTCTGACAATAAATTTCGGTGAAATGTCTCGTTACATTAATGTTGAGGAAATATTAACGAAAGTTACCACACCATTCTTTGAAATAGTCACCTCCCAAAACTATGCACTGCTAAGATGTGCTATACACGTCCACGAAAATTTGCAAGAAGTGTTCTTTTGGGACGATGTTCAAAAGCTTCGCCACGTTTCATTGGATCTCAGCAATATGGTCAAATCTCTTTCAAAGAGAGTTTGAGTCGTGGAAATAGGAAGAAGTCTAAAGGATTGACATCTGGCGAGTAGGGTGGATTTTTAGTTTGCCCCACCCCTCATGAATTTCTTTCGGTATCTTGTAAATCTTAAAACCAAACTTTAAACTGATGATTTGTTCATTAATTTTCCTATTTACAGTTAAGAACCATCACACTGAACAAGCACTCTGTAAAACACGTCTTACGCAGAGCATAACCGACGCTCAACTGAACGACGATGGGTGAAGATGGTCAAGACTTGCCTTTATGCATGTGCTGCGTTTTGTTTCCCCAGCGTTGCTAGATCGGCCGTTCTGAATTCATTCACCGAATTTTATTTTCAGAGGTAGTATATAAATATATATTAGACTGAAAGATGGCATTACAAACAACTATCTTATCAAGTTCACGGTTGAAATTCCAGAATTACTTAATTATCGACTCGAGTATTAAATGCGATTGAACTGCTAAGTCCTCTATAGTTCCATGCGTTTGGATGCAGGAAAGCACCATAATAAATCTGTAATAATCTGAAATCCAGTTTTCAGGTATTTTCCGACAAGATATGACTTGGCAGACTGATTGCATTTTCATGTAAGAATCAAATTTTTTATAATTTATGAATTTCACCCTTGAACACGATGAGGTTATGTGTTAAGTTGTGGGATCGCAGTCTATAAGATTCTTTCAATTTTTGGCCAAATATGGATCTCGGAATCTTTATGTTATTTCTATTTAATATAAACATTTCAATAATTAAACGCCCTTTAAGAGCACACAGTACAAGTACAAGGAAACAATTTTTACGAAATATTTAGCATCTTATTTATTTTACTTAAAAATACAGGCATAAATAATGGTTATTTTTATTATTTTCAGTAAATATATGCGTCATACCACGCATATTAATTTCATAAATAAATTAGATTTTACGAACTAATTAACTTTTTTATGTAATTTTTATACAATATTTCTGTTTGGCATATTAAAAAAAAAAACTCTTGAATATTTCACCTTAGAATTTGTTGTAGTGACAGAAGCATACTATTTACGAATAATGAGAAACAATTTTTATTTTGGCTTCAAAGAAAAAATAATCCAAAATATTTTATTAAAAAACTTTGAAAATCCAAAAGTTCAAAGAACATAATTTTTATTTTTGTTATTTTTTCACTCAGAATTTTAATGTTTGATGATTTTAAAGAAACTAGTCAGTTACACGGATATGGGAAGCTTACGTTACACGAATCTTAAAAATATCATCAAACATTTCTATTTATTTCTTGTATTTGTGAAATTATTAAATCTATTGTATAACTTACATCATTAGGCGTTTAATAAATATTTTCGTTTGAAACAACAAATAAACTTTTTTACCAAAAGCAGAACCGACTTCAAAAACTACTGCAAAGTAAAAAATAATTTTTTTTACAGAATAGTTAAAAAGAAATCAAACAAAGAGCATTGTATTTACCATGCGTTTTGCTAGATTTATGTGCATTAAATTGATTTTTTGAAGTCGGTGCCAGCCAAGCCAAGTTCATAATTAAAGCTAAGTTTCTAATATTGAATAATTACATTTAACTTGGCTTGGCTGGCACCGACTTCAAAAAATCAATTTAATGTACATAAATCTAACAAAACGCAGGTAAATAAAATGCTCTTTGTTTAATTTCTTATTAACTATTCTGTGATTTTTTTTTTTTTTTTTTTTTTTTTTTTTTTTTTTTTTTTTACTTTGCAGTAGTTTTTGAAGTCGGTTCTGTTTTTGGTAAAAAAGTTTATTTTTCACTTTTTAGTTTTTTATATTATCTTATGATTGAAAAAAAGGTTACAACAGTCAATATTAATTTGTGAGAAATCACTAATTTTATTAGTTTTTGCTTAGTTACTAAAAAAGTATTGAACCGATTTTGATGAAGCGGAAGTGGTACCAATTCGAGAGGAACATCTTTCAATAAATCAAAATCCATATAAATCGAATTGATAGTTTTGGAGTAATCGGTGAACATGTATAAAAAAATACATACGCGTGGAACTGAAAACCTCCTCCTCATTTTTTGAAGTCGGTTATAAATTATTCATATTTAATTTGTAAAATATATGCATAAAAGTTATAATACGGAAAATATTATTGTACACACTATGTCAGGAGCAGGGTTCAAACGAGCGCTTTCTTTCGAGAACCAGAGTTTAAATCAGGCGCCTTAGACCACTCGGCCATCCTGATTGCATTCCATTCGGCGAACTTATTCAACGTCCATGTTACTTTTAATTTGCGAGAAACAACAAATTTTATTCGTTTTTGACTAATTACTAAAAAAGTACTTAACCAATTTCGATGAAATGGAAATGATACCAATTCGAGAGTAACCTCTTTCTTTAACACAATTACTAGTTCAATCTGTTGGATAGTTTCGGTGTAATCGGTGAACACACATAAAAAATACATACGCGTCTAATTGATGATAACCTCCTCTCCTTTTTTTAAGTCGGTTTAAAAAATTATAATACGGGAAAAAAACTGTACCCGTATGTCAGGAATGGGTTTCGAACCCACGCTTTCTTCCGAGAACCAGAGCTTAAATCAGACGCCTTAGACCGCTCGGCTATCCTGACTGCAATCGGCAAACTTATTCAACGTCATGTTACTTTTCGCAAGTCTATTATTTTAGTACTTTTTGCTGATAAAATATTGAGTCGATAAAAGATCTCTGATACTCTGTGCTAACGGTTAAATACAAAGTATTCTTAATAGCATAATTAGTATTTAATTTGTATGTAAAAATTATAATGCGGAAAAGGTTATTGTATACATGTATGTCAGGAGCGGTGTTCAAACTCACAATTTCTTTCGAGAACCAGAACTTAAATCTGGCACCTTAGACCGCTCGGCCATTCTGTTTCCCCGCCATCAGTGAACTTATTCAACACTTTTGATTAGCAAAAAATCATTAATTTTATTAGTTTTTGCCTAATTACTAAAAAAGTACTGAACCAATTTCGACGAAACGGAAGTGGTACCAATTCAAAAACATACTCTTTCATAAAAAAAAGAAAAGAAAAAAAAACAGAAATCGGTTGCATAGTTTCGGAGTAATCGGTGAACATATATAAAAAAAAAATACATACGCGTTGAAATTGATAACCTCCTCTCCTTTTTGGAAGTCGGTTAAAAAGTACTCATCCCCTTTCGCCAGAAGTACAGAAAGACATACCAGTGGATCATTTCATCGAGTATTATATTCATTAAAAAATATTCAACAATAAATAATTTGAAATATGAATGTTCTATATTATTTAAAAAATATATGTATATACCAAAATTTTCATTTTATTCCACTGAAACTCTGTATGTTTTTCAAGCACATCAATTAAACGTCGACAATAGGTCGAATTTTATCTTACATATTCAAACATTTTAAGTGTTTTTAAATGTCGTTGAATTACGTTATACTATACATTCAAAGCCAAGTGTATACAGCGTTTATTTTTACTTATGTAATAACATCTACAATATTTGTAACTGCATATGTTACGGGAAAATAAGTTAAGAGCCATTATTTTGAACTTCAGATTTAAAAAAAAATGATATTTTGATCGTTGTATTTTTTAATTGGCTGAATATTTTTTTTTATGTTGAAGTAAATCATATTTAATGAATAATGTGCAATTTTGAAGTCAATCAAATCAAAAGATAGAACTATCGCACTCAGTCTTATTTTCAAAATAATACATCTTAAGTATGCTATGTCCTGCTTCATAAATTAAAAACTCGAAAAAACATATTTTCCAGAATTAAAGTAATCTTTAAAATGAAATTTTAAAGCACCACCATAACTTTCCTTCTACTCTTTAAAAATGTGAAATTATAATCATTTATATCTGTAAGTAATTAAACAAATTATTTTCTAATTCATAAATAAATTAAATTTTCCATTTCACTAAAAGGTAAAAAATGAATGAATAAATTAAAAAATCAACTAGTAGATGAATCATTCAATAGAAAATTATTTTCTGTTATTAAAAATCAGCAATAGGAGAGACTTGAAATTTAATAATGTAATCAACAATTTTAAAAATCGTATTCGAAAAAAATATTTCGATTTCAATAATATTTAAGTGGTTTCAATATAATGTTAATTCAACGTTCTTAGTAAATAGATTATTTGATTTACATTCAAATATTAGTTTTTCCTAGTTCAAGAAAAATTTTTAAGCGATATAATGTTGAAGGGAAAAAAAGCTTAATACTTTACAAAGTTTTCCAGTTTCCATTGCATGGAAGTATATTAATTATGAGAATAATAATGCATGTATTATTATTATGGTTTCAACAAAACATAAATTGTAAGTACTTTAGAATACATTAATAAAACATTAAGAAGAAACAGATTGTCTTTAGTCCACATTTAAATACATTGGCGTACCAAAGGGTAAGAAAAATAACGGTTCTGCAGTCTCCCTACCCCAAAATTTTAGAAAAAAATCTGCAAAAAATACTGCTATTGTAAATTTAAATGTATAGAAGATCGATAATATTTTACAGTGAAACACCTTCCAAGAGCCAGACCATCTATATCTAAATATAAGAAAGTGATCCATATAAATTTAAATGTATAGAAGATCGGTAAAATTTTACAGTGAAACACCTTATATGGATCACTTTCGTATATTTAGATATAGATGGTCTGGCTCTTGGAAAGTGTTTCACTGTAAAATATTACCGATCTTCTATACATTCAAATTTAGATGGATAATTTTCGTATTTTTAGAAAAAGATGGTCTAGCTCTTGGAAGGTCGGTAAGATTTTAATGTGAAACAATTTCTAATATTGTTAAATATTTACAGCAATCTGTCCACTCATTCTACCGTTAAAAAAAAAAAAACAATTACGTAACCATAATTTAAATTATATTGTGATCATAAAATGTATTTAAATATATTGTGAAAATAGTATGGCCAAAATAGCGTTGAATTGCTGTTGTTCAAATCGTTTTCGATAAAATTGGTCAAATGACTACACAGATTGCAGTAGATTTTTAATGGTGAAGTACCAGACTGTATTTTTTTAATATACGAAAAGGAGCCGTATAAAAATAAATGTATAAATGATCGGTAAGATTTTATCGTTAAACACCTTCCAAGAACTAGACAAACTTTTTCCAAATATGTGAAAAGGAGTCGGATAAAAATAAATGAACTAAAGTTGTATTTGTTGTATTCATGTCGGCCGATTATCTACGCTATGGGATATATGCCCTATGGGGTGGGATGCCCTCCGTGGGGGTCTTTCTAAGGGAACCTAACCCGTATTTACGCAAGGCTCGAAGAAAACCACGGAAAACTCCGAACGGTTAGACCGACGGTCGCGATTGGGTTCGAACCCAGCACCTACCGTCTACCAGTTTGGAGGTCAGAACCTCGCGGCCACTGGTGGGGCTTAAATGAACTAAAGATCTGTAAGATTTTATCCTGAAACACTTTTTGACACTGCTAAATATTTGCAGCAAACTTTCCAGTTATTGTACCGTATAAAAAACATTTACATAACCATAATTTAACTATATTCTGACCATAAAATTGACAAAAATATGATCAGAATAGCTTTAAATTGCTTACGTGTAACCGTTTTCAATAAAATTTATCAAATGACCAGACAGTAAAATTGTAATAGTGTAGAACCGGACCATCTTTTTTTAAGTATATGAAAAGGAGCCTTATAAAAATAATTGTATAAATGATTGGTAAGATTTATCGTTAAATACCTTCCTAAATCCAAACAATCTTTTACTAAATATATGAAAAGGAATCGTATTAAAACAAATGAATTAAATATCTGTAAGATTTTATCGTGAAACATCTCCCTAGAGCCTGGCCATCTTTTCCAAATATATGAAAATGTGCCGCGTTAAAGTAAGTGAAAAAAATATCGGTAGGACTTTATTGTGAAACATATTGCTATAACCATGCCATCTTTTCCCCAAATATACGAAAAGGAACCGTATAAAAGTATGTATGTAAAAAATAGGTAAAATTTTATCGTGAAACAGCTTCATAAAAATAGAACAACTTATTCCAAATGTACGAAAGACAGCTAAATAAAAAAAATAAACTTAGTATTTTAAAGAGGCGTCCTCTGATCCTTTTAAAATAAGAGCCATATCTAAAGGCTGCATTTTTTTTAAATACATAGGCATAATGGTATTAGAATTGTGTTTCTCTCACCAGATATTTAATACTAGAATCTCCATAGCGATTATTTTGATCACTAACAAATGAAAATATTTCGGTTCAAACAGTAATATTTTTCTAAAATAAATTCAACATGTACATGTTTTCAACATCGAAATAAGTAAAATAAATAAGCTGAAAAGTGTAATTTAAAATTCTGGTGCATAATATTTTTCGAACACTTACATAAAATTTCCGGCGGTTATAATGTTAAGATATAACAACTGTAATTCTACTATAATTCTCTCCTATATGCTAATGAAACAGTAGACTTTCATTATAAATAAACTACTTATCTGATAACATATTAAACATATCTGATAACAATTATGTTAGTACGTCCAATCTTTAATCAGGTTCTAGTTCAGAAAATAGTCTTAGAACTCATTATATTTATTTATACAAATTCATGATTTCGTTTTGAAAACGAACGAGCCAATAATTATTAAAGTTAAAAATACAAGTAGTTTTCGGGATTAATCTTTTACGATAGGCCATCGTAGAATGTAATGAATTTATAGTTTAACATCCTGAAAAAAAATCCTTACAATTTAAGCAAAGTGATGTATTAAAAATTGTGGGACAGCAGTTAAATGTTTTCTCTTTTTCTATTTTTCATCTTGAACTCTACTAATTCGATCTTCACGCCACCCAATTAAAAATGAAAAATGACGAATGAACATGAACACGGACTGGAATAATAAAGTAAATGGACTGCAATCAATAATAAGATATATTTTCTCTCATTAAGTTTAATCCAAAAACTACTGCTACTTTCAACTGTAGTAATTATTGCCTCTTCCATTTTCAAAGCGAAATTATGCATTTGTATAAAGAAACAAAATTTGTTATATAGCTTATGTGTATTGATAATGTGATATTTAAAATTACATATATTTATTATATTGAAAATATTTTCTGACTAACAACATGATTAAGAAATGAAAGTACAAATATATTTTAAATAATATTAATAAGTTAAATCTCTTTTTGAATATTTAAATAGCCTATTAAGAAAAACGGAATATTTTAAAGTCCATATTGTATATTTACAATTTATTTGTTGTTGTTCCTTACGTCTTATTTGTTAAAACTAAATATCGAATTTACAATAAAATTAAAAGATATTTTTTACACATTAAAATGTAAAATAAATTGTTTACTGTAATTTAACACGTAGTTCTACATTTTGATTATTTTTTCCCAAACTAATCCACATGTGAAAATTTCTTTACTTAAAATTACACAGCACACGTTTACGAATAGTTTTAAAAATAAATTAGCTCAAAATGTTTAAAATTGAACCAGAAGATGCATTTTAAATTTGCTTAAATATTTCAAAATAAATTAAAAATTTCGGATTTTTTTCCAGGCATATAGAACAAATTCTTGATAATAGCATTTTTTCCATTGATTCTTTTATTATTACGCAAAGAATGCATCTTAAAATGCTTAAACTTAAAAAAAAATCAAAGGTAGCGAATTTTCTTAAGACAATATATTTTCTTTCTACAATAAAATAAATGAAAAATCTACAGATTTCAAAGAAAATTTTTCTAAAATATGCATCACCAAAGAACATGAAAGAACTTTTAAGGCATCCCAAATATTAGAGAATTTTCTTTTTCTATTTCTGAAAATTTCATAGGAAACAGTATTTTCCGACGCTAAGTAATAACTAGCTTGGCTTTTCACTACACTTTTACAAAGATACACGCACGAAAAGTTTTTGCTTTATTTTCAAAGTTTAACTTTTTTCAAAAAGTTGTTTATACCTTAAGGAAAATATTGAAACTTTAGTTTTGAGTATTGCTTTTAGAATGCTAGGCAGAAATTCTTGTTTCCTTTTCCGCTGCATAATGTTTAGTTTTGGATACGTATCGAGAAAGAATACATTCTATAGAAAATAGTCACACAATTTGAATTTAAATAAAAAAAATATTCTTAATCCTAAAAATGTAGTTTTTACTCAAAAGTATATGTTGAGGTAATTTGAAATATTAGATATTTGAATTATTTTACAAAACTTTATTTTCCTTATCCTAAGTCACATAAATACATTACTTATTTTACTCTTAAGAGCCCATACTAGCAGGGATGCAGTGGAGGGTATATGGGGGTATATGCCGTATACCTTCTGGGTTTTTTAAAGAACACCGAATAACATCTTTTTCTGAAAGAAAGCTATAGTATATACCTCTAGAGCTTATCCTCTGCCTTGAATGTATACCCTCTGGTTATAACGTATATCCTCTGTTATTTTTACGACTATTCCCTGCACACAAGTTACTCAGAAACACCTCGATGATAATGTTAAATCTATGGAAGCGCTGTTTTTAAAATTGTTGCTAAAATTTTATTATTTTTACATATATATACATACATTTATGTATATATGTATATATATATATATATATATATATATATACATATATATTCAGAAATTGAAACTATCATACTATATATGTATAAAAAAATATAGATCGTCCTCAGCTATCCTATGCAAAAAAATATGTACATATATATATATATATATATATATATATATATATATATTCAAATAAAGATATTAAAATATGAGCAAGATATCTTAAGTGGCTATTTTAATCAAGCGGAGAAAACACGTTCAGTAATGCTAATCCCATGGAAGAAATTATATGTATATCTATTGCATTTAAATATTTTTAAGTGATTTGTAAGCATTGGCTCAGATCGATCTGCGCAAAATCCATTTTTTATTATTTCGAATTTGATTGCAGATTGCAGATTGTTTTTTATGAGGATGCACTCAATTTCGTAACCGGTTCCAAAAAGGACAGCGTTCTGTGACCATAATGGAAAAATAAAATCGGCCTTTGTTTACCTCCATCTCAGCCACCCATGGCAAAAGAAAATCATTTAAAAATATTGAAATGCAATCGAGATATTTTTGTAAATTTCTTCAATCGTAATAGGATTACCATTCGGATCTTTTCGCTTGACTGAAGTAGCCTCTTAAAAATGCTGTAATTATGATTCAATTATGATGGTTAAAATTTAAGATAAGAAATTGAATTCGAAAAAGCCACTTTTAACGTTTCTCGAACATACATAAATTAGTAATGAATAACGATTAAGTTGGTTGTCGGATAAACAACCACAATCTGAGATAATAAACCAGAGTAGTGGCATAAAAACGGGGACTTTCGAGGTTGGATTTCTTACGACCTTTTGATGATCTCTTGAAATTAAAAACCAGTAACATTTTAATGGGTTTTTTGGCTTTTTTCTGAAGTTAAATAGATCTTTTAAAAAACAGTGGTGTTCAAATTAAGAGAACCGCACAAACGCTTTATATTGTTACGAATTTTATAAATAGTTAGTGTTTGTACTGGAAAATAATGTAAATAATCTTATTAAGCTCCATTCCTTTACTAATATCAGCTTTTGTCCCTGTTATCAAGCAAACTTGTCTATTATTTTCAGTGAATATCTATGGCAGCTTTGCGAAATATTAGAGATATCGCCAAGTTGGCGTCACTTTTGGCGACTAATTTTGGTCTCCAAATTTGGCAATATATCGCCAAGTTGGCGAAAAACTTGGCGATTGTTGGCGATGGTAACCCTTCCCTCTCTATGGTAACCCACCCTTAGGTATGCTGATACATTGAATGTATTTTTCCTTGGTTTCTGGATTTTTCGAGAAGCATGTGGAAACTTCTACCGCGTGCTGCGAGCCTATATAAGAAGAGCAATACGAGCTGTTGTTGTTATTATTTATCAGTCAGTCATTGAGTGAGCTACGATTGTTTAAGCAAGTTTACTTGAGTTTTATTTACGTTGCTTTGAATGTGATTTAGTGTTGAGACGTTGTATAAAGAGTCTCTGGAACCTATATCTGCACTTATACGATAGATTTGAACAATTATTTTTGAATATCAATAATATTTGTGAGTTTCGAAGACTCTGTTGTTCTGAAGATCTGTAAATAAATTATTTTCTACTTTTCTGACAAGAGTTTGGAGTTGTCTAACCATAAGATCAAAAGAACCCTTTATACGCCGCAACATTTGGTGTCAGGAGTGGGATCTTATGGCGAAAACAAGAACAATGGACGGGCAACTGAAAGAACTGTTAGAAGCTATTAACGGATTAAGGACAGAGCTGACCAATAAAATCGACAAAGGCCAAGAAGAGTTATCAAAAGGCCAAGAAGAGTTGGCGGATAAAATGAATAAAGGCCAAGAAGAGTTGGCGGATAAAATGAATAAATGCCAAGAAGTTTTGGCGGATAAAATGAATAAAAACGAAGAAAGAATGAAAAAGTTGACAGAAGAATTGAAGAAGGAAGTTAATAAAAGTCAAGAAGAAATGAAGAAAACTTTAGAAGAAAAGTTCTCGTCGGTAGAGAGAATAATAGATTCGGTAGAAGAGAAAATAGAGAATGAAGTATGTAAAGTAGAAGAGAAAATTCAGAATGAAGTTAGTAATGTTGAAGAGAAAATGGAAAGAAAAATTGAGGAAGTAGAAGAGAAAATTCAGAATGAAGTTAATAATATTGAAGGGAAAATAGTTGAAGTAGATGAAAAGCTAAATAAAAAAGTACAAGATCTTGAGAAGAAGCTTTCAGAGTGCAGTGGTAATTAAGAAGAATTTAGGAATCCCCCTGCTTCTCCTGTGCACGTTAAGCTGTCGACATATGACGGAAAGAGTTCCTGGCAAGTTTACAAGACCCAATTCACCATTGTAGCCGAAGCGAACAAATGGAGTGACGAGGTGAAAGCTTGTCAGCTGGCAGCATCTTTAAGAGAAGAAGCCGCCGACGTGCTGCAAACATTGCCCGATATGCGGAAACTCAATTTTGAGACTCTAAGTTGTGCACTTGAAAAGAGATTCGGCGAAAAATTCTTCAAAGATTATACGAGAATACAAATTAAGAGCCGCCACCAAAAATCGAGTGAAACCCTTCAAGAGTTTGCCTCAGAAATTTGACAGCTTGCAAATTTAGCATTCATCGACTGCCCAACAAATGTACGGGAATTGCTCTCACTGCAGTACTTTGTAGACGGAATAAAAGATCCAGAAGTGCAGAGAGCGGTACGAATGGCAGATGTGCAGGATTTAAAGGCAGCATTACTATATGCCTTAAAGTTGGAAGCAGCTACACAAGCCAGCCGAAGAGATCGTCATTCAGTCCGAGGGGCAACGTTGAACAAAGCTCAGACACTGAAATCGACGTCTTGAAAGAAATTAGGAAATGAAATCAAGAGCTTGAAGCCTTAAAATTTGGAAGAGCAAGGCTCAAGGAGACAGAATCTCACGTGCTGGGGATGCGGTGGTACAGGACATCTCCGAAGAAATTGCCCAAAGTCCACAAACATGAGATGAATTCAAGACCAGAGAATAAAAAGCCTCACCTGAAAATCCTTCACATATCGAAAATGAGTGCCGGCGATAATGAATTATATGTGATAGGATTTGTTAACGAAATTCAATGCCGTATGATTGTCGATACTGGAGCCAATGTGACAATAATAAGAAAAGATTTGGCTCAAAAATTGAAATCTAAACTCATCTGGACTCCACCCTGCGTTACCCTGCAAACTGTGACGGGCGACAAGATAGCCATATATGGAAAGACCAATTTAACCATCAACTTTGGAGGAACGGAATATTACCATACGGAATATGTGGCTGACATAACAGATCTTTGCTTAATCGGACTAGATTTTCTGAAGAAGTTTGGCTTCAAACTTGATTTCAAAAATAATAAAATGCTCTCTAAATTTGAAGAAATAAGCCTCTTTGGATTAAAAAACGAAATTGAATGTAAACAAATAGTAATAGCCAAAGAAGACATCAATATAGATCCAAGAACAAAATTTTTAGTTTCTGCTGTAATTAAAAATGAAACTAGTTATCGATTTGGCCATATAGATTATCCCGAAGACAATAGTACGCAAGCAGGAGTATTGGTGGCTTCTTCTGTGGTAGACCTCTCGAAAAAGACCATTCCAGTCAGAATTGCTAACATCAGTGATAAGACGAGGACTATCAAGAACGGAGAGGTGATAGCATCATGTGTTCCTGTGACGTGCATAAGTAAAAATTCTAGTCACTCTGAGAAATCTTCAGATTATTTAGTCAAAGGTTTGTTACAAAATACAGACTTAGATCCAAAACAGATGGATGCTGCGGAAAATTTAATTAGGGAATTCCAAAGTTTGTTCTCCCAAACATTTGAAGACTTTGTACGAACCAAAATGGCACAACACCGAATTGATACTGAAGAACACTCACCTATTAAACAACTCTCTAGACGATTACCTTTTGCCAAGCAAGAAGAGGTGCAAAATTTAATTAAGGATATGGAAGAAAATGACGTCATCGAACCATCGACAAGTCAATGGGCGTCTCCCATTGTATTAGTAAGAAAGAAGGATGGTTCAACAAGATTTTGTGTAGACTACCGCCGCCTGAATGACGTCACTAAAAAGGATAGTTACCCTCTACCAAGGATCGACGACACTCTCGACACACTTGCGGGCAACACCTGGTTCTCGACTCTGGATCTGAAGAGTGGTTACTGGCAGGTAGAGATCCATCCCGACGACCGCGAGAATACTGCCTTCACAACGGGACAAGGATTATGGCAATTCAAAGTAATGTCTTTTGATCTATGTAATGCACCTGCAACTTTTGAATGCCTTATGGAAACGGTTCTTCGGGGGATGTCATATGAGGCATGTCTTGCTTATTTAGATGATATCATAATCATAGGAAAATCTTTTGATGAACATCTGAACAACCTCAGGCGGGTCGAAAGTTCTTTATCCGAACTGATCATGCTTCTCTAACATGGCTATTGAATTTTAAGAACCCTGAAGGCCAGATAGCCAGATGGATACAAAAGCTTCAAGAGTACGATATGGAGATACGCCAGCGAAAAGGCTCATCACATGGAAATGCAGATGCTCTCTCAAGAAGACCCTGCTCAGAAAATTGTAGATACTGCGACCGGGTTGAGAAGAAATTTAATGTTAAAGGTCCTACAGTAAGACAAGTTACAACTGGGTCTACATCATCGCAAGATCAGTGGAATGATGAGAGCCTGCGTAAAGATCAACTTACTGATCCTGAAATTAAGCCAATTCTAGAGCTGAAAGAGGAGTCCAACAGGAAGCCCAGCTGGCAAGACATGGGCCATTACCATCCTACGACTAAACGTTATTGAGTTCTCTGGGATTCCGTACATTTGAAGAACGGTATCTTATACCGAAAATGGGAGTCTGATGATGGAAAGACATGAAGATGGCAATTACTACTCCCTAAGTCGAGAATTTCTATGGTCCTTCAAGAACTGCATGGTAGTCCCAAAGGAGGTCATTTTGGTGTAATGAAGACCCTGCAGAGGGTTCGAGAATGTTTCTACTGGAATAATGTTCGTAGTGACGTGGAGAAATGGTGTCGAACTTGTGACACCTGTGTAGCACGTAAAGGTCCAAAGAGGCGCACCCGTGGACGATTGCAGCGTTATAATGTAGGAGCTCTTTTCGAACGAATTGCTCTAGACATCTTGGGTCCTCTTCCTAGAACATCTGATGGCAATAAGTACATTCTCGTTGTCATAGACTACTTCACTAAGTGGCCTGAAGCCTACGCCATACCTAATCAAGAGGCGGTAACCGTAGCAGACATACTGGTTCAACACTGGGTTTCCAGATATGGAGTTCCTCTTCAAATCCATTCCGATCAAGGAAGAAACTTCGATTCGACTGTGTTTAAGGAAATGTGTGGCCTACTCGGCATGGACAAAACTCGAACTACACCTCTACATCCTCAATCGGACGGCATGGTGCAGCGTTTCAATCGCACCATTTTAAATAGCCTCGCTCTCCTGGTGTCTAGAGACCAACAGGACTGGGACAAGAAATTGCCTCTTTTCCTGCTTGCCTACAGGAGTGCCACTCATGAGGCTACTGGTTACTCCCCTTCTCAAATGCTCTTTGTTCGTGATCTTCGTCTGCCTGCGGATCTTTTGTTTGGCCGTCCTCCTGACGCTACTTTGTTGCCTGAAGAATACGTGGATGAACTCCAGGCACGGATTGAGGCGATTCATGAGGAACCGAATCGGACTGGCATCGGAAAAAATTAAGACACGGTACGACACAAAGGCAACTGGACATGAGTTCAACGAAGGTGACAAAGTTTGGTTGTGGAATCCGATACGTCGTAAGGGACTGTCGCCAAAATTACAAAGAAACTGGGACGGTCCTAACACAGTCGTCAACAGGCTGAATGACGTCGTTGTTTTCGCATACAAAAATCGCCACTCGCCAAACCCAAGGTCGTACACTATAACCGGCTAGCCGCTTATTTTGGCCAAAGTGATTAGAAATTCAAAACTGGAATTTCAGACCATGGTCATGAAAGTCACTTTTTGTAAATATCTAAATAGTAATTAGTTATTATTTATGTAAATCTTATTATTGTTATTTATTTATTTATTTATTTATTTGTTATTTATTTTAAGTGTTTTCCTCTAACTCAGGGATTGCACTACCCGGGACGTGCAGTCTTTGAGGAGGGGGTAGTGTTACGAATTTTGTAAATAGTTAGTGTTTGTACTGTAAAATAATGTAAGTAATCTTAATAAGCTCCATTCCTTTACTAATATTAGCTTTTGTCCCTGTTATCAAGCAAAATTGTCTATTATTTTCAGTGAATGTCTATGGCAGCTTTGCGAAATATTAGAGATATCGCCAAGTTGTCGACAAACTTCGCGATTGTTGGCGATGGTAACCCTTCCTTTTCTATGGTAACCCCCCCTTAGGTATGCTGATACATTGAATATTTTTTTCCTTGGTTTCTGGATTTTTCGAGAAGCCTGTGGAAACTTCTACCGCGTGCCGCGAGCCTATATAAGGAGAGCAATACGAGCTGTTGTTGTTATTATTTATCAGTCACTCATTGAGTGAGCTACGATTGTTTAAGCAAGTTTGTTTGAGTTTTATTTACGTTGCTTTGAATGTGATTTAGTGTTGAGACGTTGTATAAAGAGTCTCTGGAAGCTCTATCTGCACTTATACGATAGAATTGAACAATTATTTTTGAATATCTAGTAATATTTGTGAGTTTCGAAGACTCTGTTGTTCTGAAGTTCTGTAAATAAATTATTTTCTACTTTTCTGACAAGAGTTTGGAGTTGGCTAACCATAAGATCAAAAGAACCCCATATACGCTGCAACAATATGTATACCGGGTGTCCCAAAAATGACTGATGGCTTTTAAAATTCAATAACTTGCAAACGGTGACAGCTATTTAAAAAAAATTGCAGCAGGGTTATGTACAATGTCAGGAGTTTTTTTACCGTAATTTTTATTTTAGTTCGCATATGAAACAATAGGGGGCGCTGACGGTGATTATAGGCCAGGTCGACGCTTCACTCAGCATTGATCATCTGGCCTTCAATCGCCTTCAGCGCCACATATTGTTTGATATGCGAAATAAAAAATAAAAAATAATAAAAAAAATAAAAATTAAAATAAAAAATTACGGTAAAAAACTCCTGACATTATACGCAACCCTCCTGCAAATTTTTTTTAAATAGCTGTCACTGTTTGCAAGTTATTGAATTTTAAAATCCATCAGTCATTTTTGAGACACCCGGTATATATACATATATATATATATATATATTAAACATGTAGATTACTGGAAATGCATATGCTAAAGGAACTCATAAAAAATTCATGAAAATATTTTTTATAGAGCAGCAGGTGCATAATGTATAAAATTTTTAAAAAAATAAGGAAACATTTAAAAAATGAAGCAACATGGAAGTCATCAGTTAAACTATAAGCCGTTTACTCATCAGCAGGCGGAATGGCTTTATACATTCCCCCCATTATTCAAATATAAAGTTCTATTACCAGGTTTCATATGTTGAGACAAACCTTGCATTAAATACAAAGCAATGATTGTAAAAAGTGTTTTAAAAATAGTATTTTTTAAATGTAAAATAATCAAAATATCAAATACTATTATAAATAAAATTATAATTAACCTTATAAAGACAAAATAGTTTAAATTTAAGAAATCCAAAATAATTACAATATTGAAATGCAAGCGATTCTCCCACCTCCGCCTGAACCTACCATCTAGCACAAAAAATAAACTTACTGCATGAGATCAGCATTATATGTCCAACTATTGACGAGAAAATTTAAACTCAAACGAATTTCAGTGCGAAATTCCAAAGTCAAATCAACTTCGTTCCACGTCTGTGTCTTCCTTCTGCGTGTTATTTCATCCACAACTATCCTTTCTAATTTGTAGATTTTCAGATAGCCACATCAAGCAACAAACTCCAGAAGTCACTAACCTTTTAGGATACACCTCCAATCCGAAGTGTTGCCAATTCTTAAGCAGTAACTTTACATAATAATTCCCAAACTTACATGGATAATTATTTTTGTAAAATAAATTACCCTAAAACTTAAACTTGCTTATTTATATTAAAATCCGTTAGATATTTTTTCTGAATCTAAGAAATTGATTTAAAACAGTGTTAATAAAAACTTTTTTATGTAAATTAGAAAACCAATGGGATAAATTAATGGTATGAAAACCTATATTTCTTATGTAAACTTATGTAGATGTAAACTAAATTTTTTTTTTTATCATAAAGACCAGTATCGATACTGTTATCGGAAATACTAAATGAAATATCAAGTAAATACATTCCTTTGTCAATATCATTAGTCTTATTTAATTTTAAGAAACTAGGGTAGGTTTTATTTTATTCAGTACAGAAATCCAAATTATTCATTAAAATATCATCAATATATCTGTAAACATCTAGATTTTTATTATATTTAACAGTGTATTTATAATCATAATAAAAATTTAAAAAATGCAGCAGTACTGGAATAATTGGTTTCAATTCCAATTCCACATTTGTGGTTACAAATACTGTTTCTAAAAACTACATAATTATTATAGAAATAAAAATGAAGCAAATTCAAGAGAAATTCTCGATTATTATTTAATTCTTCATTGATACAAAATATGTCAAAATATTTTTCAGAACATCATACAATGAATCAATTTGTATATTATTAAACAGATTTTCAAAAAAAAAAAAAAAAAAAAAAAAAAAAGAAAAAAAAAGATAATAATAAAATACTTGCATACAAAAAAGAGTGAAGGTTTTTTTTTTCCAAAATTTTAAAACCATTATCAATTGACTGAAAATGGCTATTATTCTTAAATTTATATTTAAGACAACCATAAATTTTTTTAATAACATATGAAGTACAATATTGTAATTTCTATGAATACTTTTAGTTGTACTATAAATTTACCTGAATTTTATAGGTGGTTTTTATAAAATTTTGGAGTTATAAACAAGAAGGGAAATGTATGATGATTAGAAAAATTAAAGTTATAAGAGTATAATGATTTACATTTATTTTTATACGCAGAAAACTATACGGAACAAACTATACAAACTATATGCAACATCTTTGTATATATATATACCCAAGTAGAGCTGTCAGCAATGTTCTGTCAGCTATTAGACCTAGTGTTTAAAGGGAAGTGATGAAACGTCCGCAAGAGCAGGTGATGCAATCGTGTATTGCAAACATCTTCTAAAGAGAAAGCTTCGACATTATCAACGGTATTGAACATTTACCGGCAATTCTATGCAGGAGCATTTAGAAATTTGAGTAAAATCTCTAACTTTCAATTACCTGTATATGTATGTATCAGATCAGTAGAGAAAGATGTTAGATTACCTAATTGCAGTGATATATGTATATTGAATGGAAACATACTTCATTTAAAAATATATGTTAACTAAGCAAGTTTTTTTTTCCTTTAATTATACTTTGTTACCAGATAATATTTCCTTTGATTCGTCAATTTTCACAAAAAATGTAAAATTTTCTTCCCTGTAGCAGAAAAAATATTTACAATTATTCAAAATAAAGTTACATTTTTTAGATGTTATTGAAGTTTTCCAATAAATGCGTGATTTAGTATTTCTGCATATCGGAAACAGATTTTTTATGCACTTCATTCCCTTAAAATCTGTGAAAGGACAAAAATCTAAGTTGAAAATTTTCTGAAATTTTGTACTCTAAAGAAGGAAAATTAAACAAAGAATATAAAAAAAATCTCTTAAAAAATACAGAAGTGTTTCGACAATTTATTGCTTGTAATTTTTTTTTTGTATATATATTTTTTTAATGTACACGACACTAATTGATCTAAAACTTTCAAACATTAAGTGTCAATTACCAAATCAATTATATTTTAATTCTATCTATAATGATCTATCGATAATCTATCAATTATCTTCAGGTATCTTTTATTCATCAATTATCTTTCAATTATTATTCATTATGTTCCATGGTATTACTGAATGTTTAATATTGTTTATATATTTGTTTTTTTTTTGTTTGTTTTTTTTTCAAATAAAAGGAAATTATAAATAGTTCAAAATTTTTTTTTCTAAAATTGATCTTTTAGGCGCTCAGCAATTTAGGATAAAAAATATGGCTCTAGAACATCAATTTAATACCCATTAAGCTATATAAACGCAATTACGAATTTAAGAGATTTAAACAAGTTAATAATTTACAAATACTGAAAAAAATATTGCAAAAAATAAATTAAGTTAAATGCTTATGAAAACTTATCAATTTTTTAACTGTAAAAAAAAATTGTATAGGCTCCGTTTCGCAAACGGAAACTAGTTGCCTTTTCTGAAATGAATAGATTCATTTTGAGAATAAAACGTTTTCATTTAATGAAGATAAAAGCTTAAAATACGGATAGTAGCAGAAAGATTTCCGATCGTTCTTGAGATGTTTCGAATTCAAAACAAAATAAAAAGAAACCTGAATTTTCTTTTCAGAAATTAAACATTTAACTTCAGAAGTTATGCGTTCCTGAAATTTTTAGGTAGCTTTCATTACAAAAAGTAACAATTTGGAAATTGCACGTGAACGTAGCAAATGAGGTGCGTTCGTACGATAACGAAGTTTTAAAAATATTCAGATCGTGCTGATATAATAGAGCATCCTTCGGATACAGTATAGTAGTCGAAATCTTTGTGTTTCTGTAAATATGCAGGAAGTAATTTTTATTACACCTTAGCAACGTATATCTTATTCATAAAATGTAAAATATTTGAATATAATTAAAACACGCCCCAAACAATGTTTCCCCGTATAGCATTATGTAGTGGAATACTTTTCTGTGGACCTGTAATTTAATAATAAAAAATCTTTGCATCACAGATTGTACAGAATGCATATTTTAGTATATACTTCATAGATTCATGCCAATTCTATTATGTTCGAATGAGTGTAACATCATTAAAATTCATTTGAAACTTTTTCCCATTGATCGTAATGTAATGGAATACTTTTGATTGTCCCTGTAAATGATCTATGCATCCGACTTTCATAACATTTAAAATGACTCGACAAAATTACGTAATAATTACATGTTTTAAATTTCAAACGATTAAAATGCATTTGAAAAAATTTTCCCCATTGACCGTAATGTACCGGAATCCTTTTGATTGTCCCTGCAATTGATCTACACATCCGATTGTCATAACATTTGAAATGACTCTATAAAATTACGCAATAATTATATGTTTTAAAATTCGAACGATTAAAATGCATTTTAAACTATTTTCTCCATTGACCGTAATGTAACGGAATCCTTTTGATTGTCCCTGTAATTGATATATCCATCCGACTTTCATAAAATTTGAAATGACTCGACAAAATTATGTAATAATTATATGTTTTAAAGTTCAAACGATTAAAATGCATTCGAAACTTTTTCCCCCTTTGACAGTAATGTAACAGAATCATTTTGATTGTCCCTGTAATTGATCTATCCGTCCAATTTTCATAAAATTTGAAATGACTCGACAAAATTACGTTATAATTCTGTATTTTAAATTTCAAACGATTCGGTTGGGTAGTTTTTGCGTTGTTATATGCGGACAGACAGACGGACGGACTGAGTGACAACAATAGTGTTACGTATTTACATAATTACGAACGCACCAAAAAAGGGCTGCTTTTTTCTACTTCAAGTTAATTTTTTAAAAACACTTTTGATTATTTATGTATATGAAAGAATAAAATGCAAACACATTTGGAACATTCATAACGCTTTACTTTTTGGCTCAATATGTCAAATGCTCACCATGTTGGCGCAGTTTTTTTCTGGCTGCAATTTGGTGAAAATTTCACTTCTAAATTCCAGTCACTTGTACATTATTTTCTATTGTATGTTTCTTTGCATGCTATTTTCTTTACAAGTAAAATATTTCCTATTATTTAAAAAAGGAAATAGAAATAACTAAAAAAAAGTTAATTAATAACTACAGTCGAGCCTCTATATAACGAAATCCATCGTTCCAGTAAAAAATTCGTTATATAGAGAAATTCGATGTATAGAGTATGATGTTAAAAATAGTATTTAATGTGTAACTTTTGAACAAATATTATTTTCGATCTTTTTAATTAAGAATTTGAAATGTTTAAAAGTATATATTAACCTAACATTTTATTTCTTACTTATTTAAGCAGTTTCAAAAAAGAGAAAAGACATTTATTGGAAAGCTTAATGGAAATCAAATGAGGAAGACTTACATAAATTTCAGAGGAAGAAATCTGTAATTTTTTGTTGTTTTGATTTTAAAATTACAATTGTTACGCTCTCAAAAAAAAATTCTCAAATTTTAGCAAGGAATGAAAAATTGTAGTTGATATTTTCCTCCATTTGAAGGTCTCTCTTATGTGCTCTCATTGATTCCTCTCTTATATGTGTAACAATTCAATTGACTGTGTTTTGAGAAGGATGTTGAAAGGTGTGTGGGAGGTGGGATGAACTTCTTAGATTTAAAAAATAAGGAGAGAAGTAATATTTATAAAAAAAAACCTCTCCACTGAACGATAAATCAAAAATAAGTGATGGAAAATTGATTCCATATGATTTCGAAGCTTTTTTAAAACTGAATAAATTAAGATCAATTTATGAAAAAATTCGTTATATGGAGATAGATATTTCGCTATATAGAGTCTGTTTTTAATGTAATCATGCGAAAAGGGGACCGTTCTTACTAAAAATTCGTTATATGGAGGAATTTGATGTATGGAGTTTCGTTATATAGAGGTTCGACTGTATAAGATCAAAACAATTTGAATCATTTCAAAATATAGCTTAAAGGAAAATGAACAATTTATTAAGAAATAAACAACATCTAGGTTAGCGTGTGAGGCACATAATCTCCATTTTATACCAATCGCGCCAATGTGTTGCGTATATGACATCTGTCCCCAACTTTTCTACGCTGAAACGTGCTCTGATAGCTTTACGATTCGGATGCTGTTGAAGTTCTGTCGAAATTAAATTTCAGTTTTGGGCAGAATTTCAATTCAAATATTATTTACTTTATCGAGAAGCTTCTAAATGAAGAAATAAAGAAAATAAAGAAAATTAACAATCCTGACTATTGAATTGGTTTGGAATCGAATAACGTTTTCTATTTTTAATATAAAAAGCACTTGTATATACTTGTTGAGATATAATTCCTGTCCCTGGGTTGCAAATTTTTCTACCTTTCCAAGCTATCAATGTTGGAAATTCGATTCAAACGTTTTTACAGTTGCTTGCACCAAAAAATGAACAAAGCCATTTGATTACATAGTTTATGAATAAAAACAATTGCTAATCTTATGGGATTCAGAAATGTATCATAAAGTATCTCCTTTGGATTTGAAAAAATATTTAATAAAAATTATATGTCATAAATATACTTTTTATAATACAGCTTCAAAAGTTGTGATGTTTTAAACTTTCATTTTAACTATAAAAACGAAACAACAAAAGCATTCAAACTTTTATTAAAAATCATATTATTTTTTTTAAATCTTTGTTTGAATTTGAAAGTCTAAGAATCTATGTAATCGTTAATGTTACTATTATGCATTTTCTCTGATATATACTGTAAAATCATCCCATAAATATGCATGCAGTATTCTTTAAAAAAATAGTAATTATATGATAAAAGTTTGATTTTTTTTTTCGAAAAAGTAAAAAATGTGTCGGGACAGATCGGGCAGGGTTTTTTTTCGCTGATTTCTGTACGATCCGGGCCGAGCCAAGACTAGAAATGTAAAAGTATAAACGGCCCGTTTTTATACTTAACTCATTATACTAAACTCATTTTCTTGTGCTTAAGAGTTTTAGAACTTAGGAGTTTTAGATCGGGTCGGGATGGGCAAAAATAACTTTTTTTGCTCCCGGTCTTGGAAATTCCAGCCCGTGCAAAGCTCTAATATGGCCGCTCATCTATTATGTGCAGGATAAAACACTTACGATAATCAATATTTATAAAAAAAAATTATGCGTTCATAAATATTATTCTCATTTTTTGTGGAAAGAGAAAAATTGTAAATAAATAACATAATTATAATTTAAACAATTTCAACGACTATTTTTAAAATGATATTTTCATATCAGAAAATTATTTAAATTAATAATAATAATAAACATCATTTTTATGATGATCATAACGAGTCATATATTAAGTGCGCCTTAAACATGCATTAAACATTAATATTCTTATACCAATGATAAAAAAAACAATAGTTTATAGATATACAACTTTAACTGTTAAAAATTTGTAATTTTATTGGATGGAGTTAATCAGACTGACTTCTGAACGCCTGATATTACATACGATATGGATAAGGCATAAATATTCCTGAACCCATAATAAATAAATTCTAAATAAAATTTCGATTTTACAATTTTCGGAACTGCAATTTTTTAATTTTTTAATAACGCACATTTAAAATTTTTACACCGTTGCGTACAGAAAAAAATATATTTTAAGATGAAATTTGTTTTACATTTTTATCATACCTCTATGTATTCCGCAAAAATAAACATTATTTGAAAGCTTAAAAAATAGTAAATGATTTTAAGTTTTTCAGTGACATAGCTGTAAGGGGAATAAAATTAATTCAAAATTTCAATTCTTATTTAAAAAGACGAAAGAGAATAACAGATTCGGTTTTAAAAATTGTTACTGAAGATAAACTGTTCAAGACTCTTGAAAAACCAATTTATCTAAGCCAATAGCATGTTACTATGACAATTGTGAGGGATAATATATTTTCTTTATATTGACATCTTTCTTGTAACACTTCATTAAAAAATAAAATGCATTTTAACATTATTTATTCTAATTTTTATACTTTCTTTTCCCTTTTTTAAATACTTTTTATTTAAATTATTTTTTTCTTTACTTGGATTTTTTTTTAAGACAAGCATTTTATAATGTGCAAAATAAAAGCAAAATGATGAAAAGAATAGGAAATGGAATGTTACATTTATTTTCACCTTTTCATAAAAAGTCAGTTTTTAGGATTAACATCGACTTTCGTTCTGGAAAATTTGTTTAAATTTAAATCTATAAATATAAAAAATGGTATGTAGTTCTTCAAAGCAAAAACATTTTTTATAAAATGGGACCAGAATTATGTTTCTAACTTCAGCCATATACATTTCACGAAGGAAAACAGCAATTTTGTTTTCAAAAAATAACATTTTCTTTCATAGTTTGACATCAATGAGGCACGGATTACCATTATTCAAATAAGCTCAAACTTTGGTAAACTCATTTTCTTGTGAGCTGATAACTTTGGGGGGAGGTATCCCTCCAAAAAAAATCAAAAATGGATTTCTTGTGACCGCCCTAATCAACATACTTCACTGAACGCACATTGAAAGTGTTTAATGTTGTGATATAAATATTTAAATATTATATAAAGTATTTGTATAATTAATTTTTGTATAAAGTTATGAACGAAAATCTGAGGCCTGCCAGCAACAAGATAATTCGTACTTTTTTATTTGAAAATAGATTGTGATCCAGGTTTTCATACAAAATTTGTTTATCTGATACGTATCGTCACTCCGGAAATTTCTGTCATAAACCTCAAAAATACCTATCAAACATGGAAGAGAAAAGTATTACGCTTCCTGGACGAAAGACTAGTCAAATCGTAAAAAGAAAAAAAAATCAAGAAATAAAAACAGCTAAAATATACAATATTTCCTATGAAAATATAGAATTGCATTCAAAAGTCTTTTCTTTAAAATGTTGTTGTATTTGACATCTTTTGTATTAAGAACAAAAATATTTCAGTTTTAAATAAAATGTGTTCATTTTAGATACGCAGGTGGTCGTTTGACTTTCGATTTAGAGAAAATGTGGATATGCTCTTTTTGCATTTTATTTCAATTTATATTCCTATATATTTTTATAATAGAGCTTAAAAACAAAAATGTATATTCAACGTTCAAGGAAGAAAAATATTTTTTCTTCAACGTGTTTTTTGTTTTTCTTTTAAAGCTTTTGGTGCTATATTTTAATAAATTAAGTAGGTAAAAAATAAATAATAGTTTTATTTCAAAATTTGAAGCATATTAAAAATATTAAATAGTTTTATTTACAATATGATAACGCCATTTTCTTTATATAGATAAAATTTGTCTTAAAAATATTTCCTTTTGATCTTTCTCCATTAAAAATAGTTAAACATTGCAGTTTCTACATTTGCGAAAAATCACGATTTAGCTGATTGATGATATAACAAGCTATATTCACAGTATGTCATTCTACGTAGAAAATTAAATGTACTAATAAATGTTTATCTATTAATTATCTATGTATTTTGTAAGCTAATTCGGCCAAAAATAATCAAAATA
The DNA here is from genome assembly GCA_964019185.1 of Maratus speculifer. Lineage (NCBI taxonomy): Eukaryota > Metazoa > Arthropoda > Arachnida > Araneae > Salticidae > Maratus > Maratus speculifer. Next base: position 147,288,281 of record OZ025298.1, read on the forward strand.
TGATATCTGATATTTTTAGAAGAACTCGAATAAGAAGATAAAATCGAAACTTTACTAGCCTCAGACGCATATTCTCATACTTTATATAAGGTTGCTTACCGAAGTTTGTGGTCAAAAAATTCCATTTTTCAGAAGCTAAGATTTTGATATTCTGTATAGTATTAGAAAGAATTTTGTACTTTAGAGTGGCTCTTCCTGGGTTATCCCAAACAAAAACTATAAAATGAATGCCCGGGACCCAGCCAGTCTAATTGGGAAAATCTTTTTTTTTTTCTAAATAAGACCATCAATAATTTCAACATGTAACGATTTGACATAACTTTTTAACAACCAAACCCCGTCTCTATTCCGATGTCTCCTATAACGAAACAAGAAATACCATACCATTTAATGACTATTTTTCTTATACACAGTGTTATATACACAGCACACATGAATTCTCCCGACGCAAGTATATACTTTTAGTAATATCGTCAATTCTTCTTCATTCCTTAGCCATTTAAAAATTTTGAACGCTTTTACAGTCTTTAGGTTCAAGTATGTTTTGAAAGTTCTCTTGGCTTGTTTAATCTTAGTAAATAAAAGCAGAAAAATGTTATTGAAATAAAAAAAAAAAACAGGGTCAAAAAATTCCTCTTTTGACAGCCTCCATTTTTGTGTTACCACACTCGGCTAGTATTTAGGAAGTGGTCGTTTTTAAATACCAAAAAATAATCATGGTTTAAAATGGCTAGCGCGAAAAGTTGTTGATTAGGCTCAAGAATATAATTACAGAATTTAAAAATTATCAATAAATATCTTCTGGTACCAGTTTAGGGTCCAACTATGCAATTGTACCCCAAATTATCCTGAATTTACACATTTCAATGATATTTTTAACTCCCTGTTTATTCTTTGCACTAGTGCGAAAAAGTTGAGTGAAATACATAAAGAACACAAGACCAAAGTTTCAGAGAAATAATAAAAATTTTTCGTAAATATATACAGGACAGTTGCACCATAAAATTTAACTAATAAGAATGTATTTACTAAAATACAACACATTGCTCAGTGGTGCACAAAACAAGAATTTTAATATACATTTGTACAATCAAAATAAAATAAAACTATCAACGTTTCGCGCCGTCTTCTGCGGGCGTCTTTAGCAAAATATGATAACGGAAGGATTAAGTTTGCATCTTGATCGCGAGATATTTCTAATAAATTAAAATCTAAATGAATTACAAGTTAAAAAATGTTGCCAATTATACGTGAGTAAAAATTAAAATATTGCAACGAAATAAAAAATTTTAAGATTTTATGATGTTATGCCATATTTTAGGTATATTGTAGGATAAATTATCATTACATGGTTTATTTTCTCGTGCAATGATTTTGATAGATTCTCTTATTTTACCTTGAACTGGGTTATTGCACGGAACTATGATTTTGGCCTCATCAAAGTTAATGTGGCAACCCATATTCGCCAAGTAGAAGCGAGAAAGAGCAATATATACAGTATACAGTACAGAATACAATATAAACAGAATACTGCTCTTTCTTGCTTCTACTTGGCGAACAAGGGTGCCTTTGACGAGGCCAAAATCATAGTTCCGTGCAATAGCCCAGTTCAAGGTAAAATAAGAGAATCTATCGAAATCATTGCACGAGAAAATAAACCATGTAATGATAATTTATCCTACAATATACCGAAAATATGGCATAACATCATAAAATCTTATTTTTTTTTTATTTCGTTGCAATATTTTAATTTTTACACAGGTGTAAGTGGCAACATTTTTAAACTTTTAATTCATTTAGATTTTAATTTATTAGAAATATTACCTCTCGGTCAAGATGCAAACTTAGTCCTTTCGTTATCATATTTTCATGAAGACGCCCGCAGAAGACAGCGCGAAACGTTGATAGTTTTATTTTATTTTAATTGTACTTATTGTATATTAAAATTCTTGTTTTGTGCACCACTGAGCAATGTGTTGTAATTAAAAAAAAAAACATTCTTATTAGTTAAATATTTTTCGGTTCCATGTTGGGGTGTAAGGGAAATTAGCCGCAAATGATGTAAATTTTCACATTTTAATGATTTTTTTTCTTAATTTTCGCATTTCTATTCTCACAGTTACGAAAAGGTGGAAAATGTTGAAGAAAAGTGGATGTAAAGTTTTAGAAAAATCGATAATTATCTAAAGATTCCTCGTCGTGAGTTTAAAAATGAGTAATTACGTAAACATGTAGAAAATGTTAGGGGTGGAAGTTTTGAAAAAAAGGAAAATCTTGGCATGAAAATTTGATTGGAAGTTTTTAACATTTGTTTTTAGAAGATTAGACATTTCGTAAATAATAAATATGAATATTAAACAATAAATATTATTATTAAAGCAATACAGTGACTTTGTACAAGTTTTATTTGGAGTTACGGAATAAAAATTGCAAATGTGCATTAAATGCAATCCATTCACTTGTTACCTTTTTTTATTTTCTTCTATCTTTACAAGAAAAAAGTATTGGATTAAAGAAAATTTTCGAAATCCATTTTTCGACGAATTTGCACGTTTTAGTGGACAGAGAACCGAAAAACATATATTTGCAAATCATCTGTCTGTGAATCTGGGAGTCTCTCTGTGACATACTTTTAGGCGTTTTATCTCAAGAACTAATGCATGGAATTTCACCAAACTTTATTTTCTTAGTACTACTTAATTATCTCATCGACCAATTTCGCCAAATTATACAAATCGCCAATTTGTTTGACAAATGATAAAAATGAAAGAACGAATAAATTTTTAAAACATAATCAAAAATACAAATGAAAAGCTAAATAAAAAATGACTTGATGACGTAACAAGCACGTGTATGATAATTAATGTCAAGTGAATGTGACATTTACAATCAGCCATTATTGGTATGCAATTTTATAGTTTGGCGATAGCTTTTTGTCGACGATAGCTTTTGTCGGGATTACCAAGTAGTACCGTTTTCTTTTATACTCTAATATATATTTGATCTGAATAGCTTGTGGTGTATATCGCTTAAAAGTTAGCATTGCCATGGTGCATTATCTCTGATTATTGCAATAGCTACAGCTCAAGATCTACTGTACGGAATTTTACAAATCTTAAGATTCCATGAGACATTAATATAAACTATAGATGACTAGGTTTTGGTGTATATTGCTCTACAGGAAGCGCTGATATGCTGCATTATTTCCAATTTCCACACTAGCCGTATCACATGAACTAGTGCATGGATTTATTATGATATATTACAATTTCCTTTTTAAAATAATGGAAAATAGTTATAAAAAATTATGCAACAGGTATTTAAAAATGAAATTTTCGTCAGAAAAAAATTACGTTAGTGTGGAGCGTATATAACATCTGGGCCGAGAAATCAAGAACTCTGAATTTTTATATTAGCCTGGCGAAGGCAATAAATCGCCAAATATTGTACCCGTGGCATTGTTTCATATTTCAGTAATTTCATTTAAAATATAATAATATAATGCTTTCACTCATTTCATTTATAATACATAACTTTAATTTTCTCATTTTATTTAAACTATAATAGTGTCCTTTCATATCCTTTCATCAATGTAAAATCGCTTTACTCATTTAATTTATAATACATAATTTTAAGTTGAAACTGAAACGTTCAAAATTCGTGACTGCCATTTATTTTGTTAAATAAAAAGAACAGAACCCCAATCCCCTCCCAAAATAATGATATTTTGAAGCTCTATATGTGCTGCGATAGAACAAAACGTAAAGGACTTTTACACAATAACCAATAAGATGCGTTTTATTTACGTGTTGCCATTAAACAATTACAAATAATCGACAATTCTGTGCCCCGTACGATAGCGTAATATAATATAGATGCTACTATGGCTTTAAAACGTGCAGATTATTGAATGGTTATATCAATTCACTGTGCCCCATCCGCGGGGCAGATTGATACACTTTGATACGTCTGGGAAAAATGGAGACAAAATAACACCAATGCATATTTTTCATAAAAAATAGTTAGCAAACCATTTTATATTATTTTAAAAAATTCAAATCTTTTACACTTTATTTGTAAGCAATATTAAAGCAATCAAAATGAAATGTTTAATGACCTGATGTTCTGGCTGTTCCTTGTTTGATTATTGGCAGTAGTAACTTGGTCATATCTGATACTTCAACCCCAGCATTATCTTTTTTCTTAGGAAAGATGAAAAATTACCAAGTTTTCTTTTTATAAATCGGTTTATATACAGAAAATAAAGGATAATTATATTAAAAATTCTGTTTTTAATATAATTATCTTGTGCCGTTTTGCAGCTTGTTTCTTTTACGTAACACTTTTCATGTAGAAAATACTTTTTTCTCTGGAGAATTGATATAAATTTGAGATTTTCCAGGCTGACGTTCTTTTCTTTAATTAGTTATACTAGCACAATGTGTTGGGTAAGCTCGTACGTCTTCTCTTTGCAAAAATACTATAAAATGTTCTAATATAGAGAAATTAAAGTTATTTCACTTCAATAAAAACTAATATTAAAATTTTTTAGCGAAAAATGGTTGGATTAAGGAGTGTTCTGAAAAAAAATAATAAAAGGTAATAAAAAAATGAACTAGAAAAAGATTTAGGTTGTATCAATGTGCCCCATACAGCCATTTTGAATAAAACGAGTCTCAAATCCAATACTTCATAATTTATCTAACAAAAAAGAATCAGAAACTGCAAAAGAGTAGTTTGACTTGCCAGAGAGAATAATTTTTCGGTTGAAAATACTGTAACAGTTGTATAATACCATTTAAATTGTACAACTCAAATTTACTTTTGACCTACAAAAACAACTAATCACTCGTCCCATTTCAACAAACAACTGAATAATTCGAAAACTTACTGTATATAGTTGAGTGCACTAGTATCACCTTTTGGAGCTGTTGTGAAACTTCCTGTGATGACCCTGTGTGCAGAACAGGGAGTGTATCAATGTGCCCCATCTATCAATGTCCCCCACGTCCCCCTATAGTTAAAAATTAAAAGGTTTTATTTTTTAAACAGATGCACGCAATTACATTGCAAAGTATGTAGATGATGTGAAATATGTGACAAATGAATTAACACAAATTAAAATCAATAATAGTAATTTAAAATCTCCACTGATGAATTGTCATAATTTAACATGCATACTAATCGTCCAATTACATAATTTTTGTTTTACTGAATTTCGAAATTTTTTAATTGATTCAAATTTTACAAAAAGATTTATGGTGAAATGTTCTATGTTTCCTCCAGTGGAGGGACCAAATTTAACAAAAACAATTTTGTTATTTCGGATATTTCACCAACATACTTTTAACCTAACTACATATCAATCAGATAATTTTTGGGGTAATTATCCGGAGATATACTCATAAATAAACAGACATGAAAACGTTTCTAGTAGCCGCAATAAACCTTTACTTGCCCTTTGCTGAACATAAATTTTCTATTTTAACACTTTCAAGAGCAATGATCCATTTTTGACCACATAGTTTTAATCTCTGAGTGGCACATTGGTACGAGAAATTTAATGTAATTTTTTTCCTTTTGATAACTACCTACAAAAATAAGTAAAATAGTAAAATAGTAAGTAAAATAGTAAGTAATGGAAGTACAATAAGTAATTCCATTACTTATTGCTGTTATTAAGGAAATTGTTTGTAAATCCTGGTATCACTCAACTATTTTAGCTTTTTATGAAACAAGGTAGAACACGTTGAATTTCGACGAAATAAAAAACATTTACTAAGAAGCTGTTTCATTGACTTACAATTAACATACAAAATTAGTTAGAATAAAAATATATATATATGTATTTGTAAGTCCAAATTTCAAACACCTATTATTTTAACCTAACGTTAACAAAATATTATTTCCATAAAACTTAGATGTAGAAATAGTTAAAATTAATAGTTAAACTTTAACAGTAATGTAAGCAGTAAAATATAATAAAGATCAGTTATTATGACAAACTTATTAAATAAGTCTCTTAAGCTTGATATTTCAAAAGGAAAAAAGGAAAAATTTATTTTACTTTGATATTCTGGAAATAGCACGTATTTTAATTTCAATTCTTTTTCACATTCATGAGAAAATGACAACGTAAAAATACAATAATCTTCCCCATCTTCACTTTACTTTTAATAGAAATGCATAAATTTTAGTAATAACCGTAAGTAAACAATAGCAGTTTTAATTAACAGTAGTAATGCTTTAAATTAAAAAAACAGTATAAAAAACTACAAAAAAAATTAAGATACAGTTTTCAAAGAAATTGCATTTAAAAGAACATTTTCTCCCTTATACAAATATAGTGTACAAATTGAAAATGTGAAATGCATAGAAGTTTTAAAAATTGCAGTAGCAAAAATTGCAAAACCGAAAATTCATTTAAAATTACAAAGTGTTGCCATTCGCAAAATGGCGTATGCGTTATGTACAGATATGTTTGGCCTGTATAATATAGATTTTACCATGAAAGGATTTTAAAAAAATGTACATTGTGAGGAGCCTTTTAAGAGCAAATTGCACATTCATATCTTTTTTTTTTTTTTTTTTTTTTTTTTAATTTCATTTAAATGAACTGTAACTTTTATCCCGAGTTTTTAGATTCCATTTTATTTAATAAAGAATATGAGAAGAAATATTCAAATTTACTCAACGAAAAGTTATTTACCTTGGAATGGGCATCTTCTTCAGCAATTTACAATTATTAAGAATATTTAGAAATTATGAATTTTAAGAATTTATTTTCATATGAAAGATTTAGCGAATTGCAAAAAAATAAATTCATGAAGACATCTGAATTCAACTAGAGAAATTCTATTTAAATGATTGAATTTACTTACTTTAAAATTCAATAAAAAAAGAATTCAAAGGATATGTTTAATCAAATATTTAATTAAGGACATTAAATTGCATAAATATAGAAAGATTAAACCTCGGTTTGCCTTGTAAACTCTTTTCTATTCTAAAGGGCAGGTTAAAAATTAAACAAAAATATTTAAATATTTGATTTAATTTGAAACTGGAAAAAAGATGTTTTTAAATCCTATCTAAATATTTGTATCTGTATATTAACCTCATAGCATGCATGGTCACAATGACGTCACTGTGAGTCACTTTTGTCACATAACATCTGTGACCAAAATGCCACCACTTAATGACGTCACATTGTGACTGCCATGCGACTATATTAAAAATTTTTAGAAAATTTTAAATATCCTTCAAAACATGTTATTTACTTTAAAAAACATGTTTCTGGCAATTTAAAAATCGTTGCTTTTGTCACTGTTTAGTCACAATGTTAATGTCAAATTAGTCACAAATGACACATTTTTCACAAATTTGTCACATTGTGACCACTTTGTGAGACGTCACAAAGAAGCTCTAAAACGGCCATAACGACTTCACATTTTAGTCACTGTGACTTCACATCAACGTCACGTGACGTCACATCGACAGTCGATGGTCTCAAAGTCACAATGTGACTTCACAACAACGTCGCAGTGACGTCACCATGCCTTACGGGTTATGAACTGATTTAACAATAGCAAATATTGTGGCTGATTTCTAAACTTTAGAAAGTAAGCAAAATATTTTATGAATACAGTTAGAGAACAACAATTTTTTATTTGCAATATGCATAAATATTAATTTTAAATCTCTGAGCGTCTTGAAAATGGGTATAATTGTAATTTTGTCTTCATTCTGTTTTGTTTTAAATGCTCAAAAATATGATTCTTTGAACATTATATTAAAAAAACGTCATTACAAATATGAATGTAATCTATGAGAGTATTAATTGTTCTTCAATGTAGTAAAGATACTCTAATTCTTTGAAAATTCATTAAATCTATAAAGTTATATTACATTAAATATTGCTTATATGGAAGTGAAACCTGGAGCTTAGTGAGCGGAATATTACGCTCCAAACAATTAGGGGTTTAATGTCAACAGTACAAAGAAATTGTGCTGAAAAAGTTGTGAGTATTTAAAGTTGTATTGAAACCCTTATTGACATTGCTCTGGTTTAATTTAATTTTACAAATTAAAAAAATCCAATTGCATTGCGTATTTCAATTTAATATCGATTAATTTATTATTTTAAAAAGTCATTCGTTATTTATTATCTTCTTTAATTGACAATATCTTGTTCGTAAAGTTTTATATTTATATGGAATATATTATTAACGCAATGAACACAAACAAAATTGGGTAGCATAATGATTATTCCAAGAATTTAAAAAACAAAATAAACGGTTATTTCAGGTATGCTATTTCTAAGACCGTATTGGTCAATATAAATCATTAAGACAATTGTCAACAGATTTAAGAAAAAGTGGGTGTTTTATTCATTGTAATTGTACGAAATGAACTGATGGGTGATTCATGAAATCATTTATTGAACATTTATGAACATTTATTTAAAATGAACTCATTTATGAATTGATGAACTCATGATTGTGTAACTCATGAAATCACACCTCGATTTATAAATTTCTTTCTAGTTTTTGTTCGTTAGACAGCTCGCTAGTTTGGCAGCTTTTGTAAGTTATCTGTAAGTTGCACGAAAATAGTAACAAATGATGAATTATTTACATCTTTACTAAGCAATCGAGTTCATCATTTGTAATTTGCTGAAACATATATTTTAAAAATACTCCTGCTTAAAATTTATTCTAAAATACACTGCTCAAAGCAATTAAAGGATATTTAAAGTTTTATATAAAATAAAGATATAAACGCAATTTTTTTTGCCGAAAATAGAAGAAGAGAATCACAAATGCAAAATTTTCTGGTTTTCAAACTGTAGAGTATGGAAAATTTGAGTTCGACGTCAAAAACGTCGCTTCAGCGGCAGCGAATGAAATTTGACTTTCAACTGGATAAAAGAGAATGAAGACAAGAATGATCGGCATTCAGTGATTGCTTTGTTTCGATGAGTACGATGTCTCAGCGAAGTCATTTGACAGATTCAAAAGCTTGGAGAATTGTTGGTAGGTTAGAAGGGGGCCAAGCTCAAGCCGAAGTAGCGCAAGCCATTGGAGTGTCACAAAGTGTCATTTCCAGGATCTGGAACCGTTTTGTGGAGAGTGGATGTGCAGGCCGAAGACCAGGGCAAGGTCGTAGACGGGCAACAACGCCTAATGAAGATTGGTATTTAGCGTTAACAGCTCGGAGACACCAAAACATGAACGCTACTCTTTTCCAACAACACCTTCGCTCGGCTACAGGCACCACGATTTCAACTCAGACTGTCCGAAACCGGCTCCATGCTGTAGGTCTGTATGCTCGCTGACCGATGGTATGTGTTAGATTAACATCAAAGCATCGTCGCGACAGCAGGGAGTGGGCAACTGAGCATGTCAACTGGAGGAGAAATAAATGGAGCAATATTCTGTTTTCTGACGAGTCCCGTTTTTCTGTGCATCCGGATAATAGGCGTATTTTCATCTTGAGGGACCGTGGCAGTAGGAATAATCCTGCGTTCGTGCACGAAAGTGTCAGATTTGGCGGTGGAGGAGTGTTGGTGTATGGTGGCATCTCCATTGACGGGCGCACTGACCTCTAAATCATTCGAGATGGAGCTCTGACTGGTCGCCGATATAGGGATGATATCCTCAGACCTATTGTAGACCATGTACTTAAACCAGTGGTAGCAATGGTGTAATATGACTGTATAATATTTTTCAACTTAATAAAACTTAAAAATTCTGTGATTAAATAAGTCAAAACATATTACTAATGTTTAGTTATGTCAATGGTCTCCCACCTCTGCACTATATTCTCACCTGTGATGTGCTACATAGCTACAGTTAGAAGCAATTTCATTTGTCAATCTAAAATAATAAAGTGTCAGATTTTGATGATATGTTGGAGAAAATTTCATCCCTTTTTAACCAAACATAACTTTCGTATGGGTAATTAAAAAGTAGTGATTAAGAAAAAGGAGGTTAGTGACAATGTTTCTTTTAAGTTGATAATAGCTATATTCTTTGTAGCAAGAAAAAACTGTCTTTTGTAAATTGTTCAGTACAAAAGAGTGAAAAAGATTATCAATTAATTTAAATTTTGGTACTGACATTAATGATACCTTGAAGAACATTAATCGATTTTCAAAATTGAAAAATATTTTATAAAATTCTATAAAACTTTTACAAAAAGTCTTGAGAGTGAAAGCTTTAAAAAATACAAAACATTTTCGAAAAAATGTACATCCACAGTGAATACTCCTTGGATTTTAACATACTCTGTTTTCTGTTTAACATACTCTGTTTCTTTGTTTTTCAGCTCCTTCTCTTTATGAAAATAAACTTGAATATTAATACATTAAGTTTTTCATTCTATTTCACTTTAGTTCCTTGTTGAATTCAAAATGTCGAGAAATATTAAACAGGAAATTATCATGAGAAAAGAATTGTTATGCGAATAACAATATTAATAATAAAAAAAATACATTTCCAGAAAGCTCTTTGAATCAAATTCTTAATTAAGAATTGACAGCTACGCATATAATAACAAAAAATTCGTTAAAGATAAAAAGGAAGCTCTGGAGAAAATGTGACAGCGATTGTCTTCCATTGTGATTTCTCTCTCAAGGAGAAATAGGTGAAGAGAGCTTCATTTACACTTTGTCACATCCAATGACATTTTTATACGTTGTTGTGACATTTATGTACTCTCTTGTTTTTCTATCTTCTATTTATTAGGGATGGGAACTCTAATAAAAAGGCTCAGATTAGTAAATATCGATATTTGAAATATTTTACTTATATTACAAATCAGAGCGCATTTTCCCCTTTTTTTATTGTACAAAAAATAGCAATCAGTTTTTTAAAGTATATAGATATTTTATAGAATTTTTTAAATAAGTTATCCCACACATTGTAAAGAAATTTAGAGATGTTTCTTAATTTACAAAAGTGTACTATAATTGCATAGGAAAAAATACAATAATCTTTCCTGAGTCACCCATTATTCCGTAAAGCGTTCTTTTATCTTTAGAAATATCAGAAAAGATTATGTTTGAAATTAAAGATGAATTTCGAATAATTTCAGCGTAGCATTAATTCATCAATATAACTTATAGTCTGCAATTTCACAAGGTTGATCTTCGTTGATTTTACCGTGGAATACCCTTATATTTTGGTAAAACGCAGACATGAGATGTTAGTCTTGAGCCCGAGGTTGAATCTTTGAAAATATAAGTTTTATTATTATTATCCGCAGCAGCAGCCATTTTGTCAGCAGTTTTTGACCTAAATTTAAAGTTTTTTTTTCTACTTTGTATTTGGCAAAATATGAAAGATACCAGCGTGGCAATCCTATTGAGTAAAGCTACGAAAGTTGATTTCCCGAGTACAAGAAACTAAAAAGGCCAGTATGTAATTTTAATTACCTTGGAACTACGTTGATTTATCTTAACGTATGTTCATGTTTCCCACGATTTGCTGTATTTGTGCCAATAAATGGTGTTGGTGTTTTAATATAAAAGTTTTGTAAATTAATTATCTAATAATATTATTTGGGGAATCACATTAATTATCATTATCCTCTTCACATTGCATCAAGTATCATGTACTTAAACCATTTCGTACAACGAATCGCCGTCTTTTGACCCTTGAACGATGTCTTTTTTTTTTCGACTTGATTCGTTCTGTGACGATCGGATCCCTCCATAAATATGTTATTCGAGTGACGGTTTGTGGTCTTGGTCCCTCAATAATTTCCCAAAGGGGAAAAAAGGTTTATGTCACTGGCTCTGGTTTACGTAGGAGCCGTGTTTGTTAGTAATTCCCGATGTCTTATTTATTTGTTTATTTATTGTCCACTAAAGGCATTCCCGGTGCTACTGATTTTCCTTGGCTAATACATCGATCGATTATACCTATATGTGAATCTTACACATAAAATACTGTATATGTTAAAATGATTAAGGAACGTTTAAATATGCATTCTTACCAGCACAATACAGTTTAATATATACATATACACACATATATATAATTGTATAAAATAATACTTATTACAAGTATAAGATTCTTAGAATATCTTCGGAAAACACAAATAAAATACTAAATGACAAATAATAACAAAACACTAATAACAATACTAATAATGTAAATTTATTTACTTATTTTAAATATCTCCTTAAACTGGTGATTATTGTTTCATCAGGTATTGCATAAAACACAAATCAAAGGCCAAATGACAAATAAAAATAAAACACTATTACTATTATTAATACTAAAATAGAATTTAATATTTATTATTTTTAATCGTTATTATTATTTTTGTGGTATTTTATACTTTTACTTTTCAGGCAACACTGTAGATGGCGCCCCTTGTCCATTCCATGGAATTATGTAAGGAACATAATGTATCTGAGTTCCAGAGTAATTGTTCTGTGTTTACAATATGTGTATGTCGTGTGCAGTGAATTCTGTGTATTAAATATGTTATGTGTAAAAGTGCGTCCACCTCGATTATTTACTGAGTGCTGTTTTATGTCTTAAACTAAGATGTTTAAAGATAGTACAATTGGCGACGTATGGATAAAACTTTGTACCATAAAAATTTTCAAAGAATAACGGCGCGCCAAATAGAAATGGCTCCTTCTTTCGTTTTTGAGTTCGACGACTATTCAAGGTAACAGCAGCTTTCCAGTATATATCAGCATCTATAAAACAAGGGGGTGGTAAGTACATTGAATTTTAAAGTACTTTTTTTTCCTGTCTTGTTGCATAAAAAATACGATGTTCTCATTTAAAGAATTTGATGATAAAGTAGAAACATTTCAGGCTTATATTAAACGCCTGGAGCAGAATTTTATTTTGAATGAATTAAAAGAGGAAAAAAAAGTTGCGGCCCTTTTATCTTGCATGGGCCCTAAGCTTTATAATTTACTGAGTAATTTATGTTTCCCGAAACAATGTGAAACATTAAAATATTCTGATATTGTTGACATATTGATAAAGCATCTAAGCCCCGCCCCCAACAAATTTATTGAAAGAATAAAATTTCGTAAGTGTTACCAAAATGAGTCGGAATCAGTTCAAGATTTTGCTGCTAGATTAAAGAAAAATACAACTTTTTGTTGTTTTACGGGTGATACATTAAATGAAAATTTATTGGAACAATTTTTACGCGGTTTGAAAAGCGAAAGCATTCAAAATAAATTGATTACGCAAGTAGAGGATTTAACTTTTGAGAAAGCAGTTGAAAAAGCGTTATCCTTACACAATGTAGATATTGAAATTTCTGAAATTAAAAATAAAAATTTCAGTATTAATAAAATTTCAAATTCAAAGATTGTACACCCAAAGAAATTTTCTAACGATTGTCAGAAGTCAAATGTCAACAATCATGTAAATAATACAATTCCTGAAGCAAATAAAAGTAAATTAAAATGTTATAGATGCGGAAATACTTCCTATCTAGCCAATTCATGTAGATTTATTAATGCTACTTGTAAAATATGTAAGAAAAAAGGCCATATTGGAAAAGTTTGTAGAAGTAAAACTTTCCAAAAACACGTAAATTCGGTAGATACAGTAAATGTATTAACTATAAAAAATACAGATGCAAATCCTATTAAATTATCTGTGTTAATTGAAAATAAAGCACGAGCTGACATGGAGTTGGACACAGGTTCGGGAATTTCTGCTGTTCCTTTAAAAAGATTTCGCAGAATTTTTCCTGATTATAAAATATTTCCTCCAGATGTTCAGTTAAAAACTGCAACTGGTGAAATTTTTAAACCTGTGGGTTATGTTGAAGTAAATGTTACTTATGAAAATAAAACAGAAAAGTTAAAATTATATTTGATAAAAGAAGATACTTTTCCATTATTATTTGGCCGCGATTGGGCCTCTGCATTCGATATTTTTCCACATAATTTAAAATCTGTTTATGTTAATGAGACTGTAAGTTATTCTGATAAATTACAAGAATTGTTAAATGATTTTTCTGATTTATTTTCTGATAAAGTAGGGGAAATTAAAGGGTTAAAGGCAGAGCTGTACCTTGAAAAGGATGCTACACCCATATTTTGTAAAGCTAGGACTGTTACTTATGCACTACGTGCTGCAGTCAATGAGGAGTTACAAAGATTAGAAGAAGCAGGTATAATTAAACCAGTTACAAATAGCAAGTGGGCAACCCCGATTGTTCCAGTGGTAAAATCTAATGGTAAAATACGCTTATGCGGAGACTTTAAAGTCACATTAAATAAATATCTGAAAGTAGAAAAATATCCCTTGCCTAAAATAGAGGATATGTTAGCTACTTTAAGTGGTGGTGTTCATTTTACAAAAATTGATTTAAATCAAGCATACCTCCAATTGCCCGTTGATGAGGAATCCCAGGAATTATTAACCATTAATACACCTAAAGGATTATTTCAGTTTCTTAAATTACCAATGGGTCTTAGTAGTTCTCCTGCTATATGGCAAAGAAAAATCGAACAAATTTTAAGTGGAATTGAGGGAATTACAATTTTTATTGATGATATAGGAATAACTGGGGAAACGGACGAAATTCATTTGCAAAGGTTAAAGCAAGTATTAGAAAGGTTGAGAAATTATAATATTCGGATAAATAAGGAAAAATCATTCTTCATGGCAGATGAAATTACTTACTGTGGGTATAAAGTGGATAAACATGGTATTCATAAAACACCAGATAAAATAGAAGCAATTGTAAATGACCCTAAGCCAGAAAATGTTTCCCAGGTAAAAGCATTTCTTGGTCTTGTAAATTATTATGCAAAATTTGTACCGAATTTATCGGCAATTGCACATCCTTTGAATAATTTGCTTAAAAAGAATGTGAAGTTCAACTGGTCTTACAAATGTGATCAAGCGTTTAAAAAAATAAAAAGAGAAATTACTTCGGACAGAGTGCTGACGCATTTCAATCCGAAATTACCTTTAATCTTAGCTACGGATGCTTCTCCATATGGTATCTCTGCAGTTCTTTCGCATGTGATGCCAGACAAGACTGAAAAGCCTATTGGATTTGTATCCAGAACCTTGAATAATGCCGAAAAACGGTATAGTCAAGTAGATAAGGAGGCATTAGCAATAATATTTGGTGTTAAGAAATTTTTTCAATATTTGTACGGTAACAGATTCACTTTGTTTGCTGATAGTAAACCATTAGTTTCAATTTTTTCACCTTCTAAAAGTATTCCTGTTTTATCAGCTGCTAGAATGCAAAGATATGCCATATATTTACAAACGTTCCAGTATGACATTCGCTATAAGAAAACTACTGAACACGGTAATGTCGACGCACTCTCACGTCTTCCATTACGTAGTGAAGATTTACCCCACGAATATAATTCAAATGAGGGACTTGATGAATCGGAAATCATTCAAATAAATCAACTTTCTGTTTTACCTATAAATGCTAAATCTATTGCTTCAGCTACAAAAACCGATCCTCTTTTGCGACAAATTTTTTATCACCTCATTTCTGGTTCAGAAATTCCTAAGTATTTACTTTTTGGCGGAAAACAAGAAGAATTTACTCTTCAGCATGGTTGTATTTTAAAAGGTTGTAGGGTAGTTATCCCAGAAATTCATCGACAACAAATATTAAAGGAATTACATTTTGGTCATTTTGGTATAGTGAAAATGAAATCTTTAGCCCGTAGCTTTGTATGGTGGCCAGGTATAGACCATGATATTGAAGATATTGCAAGAAATTGCTCTATTTGTGTAAATTTGAAAAATAATCCTCCCAAAGTTGATACACATCATTGGGAATGGCCTACAGCTCCATGGCAGAGAATTCATATTGATTATTTTGGTCCTGTTAACGGTAAAATGCTTTTGTTAGTGGTTGATGCTTATAGTAAATGGCCAGAAGTATTTATAGTTCCTAGTACAACTTCAGAAAATACAATTATTTGTCTTTCTTCTCTCTTTGCACGATACTGTTTTCCTATTTCTTTGGTATCAGATAATGCTAGGCAGTTTACATCTGAAGAATTTGAAATATTCTTAAAAAGTCATGGTGTAAAACATAAGTTTAGTGCACCGTACCATCCATCTACAAATGGACAGGCAGAGATATGTGCAAACGGTCAAACGTGGATTAAAAGCCTTAGCGTCTGAACCAGGTACTTTACAAATGAAGTTGAATAACTTTCTTTTGCAGTACAGGAAGATGCCACATGTTACAACGGGGGAAAGTCCTGCATCTTTATTCCTAAAGCGTCACATAAGAACAAACATAGATTTGATCGCGCCGAATGTTGCAAGTTTTGTTCATGAAAAGCAAACTGCAAGGAAATCTAAAGTTAAAGTAAAAGAATTTGAAATCGACCAGAAAGTAGCGGTAAGAAATTATACGCCAGAAGCCAAATGGAAAATTGGTCGAATCGTAGCAAGAGAAGGGAAATTACATTACAGAGTTCAAGTTGGTTCAAATATTTGGAAAAGGCATGTGGATCAAATAGCTAATGTAGGGGAAGATATTTCTTTAACTACTAATCCAAATTCGGAAGAAAATGTTGCAGAAATTTTAGAAGTGAAAATGCAAAGGTGAAGCAAGATGATTTTCCACCCTTACAGTCAAGTTTCACAGATCCGCCACCAGTTGACTCTCATGTTCCAGTTGCTCCAGATCCTACTCCAACTGACTTTCATAATCCTGATTCTTCGAGTTCTAATTCAACTAGTTCGGATAACATTCTCCCAAAACCGTCGGTTCCTACTAGTGCTACAGTTGATGCTCCTGAACATGTAAAAACTAATTCTTCTTCTTCTCCACAGGTACTTAGAAGGTCCAGAAGACATCGAAGAGCTCCTGACCGACTTCATTACTAAGTGGGGAAGAGCTGTGGTATTTTATACTTTTACTTTTCAGGCAACACTGTAGATGGCGCCCCTTGTCCATTCCATGGAATTATGTAAGGAACATAATGTATCTGAGTTCCAGAGTAATTGTTCTGTGTTTACAATATGTGTATGTCGTGTGCAGTGAATTCTGTGTATTAAATATGTTATGTGTAAAAGTGCGTCCACCTCGATTATTTATTGAGTGCTGTTTTATGTCTTAAACTAAGATGTTTAAAGATAGTACAATTTTATTTACTGATTTTAAATAATTTATTTAATTGATGATTATCGTTTCATCATTAATTAAACTAAATTCGATACCGTTACAATATAATGAATACATATTTTTTTTATAACGTTATTGCAATTTCAGTCAATCAAAATCCTAAATAACAAAGAAAATGATTTATTTGAAAAAATTACATTTATTTATATTTAAAAACAAACCGACTTTCCATTGAAAAATCTTAAAAGAGTTTTTACATCGTTTTTATACATATTCGACAGTATAAAAAATTCATTATAAAAAATTATCAAATTCAAAAACAAAACTTTTTTCACACTTTTCTGAATATATTCCTTAATCAATCAATGAATAAATATTTTTGAAGTATTTCATAATAGTTTCAAGCAGAAAAAATCTAAAAGCATTAAATGCTAACAAAGTAAAAAAAATAATAATTGGTTTATCCGTTACAAAAGAAATGCAAAAATTGTAAAATTCAAGTGACGTTCCTGTTAATTCCTTTACCCCCCTCCCCCACAAAAAAATAGGAAGTTGTTTTCAACAGCTTGCATTCAGACTTTCCCTCTTCTATTTTGCATAAACTTCAGAGAATTACAGAATATCTGCACATGAAATTGAAAAATTCTATATATGTATGAGTTTGAAAGTAAATCAAGTAATGATAAACATGTTTTTTACATTTCGGAAATTTGTCACATAAAAATGATTTAAGAGTAATAATGTAGGTTTATTTCAACCCTAACTTTTCATATTATTCTATTTGAATTATACCTAAAAAAATACATTAAACTTACATTAAACCATGTATATATATGTATATATATGTGACGATTTAAAGTTAGGGGGGCAGAAACATCATCGCCAGGTTTCCCTTACTCCTCACAGAAATCATGGCCAGCGAGAAAAAACAAAATAAAATAAATAAATGTAGAAGGTCAAAATAATCACTCCTTGGCTGCTGCAAGTTCATTTTATTAAACGGTAACTATAATCTACGGAAAAGCTCCTGTTGCAGACGATATTTTACCGAAACTTCTAAAAAATATTCCATGCTTTACTACATTAAGTCGTACTCATGCAAGAGCGCACCCAAGAATCCTTCTTCTCATCCCTTTACCACCTCTCGAGCTTCCTCTTTAAAATCTAAAAAGAAAATTCTAGAACATTTTGTAACCTCAAACCATCATTCTTTTATGTAAACAGAATTCTTGTCCAGCTACGAGACTATTTTCCACAGACGATAATCTTACTAAAAAAATATATATATTATTTAACCAATTTATAATTGACTCAGAATTTCTTAGGCAGACGATTTTTATAGATGATTAATTTTAAGAGAAAAAGAAAAGAAATGAATTTATTGATATGCACACTATCAAAGGCTGACGGAGGAAAAATAAATAAATAGATAAAATAAAATAATGATATTTTTTGAAAGGTATGATTTTGGAATAAATTTAAAAGACTTTCTTAAAAAGGGTTGATAAAAACATAGAAGGAATGAGTTTTATTTGGAATATTAAGAAATAAAGTTTAATTAAGATGGTTTTAATTTAGAGCCATCTTTTTAAATTTACGCATACTGGAATAATGTTTTTTAAGGCAAATTAAGAATTTATATCGTCTGCATAAAGATTAACAGGTTAGATCTAGAAACAAGATTTTAATTTAATAATTTGAAGTATGTACGGAATATTATTATAAGAAAATTGAGATAGTATAAAGGTTAGTTTTGGCGAAAAAAATTAAAATTTGTAATATTATCCCCCCTCCCCAAAACTTTGTATGAAATTGATAGTTAAATAAAACTACAAGTTCAGACAACAGAAATATAATAATTTAGAAAAGTTAAATTTTGGAATAAAACTGTCAAACTCAGGAAGCTTAAAGATGGAAGAAAAGAAATTTAACGCAATATAAAAAATATTAGCGATAAAAAATAGTTAAGAGAAAATTAATCTGAATTAAATTTAGGTAGGAGCATTTCCCTGAAAGAAATACAATAATGTTACAATATCACTTACTATTTGTAAGTGCATAGGAGATAATACAATAAAAGTAGATAAGTTATAAATATTGATAAGCAAGAAATATTAAAAATACAATAAAAACAATAAGAAATCTCCTTCATGGGAGTTTATAGAATAACTTAATGAATAGTCCACTAAAGAAAGTTCTCTAAATAAAAGTCCTCCGGATCCAGTCTATTAAACAGTATCTCTTCAATAGTCAACTAAATATTTTCAGTGATATAGTTCATTAAATAAGTCTTTTGTTGGATTCCAACATCTTTTCATAATATATCAAATTTTCAATAATAAATAGTATCACTTCAAAACATTAATAATAAATAATATAGAAAAAATTAAATAATAATAATAACAATAATATTAAGTAGCATATTAAGACTCCATATCCTAATATTTCTCAATAAGAAGATAATCAATAGTAAACTTCATTATAGAACTCATAATAATAATAATAATAATAGTAAAACATGAGTATAATCAACAGAAAATATCACAATTTGTTTATTATTGTTAGGGAAAATATTGGTTGAGGATAAAAATAATTACATAGCAACTAAATAATTTTCTTATCTTCTAATAGCATAAGAAAGTATTTTTTGCTAGCCGAAAGTATACATAAAAAAATAATAATTCCAAAATCCAAATAAAATTAAATCTAACTATTTAGAAAATGGACTCTCAACCAGTATTTCCTTACAATAATTCCTCTCTGATACTCTTTTACAAAATTGTCAAGTTTGGTTATAAGTTTTCAAATGCCGAATGTAGAATAATGTTTTATCTACACATGGTTTATAAACTTTTATAATAAAAACAAATAGGAATAAAAGTTGTCATTTTTAATTGAGAAATGGAAATAAAAATAGTGTGCTTTTTTGAAAAACTTTTAATATCTGTAGTTTTCACATTCACTGAAAATCACATACTAAGTTATAGGTTTGTGTAAAGTCATCAAATTTTATAACTGTTATCATATAATATCTGTTGAATAAGTAGAATAATACTAATGTCAAATAAATGAGTAAGTATAGTTAGACTTAAATACACTTAAAATTAATTTATCAACATCAATTTGAAAGCTTTTACAATCAAAGTGTACACCTTATGCCTGCATAAGGAGCCCAATTTAAATCCAAAAACTCCCCAAAACAAGTAATATTCTTGTGGCGCACCAAGAACATACCTGCTAATGTTGAAAATTATGGTGATAAAATATTTAAAGAATAAGAATTAAAATTTAATCTACTGTCTTGACTTTAGTTTGATCTAGTGATTGTGAAAAGAAAAAAAAAAACTTTCAGGGACAACTGAACGCCGATTGCTAATTACTTTGATAATTTTCGTTGTTCTTGTCTCCCCTAAGATCATCTTGAGAAATTCTTCTTAAGAGTGAGTTATTTTCAAATTAATTGAGTATTACTTGTATCCTTTTCATGTATCGTTAATGTGTAGATTGTTTATTCTCTATTTGTGAGGTTTATTTTTTTATTTGTTTGTTTTTCTTTGAGTCTTATTTATTAATCTATTTATGAGTATTATTATTATCATTATTATTTGTTGGAGATTGAAACATTTTTGTTCTTAAGGATTAAATTGAAGAGCATGATATTCTTAAGACAATTACTGTTGCATAATAAAGACTAATGTGATATTTTTATGCACGTTTAAAGATAAGTTCGTAATAATAATGAAGTATAAAAGAACTTAGAAGCTCAGGTTATTTTTTTTCGTTTATTTGAAAACATATGACTATTATAGTTCTTTTCGGAGTACATTTAATATGAAATTTTTAATGTAAGTAATTGTAACTATAGTAACTATTTTATTTATCTCTTCAAATATATTGAAACATAGCATCTACTCTTGATAGTTATGTTAATCATACTGTTTCCATTATAACTGCTGATGGTAGAAATATTGTGGGAACTGTTAAATGTTTTGACCAAACAATCAACCTAATACTTGATGAAAGTCATGAAAGAGTTTATAGTTCATCGCAAGGAATTAAGCAAGTAGTACTTGGACTGTATATTGTTCGAGGTGATAATGTGGCTGTTGTTGGTGAAGTGGATGATGAATTGGATTCTAGATTAGACTTGTCAAATATCAAAGCTGAACCACTAAAGCCTGTCGACTTTAGAGTAGATTGTGACGATTTAAAGTTAGGGGGGGGGGGCAGAAACATCATCGCCAGGTTTCCCTTTCTCCGCACAGAAGTCATGGCCAGCGAGAAAAAAAATAAATGTAGAAGGTCAAAATAATCACTCCTTGGCTGCTGCAAGTTCATTTTATTAAAGGTAACTATAATCTAGGAAAAAGCTCTTGCTGCAGACGATATTTTACCGAAACATCCAAAAAATATTCCATGCTTTACTACATCAAGTCGTACTCATGCCAGAGCGCACCCAAGAATCCTTCTTCTCATCCCCTTACCACCTCTCGAGCTTCCTCTTTTAAATCTAAAAAGAAAATTCTAGAACATTCTGAAACCTCAAACCATCATTCTTTTATGTAAACAGAATTCTTGTCCAGCTACGAGACTATTTTCCACAGGCGATAATTTTATTTAAAAAATATATATAATTTAACCAATTTATAATCGATTCAGAATTTCTTAGGCAGACGATTTTTATAGATGATTAATTTTAAGAGAAAAAGAAAAGAAATGAATTTATTGATATGCACACTATCAAAAGTTGACGGAGGAAAAATAAATAAATATAGATAAAATAAAATAATGATATTTTTTGAAAGATATGGTTTTGGAATAAATTTAAAAGACTTTCTTAAAAAGGGTTGATAAAAACATAGAAGGAATGAGTTTTATTTGGAATATTAAAAAATAAAGTTTAATTAAGATGGTTTTAATTTAGAGCCGTCTTTTTAAATTTACGCATACTGGAATAATGTTTTTTAAGGCAAATTAAGAATTTATATCGTCTGCATAAAGATTAACAGATTAGATCTAGAAACAAGATTTTAATTTAATAATTTGAAATAAGTACTACATATAATTATAAGAAAATTAAGAAAGTATAAAGGTTAGTTTTGGCGAAAAAAATTTAAAATTTGTAATATATATATATATATATATTTAAGTGAAAGAAAACATAAATAATAATGAATTAGATATTTTACGAGCAGGACACAATATTGGGCACGACTTTTTAAATGCTTGACTTCAAACATGAAATCCTTGAAATCTGCAGTGTTAGTCTATTCAACTGTAAATTTTCCTTACCAAATACTCAAACAATTTACTAACTGGTTTTTGTGTGTGAGTGTATGTGCGTTTCTGTGCTATTTGTTTGAAAGAGTAAAGTATAGTTTAAGTAATACTTTTTCTAAGAAATGTCAATGCAAAACATATTTCTTATGTGTGGGACAAAATGCAATATTCTAATTAAAAAAGAAATAATTACTTGTTAGTTAGAAAAATACATTTAACATTATTTTAAAAAAATCATCATTGATGTAGTGAAATAATTATAAAATTCAAAAATGTTTTTAGGGAGTCTGTGGAAAATTATCAACGAAGAACTGCACCTGTCAAAGGTCTCAACATGCGGAATTTCCAAATTACTCATCCGCCTTGCTCTCTCATCTCGAGTTACAGTTGAGGAATCTAAGCAGGGTTGCTTTTAAATTTTACCACATCCACCAGATCTAAGTGCAGTTTCCTTATTCCCTAATTATGAAAAATTCGCAACGTTGTTTTGGAACCGCAGTTGAGATGGAAAAACGGCTTTGAACATATTTTGCAGAATATTTCAGTGACGTCTTACGAGAGATTTTAAAAAACGATGTAAGGAATGCTGAATTCTGAATATTGACTATATAGAGAAGCCTTAAAATAAAAAAAAAATAGTTTCGATGTGAAGTATTTCCTAGTGTTAATTAAAAATTAACGTAGACATCACAAATTCGGTGTCGAAAAAAAAAAAAAACCCAAACAAATAAAGCACAAAAAGAGTCAACAATGGTATGGAATCACCCACATATAGTACACTGTTAAAAATAAATCTGTGAATTCACGGTGAAACTACCGGCAGCAAAGTAGCCGAACTTTTACCGTTCCGTTAGTAGATTTTCCGTTATGGGAAATACAAAAAAGGAAAACTCCGTTTGAAAAAGCAGTAACTTTCCGTTACAAAGTTTGATTTTTAATAATAATAATTTATATATATTTTTTTAAATTAACGAATCGATTAATCGTCAAAGAATTCGAAATTACCGAGTGATTTTAAGCACATGAGAGATTTTAAGTAAGTGATTATTTTACTTAATTATTATTATTATTTTGTATAATTTAGTCCGTCCTGAGGATCATACTCGGGAACTTTGGTGTATAAAACAAATCCTTACGAACTGAGCCAAAGCTGCTAATGCCGGGTTGTACAAAGTATGTCTTTTATGAGTTAGTGGGAAAACCTTTTGTGCTTTTTAAAGATTTCCTTTCAAATATATTCCTTAGAATATTCGTAAACGGTTTATTTTATTTTATTTTAGACTGATGCATAGTACTTATTATTTTTTTAAATCAATTTTAATATTTTTAAATAGTTCAAATAAAAAAATCATTGTTTAAAAAAAAACTACTAGTTTTTTTTTCTTTTTTTGAATGAATGAATGAATGAATGAATGAATGAATGAATGAAAAAAAGTTTTTATTAACAAGTTTTTTCCCAAAAAAAAGTATAGACAATTTTTTGAAATTGTCATACACTATTTATTTATTTTTTAGCTAATTAGTTAAAAGATTTTTTAATAAGGTGGTGGTGGTGTATTTTGTGACGGCCGATTATCTACGCTAGGGATATAGGCCCAGGGGTGGGATGCCCTTCGTGGAGGTCTTTCTAAGGGAACCTAACCCGTATTTACGCAAGGTTCGAAGAAAACCACGAAAACTCCGAACGGTTAGGCCGACGGCCGCGATTGGGTTCGAACCCAGCATCTGCCGTCTACCAGTTGAGAGGTCAGACCCTCTCAGCCACAGGTATTTTTTAATAAGAAAGAAAAGAAAAAGAAAAATAAACAGAAAAAATGTAATTTAAAAGGGATTTTTTATGTTTTCATTATTCCACGGCGCCAGCGGGCCCGAACCCACATTCTGCGCTCGCAGGCGATTAGCGGTGTGGCGCTTTGACCACTCGGCCATGGAGCCCCGCCACAGAACGGAGTGTCTCCGTTTTTTGTTTTTATTTCCATCCGTTTCGTTATTTTCAGGAAATATGGTGGAATTTTGTGATTTGTAACGCAAAATGCCCTTTTGTTCTGAAAAGGGGTTTTTTCTGTGAAAATCAGGAAAAAAAAATGTTAGTGAATTTCAGAATTTTTTTAGCAGTGTAGCAAGATATGTATTAACCCCCATTACCCACATTAATATTTTGGCATTTTGTTGATACTTTTGCATTTGAATTTGAAAGTTTTATTTCGGGTTATTTATTTATTCTCATTGTATTTCTGAATGCTATTATTTCTTTTTTATTATAAACTACGAAACACTGTGTGTTTATAACTTTGACTTTCGGAATTTGATTTTTTTTCAGATAGAATTAAATTTTATGTAAATTTATAATAGTATTTCCTACAATATACATTCATTCCTACTTACATAGAAATCAAAATATTATAATAATCGTTTCCATAAGTTCATTTATTCGTAAATTTCCATCTATCTCATCATGTTGCGCATAAATTATCACATATCTGATCGTTGATAAGCATGAAAATTCAAGACAGGAAAAGATTTATTCCCGTGAATTACTGTTTTCCATTATTCATCCTCATTAATTATTTTACTTGTGACATGATCTAGATTACTATTAATGACACGTTCATTGTACAAAGTTTATTTATTTCAAAATTATAGAGATAAAAGGCTTTGTATACACAGAAAAGAAAAAGAAAGACATTATTTTTATTGATGGAATTCCTAACAATATTGTCGGTAATATTGTTATGTAATCTATTTTAATCCTATATAATTTAGTTTAAAGATGTAATACATTTAGTTAAACAAACAACATTTCAAAGTATCCACAAAAGTACTAAAAACAAATCATATTTTTTTTATTAAAAACATATATTTACATATCTATTAAAAATAAACCTATTAGTGTTTATTCAAAATACGTATTAACTCCAAATGGCTATAAGAGAGTTTTTTAATGAATACGAATCATAGTTGTTTCATCTTTAAAATTGAAATTTCGGAATATAATTTAGTAATAATTTGAAAAGTTAAATATTTTTAAAGAAATATTGGTACTTACGTAATATCTGAGCCAGGTTGTCACCACTGCTTCAACAATGACCCCGAAAATGTAAATTTCTGTAATGATTTTATTTTTTTATTCATTTTTATTATCTTCAGTTCAAATACATAGTAAATACTAAAAAGTTGTCACATTTAAGGTAGTGTCAAAAGTTTTTACATATGCTTACTCTTTAATATTTTATACCATAGGCATAGATATAATACATTATATTATTTAATATAATACATTTATATTTCATAATATCTATATTATATTCATTCTGATAGGCATAAAAAACCACTGGAAATAAAAATATCATCTTTATAATAATGTTTTCCAAAAGTCACCGACTTGATATAACGTGTTTAATAAAAGAATTCTAAGTTACCGTTTTGAATTGTTTTAATTTGCTTTTATATTATTAATATTATTGTAATGATCTTATGTACATATTAATTCTATGATAAATTATCTTTCCGTATATCATCAATAACTGGCAACATTGAACAAAACGATTGGTAACTTATATAAATGGTCCGGATAACTGGTAACCACCAAAATATTTAATGTATAAAATATTTTATGTTTAATTGATAAAAAATACATTACGCTGTCATATCAATGTTTTGTCAATATATAATGAGTAAATGAAAAGACATTTAATGACAGATAAAGGACAGATAAAGGACTATTACTAAATTCATTAATATTAAAATTTATAGATTACTTGGTCTCCATGCAGGTTCCGACTGTCACACACGAGACGAAATTTTTGGGAGGCACAAAAAGTTTCACAATTTCATCTAAATCTCCATTAAAAATTCATAATTGTAAAAAAAGTTTTGTATTTGATATATTAATAACTTGAAATGGCAATAAAATAGGCTTTTAAAAAAAATATCAACCGACTTAAAAAAAAAAGCGCTAAAAAGAATTAAATAATTCTTTAAGATTCGCTAATGACAAAAGTTATTAAAAAATCAGACATCAAATATCAGGTACCGGCATAAAAATGTTAAATTAATTTTTTATAATTTAATATCCACCAAACATGGATTTTAGAGAGAATATTTTTTACAAGAGATGAATTTACATATTTATGATTTAATTTATAAATATATACATATAAAAGAATGAATTACTTTTTGAAGTCGGTGCTAAACAATCACAATCGACAATGATCATCATCATTTTAGTTATGGTACCAGATTGTCAAGATATTCACAATTCTTATTATATTTAAGATCGTTTGATATAATAAATATAAGTGTATTTATGTACTTTAAATCTGTTTTTATCAAAGCTAATTTTTCAGCGTTTTTAGTTTTCTTAAATGCTTCTTGCGACGTAATTTTTTTTTTATCAATATTTATGAAATTGATAAGGAAGTATTGTTTGGAAAGAAATTGTGTAAACTTTTAAAAATTCGTCATTATTAAGATGGACAAATTTGATTTTTTTATCTATTAAAAGGTAAAATTTTGATGAAAATCGATATGGAATTTAGAAACAAAATCTGTAAAATATCAACTATTCAAGAGATGAAAGAAGTCCTACATAAATTTGTTTATAATAGAATTTTAAGTGATAAAAATGCAAAAGCAAGAAAATATGTCAAAAATTAAGACACGTGGAATATTTTAAAATAGCGTTTAAAATTTTAATTAAAAAAAATAAAAACTTTAATAAGATTGAAAGTTTTTTTGAAGGTGTTCTATATGCTTTTGATGAAATATATGTACGCACAAAATGTCATACTGCTAGGAGGAAAAGTAAAAAAAAAATTAACGTCCCCGTCTCCTTAACTGAACTAACACATGTAATTATAAAAAAATGAGATTATATTAAATGTTTATATTCACGCTGAAAATTTATTATGTGCGTCTGCAAAGCATATTTGTTTAACTGGAAAATATTTATTTGCGATTTAAAAGTAATCGAAAAACTTATATTCCAGTCAGCGAAAATTAAGGAATGCACTAAAAACAACGTTGAAACGTTTCAGAAAAACACTGGCAGCACAAGGAACTTTGTTTTAAAAAATATTTCTTTAAGTGTCGGAACTATATTTGTTTCTAACGTTTCTAATGATAAGCCTTTTTGAAAAAAAATGAGTAAGTAGATGGGTTATTGTATATATAATTTTCTCTTATATTTTCATGGACTGAGCTAAACTTTTACACTTTTTTTTACAGTGGCTGCTTTATTTATTGCCTGAGTTAATTTGCCTGATATTTGAGCCTGAAGAGACTAAAGAATAGCTTCTTGTATGATAGTTAAGCAACTGCTGTCTACTGCAGTATGATAGTTAAGCAACTGATGACTGTTTTGTATAATCGTTATGCGCAAAGGCATGCGCAATGCCGAGAGAAATCAATTAAAATGCTGTTTCTCAAACTCGTCTAGATTGTAGGATGTAGAGAAACATTAAAATTTACCTTCACATATTCGGAATCCATACTAGATTAATACGATAACTGTCTCTTTTTGCGATTCAATATTATTTAAAAATCAGCATATGGCATCAATTGTCCTTGCGTTAAATCTCATAATATTAAATTCGGTATAACTATATTTATTTTGCAAATCTTTAAAAAAAATAAACCTCTCAAATGAGTTTTATATAAAGATGTTACTTTATTATACATGAATAATCAATCAGTCATTGAATCAATCATATTCGTAATTTAAAATGCTTTATACACTGTAATGCAAGTTCGGAATATTTGAACACTCATTTTATATAGAGAATTGCAACGTCATTACAAAATTGATGACAATGGTTGGTATAAATAATGATCATTCTTTGAAAATCTATTCATTAATTGTCATTTTGCGTATTGTGGTCACATTATTTTAATGGCGAGTTCGCAACTATGTTAAAATTATCTGAAAATCCCTAAACATATTATTCAACCACTTACCGTAATTTCAGTGCTTCAACTTTTGAATCTTTGGATGGATTATAGATAATAAAGTCAGTGATCTAATAACTAATTTATCATTGTTAAATTTATTGTTCTATGTTGTTTTATTTATAATTACTTTGTTATCAACAGCTATAGAATAAATATGATTTAAATGTACAGGATCAATTTTGTTATATACATGTACACTGACACTTGCAGAATTTTTTGCATATCATTAAAAAATGAAAAGTATTATAATAAATTGATTTGTAAGTGTTTTTCTAATGTATAATTACACGGCAATTAAGTTTTAATCGCATGGAATCACGATATTGTTTTCTTTCTAATTTATTTTCATCATTCTCAACAGAATTTTACAAAATTACATAACTAAAATAATTTCTTTTTATATATTTTTTCAATCTGAAGTTAGTATATTTTAACTCGCCGCAGTGGTTTAAAAAATCTATATCTCAATAAACAGCAATCAAGCAAAAAAAAAAAAAAAAAAAAAAAAAAAAAAAAAAGGAAAATTATTATTCTATTGAAAAATGATGCAAATTGCTTAATTTAAAATTATAATTCAGAGGAATGAAAACAATTCTCGGAAAATAACTTTTTATAATGATTGTAGTAAAATAAAAAAAAAGTTGAATTATCATATATAAATAAAGTAGTAACTTTGTAACAGATTTATCAAACGAATATTGAATACACTTTTTTAAAAACAGAGTGTATCTAAACTTCTGGGCAAAACTTTAAGTTGTGATAGTATCCATCAAGACAAATAATATTAAATAGGGAATTAAGGGTCCTAAACGGTTTAAGAAGGAGATAGGCGCCAATAAAGTTTATGGTCCAAAATAATAAACATAAAATTCGGAAAAATTGGTCGATTGATTTGTTGTTTCCACTAAAACTATTCTTTATGTCAGTATACCCTTAAAAATAAATTATAAAGATAAATTTCAAAAAATGCCGATAGAGGGTGCTTTAAAATTTGGAGTAACGAACAACTATTTTTTGCCTCTCATTATAAATTTTCGGAATTAAATGCTTGCAAAAGCTTATACTTAAATTTTTTGCTCAAAATCTGAATTGTTTAAAATGGTTAAGTTGCGAAAACCGAACTGTGTTCAGAGGGAGGGGGGGGGGGAAGAGCTTCAAATTTGAAATGATTATATAAAACGCAAAAATTGGTCCATTCCTTTGTCGTTTTCGCTAAAACTACTTTTTAAATCAGTATATTCTTGAAAATAAATTTTAAAGGTAAATTTCAAAAAATGTCGATATAGGGCGCTTTAGACTTTGAAGTAACGTACAAATATTGTTAACTGTTATTTTTTTAATCTCATTACATGCTTGCAAAAGTTTAGACTTATATTTCGAGCTTAAAATCTGAATCGTTAGGAGTAATTAAGTAGCGCAAGATTGAATTGTGTTCGAGGGGGGAGGGGTTACATTTCAACTCCTGAACACAATTCAATTTGTGCTTCTTAACCCCTTTCCAACGATTCAGAATTTGAGATCAAAATTTGAATTAAGCTTTTTCAAATATTTAACTAGATACAAAAAATAACGGTTAAAAATAGTTGTTGGTTACTCTTAAGTTTAACGTGCTCTCTAAAGAAATTTTTATTTTTTTTAACATTTATTTTCAAGAAAATACTGGCATAAATAATAGTTTTAGCGAAAACAGCAAACGAATCGACTAATTTTTCCGTTTTTTATAATCATTTGAAATTTTACCCCCCCCCCCTTGAACATAGTTCTGTTTGCACTACTTAACCATTCCCAACGAATCAGGGTATGATCTCAAATTTAAGTTTATGTCTAAGTTTCTAAAAAAATTAATGAGATGCAAAAAATAACCGTAAAAAATAATTGTTCGTTGCTCCAAAGTCTAAAAAGGCCTCTATCGGTTTTTTTTTTTTTTTTTTTTTTTTTTTTTTTTTTTTTAAGGAAAATACTGATTTAAAGAGTAGTTTTAGCGAAAACCACAAACGAATCGACCAATTTTTCCGTTTTTTATAATCATTTGAAAGTTGTTTCTCTGAACACAGTACTTAACCACGCCCAATTATTAAAATTTTGAGCTCAAAATTTAAATGTAAGTCTAAGCGTCCGAAAACATTTAATGAGATGCAAAAAATAACGGCAAAAAATAGTTTTTCGTTACTCCAAAGTCTAAAGCATCCTCCATAGACATTTTTTGAAATTTACCTTTACAATTTTATTTTTATGAAAATACTGACATAAAGAATAGTTTTAGTGAAAACCGCAAATTAATCGACAAACCTTTCTGTTTTTTATGTTTATTTTAAATTTTGGACTCTAATGGCGCATAACTCCTTCAGTAGACGTCTGGGATCCTTAGTTTCCTATTTAATATTGTTTGCCTTGATGTGTACTATCACCCCTTAAAGTTTTGCCTAAGAGTTTAGATACGCCATGTATAATCTTATCAATACATATGTTTTTTATTTCATGTTTAATTTTTTTTTAAATATTTGCTTGATAAACCCTATTTGAAAACCTGAGAGAAATTCTAGTGCGAGCCTGAATCCTTGACCATTTTTACATCTATACCAGTAAAATAATTTTTCTGTGTCTGTGTATCCGCGAAGGCTTGAGACATGTACTGTAAGTATGAGGATAAAATATATTGTTATAGTAGACATAAAACATTCCTAATGCACCCTACACTCGAAATTTAAATATTTTTTAAAATAATTGAAACATTACTGAAAAATTATAATGAAATTTTATCAAAAATTCATCTTATGCATTGTGAGGTCGAAAAAGCACTTGTACATGCGCCAAAACCAGTTTACACATCGGGAAGAAGCGAATATCACATCTTTCAACAGCTTGTGTGTGAACTGAGAATATAAGAAATGTTATACCCCAATTAGAGGAATCACTTTGAAAATTCCATTTTAATCTAATTGTCTGTGATATCCTTTGATAATGAAGAGAAGATTAATCACAGACTGTCCAGCTAATTATATACGAGTAGCCTTGTGTAATGAAATTGAGTTTTGACTACATGAATGTTCTGCTAGTTGTTCCCTTTTGATCTTACTGTCTTGCCTATAGAAGCCGTTGAAGTCTGACCTCTCTTGTATTTTTTGAATTATCTTGTGTCATAGATAGCATTAAACGTTCTCGATGAGAAAAATTCCCACTTAGTTTAATCATATCTTTGCAATATTATGTCACTCTTTCGGTAAGTACCTTGAAGAGTTTATTGCTTGGAACATAGGAATTGGTCTCTTTGTAAAGTATTTATTTCTTTAATAATAAACCACACTGACGTGTATGACTTAAAAACAAATTCAACTATTTATTCAAGTTCAAATGTGGGGGCTTTTTGCATCTGTGAGTTCGATTGCCTCGTGTGAACGCCATGGAGTTTAACAAGAGACCAGGACCTCGGACATTTAAATCCTCTTTACAGTTTTGCAACTTTGTTGTAATGGAAACATGGAATAGGTTTTGCTGATCCTTACTTAATATACTCCCTTCTGTTGTGGGGGGAACTGGCAGCTAATACTCTTGTAGCTAATCATTGGACGCTTTTCACAGCCACTCATCTTTTCACCGATTTGCTCTCTTAAAGATTTTAGTGTCATTGATTTACTGTCAAAGTATTGAATCAGATGTCTGAACGGAAGTCTCTTAAAATGGAGAATGGACTTCCCATTTTAACGATTTCCCGAGTTGTATTTTAAATCGGCGAATCAGAACTTTTTTCCAACCTGTGTTAGCAAAAATCCCATCACATAATATGGCAACAAGGAGAATATCAAGAGAAATATTTCGAAAAAACAGAGAAGAAATAATGGAAAAGACAATACGTTGAGAACTTTCAGAAATTGAAGTTATATTGGTGATGTAGACTAAATTATTTTCTTCTATAAAACAAGTATAAACTATTCTAGCAAATATTCCTTTTTTGCTTTTCAAAATTTTTTTTAATCTGCCACATATACCTCTAACGTGTTGTCATTTCCTCCATTCAAATAGAGACCTCGTTGTGAAAATTTGTCAGGTGTATTATACAATTCAGTCCTAATATTTTATTATTGTCTTCATTGTTTGTTTTTCTCTATAACATTATAGAGATTTCGGGATTGGAATAAATTTCTTAGGTTTGACAACTATTCCGTCATCAAGTCAAGTTAGCTAACTTGACTTGAATAAAAATGAGCATATAATTTTTTAACTAATTTTTAAAATTTTAAACCAATAGTCAACAAATTTTTCCAAGTTTTATAAGTACACCAAAATATTGTATCTAAATAGAAGAATTTTCCAATAAAATAAAGCAAAAATAACTATTGTAAAAATGAATAATAAAAATTATTGACATCAAATGAATAAAAAAGGAATTTTATGCCAGTTATATGCAATGTGTGACGGGAAAAGAAATTTAATGGAAAATCTTATATCGCTTGGTTTCTTTTAGAAAATCTCTGAAATATATCTTACTAAATTGCAGATTTATTGCCGGTTTTAAACAGAATTTGTCTGGCTTTTATATTTAAGAGATAAGGGTAATTCATTTAAAACAGAGATGCATCATTTATGCATTTCCAGTTAAAAATTATTTATTAGAAATCCTCATGTTTCACAATCAAGTATGCAGTACGTTTTTTTTTTTTAATTTCAGTTCAATGGATTTCATTTTGTGTCTCTGTGAGTGGATTTCAAGTTTTTCTGGTACTTATGTTAAATTGAGTCGAAACTCCGTATTTTTAAAATATAAAACAAAGTCATTTTTAAAACTGATGAAAGAAACTTTTATATTTTCGTTACTATATTTTTTATTCTTACTAAACGTGTTATAGTGTGTTTATACGGGTTTTTAGGGAGAAAATAGTATCAAAATATTAAGTTAAACTCTAGGCTATCCGTGTTTTTAGAAAGTAGAGACTGCTGAAATTTTCTCTTTTTTTATCATTAAAGGGGATGGTTAAAATTATCGCTTCTTATTTTCCTAGGGGAGGTTAAGTGTTTTGCCGCTTAAGAGGCGGCGCGGAAATGGTGCGGAAGAGGAATTCATTTTCAAAGATTTTGCCGATGTGACTTTTGACTTGGGGATCTATAAAGTTGAAGACGGGATATGGTTTTGACATAAAGTATCCCGCGCAGGTGGAATTTGCGGACGGTTATTTTCTTTTAGGTGCCGGCTTTAACTCTCCCGGATTGCGGAGGTTAAAAGGGGGTCAGCGTTGTTTTAAAATTCATTGCGTCAGGAAAGGCGTTGACCATTTTGGCCAATGAAAGTTTGGGGGTGTTAAAAGGAGCCTCCCGTCGGTTAATTAAAGTAAAAAAAAAAAGAGGGGGTTGCGTTTTTTAAAGAAAGTCACTCACTCTCTTGCTGACTACCGGACTTAGTACTTGCACTTTTTTCCGTGCGAAAGAAAGCTCTGATGTCGGAATCTTTATAATTATTTTTTGGCTTGGAAGCTCTCACGGCTCTTGCTCTTTTGTGCCGCTATTCCGGACGAATAAGCCTCTTAAGGTGTGGGGAGCTATGATGTTGCTTGTCGGAGGTTCCGACGGAAGTTAGATTATTTTGCGGGAAGCTAATGATCCTGTATTTTTATATGGTGCGCACTAGAGATGAGAGCGCATATTTTGAAAGCGGACTGGAGCATCTTCTAATGCCGAGGACGGGTACGCGGATGGAATAGATGGTCAACCTATGAGCGGTCACGGGCCAGGGAGGATAGCTCTTTTCTTTTCTTCTACGGGACGTTTGTTCGGGAGAGATTTGCCGGAGTCGCTGTTCTAGCCGCAATGTTTGGAATCGACCATGATAGTTTCTTATGGAGGATCTGCTAAGTTCTGAGATGCCTGACGGTAATTCTGCTGTAGCTTATATAGACAGAAAAGTGGGTTGTGTATGATAAATTGTGGTAAGTGTTGTTTATTATGTTTTGAGGAATGCCTATATCAATTTGTACTATAAATTCTATCTCAAGGAAATTCATAACATTTACACGAGTTGGATTATATTTAATTTGTAATTTTTAATTTGCTCTAAGAAGTCTGGTATTAATATGACTTATTGTGTTTTAATATATCTAAATCAATTAAATACTACTTGTTGAATTTTATAAATAAATCTATTATGTTAGTAATCTAAGAGTGGGTTTCTTTAATTCCAAGAGTCTTGATTATTTTCCTTACTAAGAGACCTTTATCTTAAGGTAATTGAAAATATTTGTGGAGCATCATAGACACAACGCAATGCGCATGAATTTGAAATTTGTTTACAAGAAGGAGATTTACTTTTAAGATAATAGTAAATAAATAAAAATAAAAAAATCAAAAATAAACGAAACATAACACTGGTGCCGTTAAGTAACAAATAAATTCTGTTTAGAGTTTGACCTTTACTGGGTTTTGGTGCTCCAATTCAATTTATTTTCGAAATTTATAATTAAATTTAACTTTACATTTTTTCTTGATATTACGTAAAATATTAATATCGGGAAGCTTTATAAAAAAAAAAAAAAAAAAAAAAAAAAAAAAAAAGAGGTGTAAATAAAAGTGTTATTCGATTATATATTATGTATCAACTTTCATAATTATTATTATGGCAGTGCAATATTGGAAATAAAATTTTTTGCTATGTGTCATAAATATTTCTCCCACCTCTGCCATAAAGTGTTTGTGTTTTAAATATTTTTCAATATATTTGAGTTGCATAGTGAATTTGTATGTTGTCTGTTGTATATATTTATATGTGAATTTCTTGGAGTCTGAAATATATTAACTTTGGTTTAACATTAGCAAGTATTTTGCAATATTTAATCTACTTTCGAAATTCTCATTATTTTATTGGAGTGTGCTTCAAAATGCCCGAAACACACACTCAGGAGGCCACAACAATGGCAGAAATAGAAGCTACAATGAAAAGGCGCGCATTAATTTTAGATTCTTTAAATATCATTCCTATTTTTACGGGGCAGGACATAACATGGACCTTAGAACAATTTAAAACGAAATTTTCGGCAGTAGCAGACTTCTTGCTTTGGCCGAAAGAAGATCAATTATTTGCTATTCAACAGCGATTAGCTGGATTGGCCTTGCAAACATTCTTAAATTTCAAGCATAACATTAAAACTGTGGAGGATTTATTTGATGTATTGCAGGAAAAATTTGGTGCTAAAAGGGATCAAGGGGATCTTTTAAATGATTTCTGGACATTTAAACAACAGCAGGACCATTCGGTAGCAGAATTTATTGCAAAAGCAAATGTTAAGGCTACTGCAGCAATTTCGGCACATAATTTACCGAAAGATAGTGAGGAAAAAACAAAACAGGAATGGTTGGTTTCCATGTTGCAAAAAAATTTACTTCCCCAGATTAGAAAGGGTGTAATTGCCAGAAATCCGAAAAATTTAAAAGAATTAGAAGAAATAGCGTTATTGGAAGAAAGCGCGTATAAATCAATGCCTGTCGATACGGCCTTGCAAATAGATAATTCTAATTTAGCTTGTGCGGTTACTATTAATAGAAATAATCAATCAGAAGCTGACTATTTTCGTGATTTCGCTAGGGAACTGAAAGATCAGTTACAAATTTTATCAGATAAGATTTCTAAACTCGAAAAAGATTCGCAAAAAAAGAAGCAAGAGAGAGAAAAAAGGGAGGAGTTCAACGAACTCCTGGTGTAAAAAGTGGTCAGATTGCAACTCATTCGTACCGTTTACGGAAACGGTCTTAGCTTGTATATAGTTTTTTTTGTTTGTTTGTTTTTGAGCTGGCGTAAATATATATTTTTTTTCTCTTCTGTGGTAGCAGAGAATATGTATTTGTAATTGAAATTATAGGAGTACTTTTCAATTCTGTTTTTAGGGCTATTACATTTATTTTGCTCTAAAGTTTTTTTTTGTGTGTGTGAATGTGCATTTTTATACTATATATACATATATTTTGTAATGAATCATGTGTAATCATTTTCAGTTACATTTTATTAAGCTGTTTATATGTTCTTTTGTGCATTTGATGTTATTGATATAACCTTCAAAAGGTAAACGCATGGTGGCATTGTCTAATTTTACTGAAATTTTAAGAGTACAGTGATGCTCTTTCTTGTAAATAAAAGTAAAATTTCGAGAATAGATTTTTTTTTATTGCTATTTGATTCATGGTGTTGGAGCAAAAATAAGTCAATGCAAAGTAGTATAATGATGTGAGATTTACTGTACGTTTAATAATTATGGTAAAAAAAAAAAAAAAAAAAAAAAAAAAAAAAAGGTGTTAGAAGATTAGTTTTTTTATTGTTGTTATTATTAACTTGCATTGATACAATAATAATTGATTTGTCGGCAGAGTATATTAGTGGGAGACTTTGTAAAGTATGTTTGACCAATGCTGCATTCGATGCCAGTACGCTAGGTTTTGATGCTTGATAGAGCTTTAAAATTTTATTTTCTTTATCTGTGGATTCGAATTGCCTTGGGCTGGTTTTGAAATTAATTTTGGGAGTGGTAGTAGTGCTTTAAAATAAGGGGTTTTACAGGGAGTATCTTATTTTAGCAGAATTTAGGAATGTGGTGTAAGGCCGAGGAGTTTGTATACGATCGTAGCTATTACCGTCGTATGGTGGCCGAGAGGCATTATTTATTATTGTTATTATTTTTTATTATGATATTGGTCAAGCATTACTGTGGGTTACCATGTATATGTATATTTAAGTACGGATTCAGGATGATGCATCACTGAAGAGAAACAAACATTGGACTTTGATATATTAATTTCAAATAATAGCTTATATTATTTGTTTTAATTACTTACATATATTAATGTTTTCAGTGAATTTATTTTATGTGTTTATTACTTTATTTACCTCATCAAGAAATTGTATCGTCCTAAGCTACTTTTAGTGTATGAGGGTGAGATGCAGGATACTGAATTTATTGTATTGGTTTAGAAATACTTTACTGTTATCTTTTGAGGATCTATTAAGGTATATATTTATGTGTTAGTGTACAATATATTATTGCATTGTCAGTGTTTTTGTAGAATTATACTGAACGAACGATAACTTTTTGTAAAAGCTCGTGTAGATGGTTTGAATTGTAAGTAGCAACAATAATTAAACTTAAGTAAAATTTAGTTGTTTTGGTTGAGCAATTTCTTTCTTGTGGGGTAGGCCGTTTAAGTTTTTTTTTTTCTTCCCTAGTATTTCTTTTCTTTTTTTTTTTCTTCTCTTTCTTTTTATAAATTCTGGTAATAGCTAAATTTGAGTATAATTGCTAGAATTATGGTCGTTTTTGGGGGTACTCTCTTAGTGCACAAAGTGAGTACTGTGTTTTTAATGCTATGATTTCATTTTCTTATATGGGGCAGGTGTTTTGTTTCAGATAGGAATATGGGGTATTAGTTGACGAGACACATCCGAAGACGATTGTTGGAAAAATTTGACTTTTCAATAGATTTAGAGTATAGTTTAATTTTTTTTTTTTTTTTTTTTTTTTTTTGTTTTGTTTTTGTTAGAGACAATTTTTTCTGCGTAAAAATTTTCAGCAAAAAGGGGGGGTATTGTTATAGTGTGTTTATACGGGTTTTTAGGGAGAAAATAGTATCAAAATATTAAGTTAAACTCTAGGCTATCCGTGTTTTTAGAAAGTAGGGACTGCTGAAATTTTCTCTTTTTTTATCATTAAAGGGGATGGTTAAAATTATCGCTTCTTATTTTCCTAGGGGAGGTTAAGTGTTTTGCCGCTTAAGAGGCGGCGCGGAAATGGTGCGGAAGAGGAATTCATTTTCAAAGATTTTGCCGATGTGACTTTTGACTTGGGGATCTATAAAGTTGAAGACGGGATATGGTTTTGACATAAAGTATCCCGCGCAGGTGGAATTTGCGGACGGTTATTTTCTTTTAGGTGCCGGCTTTAACTCTCCCGGATTGCGGAGGTTAAAAGGGGGTCAGCGTTGTTTTAAAATTCATTGCGTCAGGAAAGGCGTTGACCATTTTGGCCAATGAAAGTTTGGGGGTGTTAAAAGGAGCCTCCCGTCGGTTAATTAAAGTAAAAAAAAAAAAAGAGGGGGTTGCGTTTTTTAAAGAAAGTCACTCACTCTCTTGCTGACTACCGGACTTAGTACTTGCACTTTTTTCCGTGCGAAAGAAAGCTCTGATGTCGGAATCTTTATAATTATTTTTTGGCTTGGAAGCTCTCACGGCTCTTGCTCTTTTGTGCCGCTATTCCGGACGAATAAGCCTCTTAAGGTGTGGGGAGCTATGATGTTGCTTGTCGGAGGTTCCGACGGAAGTTAGATTATTTTGCGGGAAGCTAATGATCCTGTATTTTTATATGGTGCGCACTAGAGATGAGAGCGCATATTTTGAAAGCGGACTGGAGCATCTTCTA
Source organism: Maratus speculifer (assembly GCA_964019185.1). Classification (NCBI taxonomy): domain Eukaryota; kingdom Metazoa; phylum Arthropoda; class Arachnida; order Araneae; family Salticidae; genus Maratus; species Maratus speculifer. The sequence continues at coordinate 147,327,004 of OZ025298.1, forward strand.
ATGCCGAGGACGGGTACGCGGATGGAATAGATGGTCAACCTATGAGCGGTCACGGGCCAGGGAGGATAGCTCTTTTCTTTTCTTCTACGGGACGTTTGTTCGGGAGAGATTTGCCGGAGTCGCTGTTCTAGCCGCAATGTTTGGAATCGACCATGATAGTTTCTTATGGAGGATCTGCTAAGTTCTGAGATGCCTGACGGTAATTCTGCTGTAGCTTATATAGACAGAAAAGTGGGTTGTGTATGATAAATTGTGGTAAGTGTTGTTTATTATGTTTTGAGGAATGCCTATATCAATTTGTACTATAAATTCTATCTCAAGGAAATTCATAACATTTACACGAGTTGGATTATATTTAATTTGTAATTTTTAATTTGCTCTAAGAAGTCTGGTATTAATATGACTTATTGTGTTTTAATATATCTAAATCAATTAAATACTACTTGTTGAATTTTATAAATAAATCTATTATGTTAGTAATCTAAGAGTGGGTTTCTTTAATTCCAAGAGTCTTGATTATTTTCCTTACTAAGAGACCTTTATCTTAAGGTAATTGAAAATATTTGTGGAGCATCATAGACACAACGCAATGCGCATGAATTTGAAATTTGTTTACAAGAAGGAGATTTACTTTTAAGATAATAGTAAATAAATAAAAATAAATAAATCTAAAATAAAAGAACCATAACAAACGTATATGCAAGAGTTTTACACAATATACATATTACAGCTGCAGATCATTTCATTTTTTGTAAGATAGAATTGGTAATTACATATATGATATTTTTTATTTGTTGTTAGCTGCATGATATTTCTCGAAGCTAAATCTTTAGTGATAAATAAATATTTAAACATGTAGTTTATAATCCCGAAGCTCAAGATAAATGCGCCACGTATGCTTTAGATAGCTTATAAAACAATTAAAATCGGACAAAAGTCGTTAATTTTTTTGCAATCTACTATTCGTACATAATTAATTTATTTCTTATTAGTTTACATGATACAACTAAGGTATATTCTATTAGCACATTAATCTGGAAAAATATCTTGAAATATCACGAATAAAATTTATTATTTGTGACTTGTTTCATAATTTTAATTTCGAACATCAAAAGATCTTTTCTCAATGCATAAATCATTGATAATACCATGCTTCATTAATCTAATTTGCACTCTTTGGATAATAATCATCAAAGACTATTTAGTCCAGTCATTTTAGCACCTTTTTTTACAAATAGGGGAAAAAATCAGAACAAAGCTGGATTTTTGCATAGGTGTTATTTAGGGTATGTAGTTTAACATACTAAAAGTCCCCATCGATCCGATGTGAGCTTTCGCCGCCAGAGGGCGCTAAAGAGCTTGAAATCGGTTTTTTGTGAATATCTCACGAACAATAGCATTTAGAAAAAAAAGTTTATTTACAAAGATCTAGATAATTAAATTTCCTAGAAAAAGTGTCATTAACATTTTTTGTCACACCAACCCTTCCCTGCTGAAAATTAAAATAAAGTAAAAGTGTTTGAAAAAAATGCGGAAGCACAGTCATAACGCGGCGAAGAGGCAGAACATATACAGAACAACTTTGGATCCTCCCCTCAACTTTCCCCCATTGCCTGTATGTCGTTTTCGCGCTTGTGCAACAGTAATTGCCCAATATCCTATATCTCTTTGCATTTGTGGAAATGTACCACGTGCAGGTACCTTTCCAATATTTAATTTTCATTTGTTGATCATTTCGCTAGTATATCACCTTAGTAGTATTTATCACCTTAATTTATTACCCCAACGAAATATTCTTTATGAGATCAGCACTGTACGAAAGGGGGCCACCGGCGCGGATATTTGGAGGTCGCCAAACTTATGCTAACAACTAATTTTTGGCCTGTCATATAAAAAAGTTGGGGCGCCAAATTGAAGCTTTGCCCCAGGCGCAGTTTTCTCTTCGCACGCCCCAGTGTATTTAGGAAGGGAATTATTTTATTTTCAACGCATGTTATAGAAATTGCTAAATAGTAATGACAGTTTAAAATGACTCTTTCTTAGTTGCTGATTGTGAGCGAAAAATGGGGATTGACAGAATAGTATGTCTTGTATGCGGTGAGGATTGCGTTCCGAAAGATTATATAAAAATAGGAAAAAAGGGACTGAAGTTCCTTGTGACAGCAAGTTTGGAAAGAGGTGACCATAAATAGAAAATATTTGAAGAAATGGCTAAAAACAATAATGAATATACCGTTCACCCAAAGTGTAGGAAAATTATACAGGAAAGAATTCTATTAAAACATACAATAAATCTATTGCAGAAAAACCATCAATGTCCGCACAAATTACTCCATTGAAGGAAAAATTGAGAAATAACAGTCCGTTGTTTGAATTTAAGGAAAAATGTTCGTTATGTTCTGATACATTAGACTAAGCTTTTATATAGAAGGAAAAAAAACTCTAATCATTAAAATATCATCATAATAATAGTCATTAAAATATTAATCTAATCATTAAAATAAGGCACGTCTCATATCTATGCTTATGGAGAAATTTATAGAGAATGGTTTTGAAGCTAAACAAGCAGAAGATGATGCATACACACTAATTGTTAAAACAGCTATTGAAATAGAAAAGTCTGGTGCGCTTTACAGCTGTTGGCGATGATGTTGACTTGCTCGTATTATTGACTGCTTTAGAACTTCCAGCGATAGAGATATTTTTAAATAAGACAAGAAGAGGACGAATTGCAACCACCCTGTATTCATCGTACAGTCTTAACAATGATGCTGTTCTGAAAGATCATATATTTTCCTTCACGCTTTTTCAGGTTGTGACTCGACATCAGCGATGTTTGGGAAAAAGTAAAATGTCGTTAGAATTTTTTTTTTAAACAAAGAAGATAATAACATACAAGCTGCCAGCATTTAAAAAAGTGATCAAGTATCCCAATTTGAAGTTTCCGAAGCAGAAAAAACTACTTTTCTCGCTTTATATGCTGGTAAAGCAGAAATTTCTCTGAACAAGCACCATTATGTATGTTTCAAGAAAGAAGCTGCTGTTGGTAAAAAAAGCCTTTCATCGTTGCCGCCTACCGAAGATGCAGCTAGATTGCACAGTTTACGGGTTTATCATAATAGTACATGATAAACACGAGTAACTCATTCGTACAATACCGGTAGGGCGATAAACTACATCCTGAGAACTGGTGCTAGCAAAATGCACCTAATTTGTCTCCAATTCCAACTACCTTTGAGCCCGCACCAAAAAATATTATTATATCAAATTTTTTTTACTTGCTCCAAAGGATGTGGAAAAGCATGTGGATGCCGATAATTTGGATTGAAATGCTCTAATATTTGCATAAATTGCTGCAGAATTTCATCTCATAATGCAAGTAAAATTGAATTTGAAGAGCAGGAAGATATTGACATGTATCTTGCCCATTGCAAGGGAGGAGGGAAGCGCTACTTCTGAATTCAGTGATGATATCGAAAGGCGAACAAAAAATACTGAAAGCAGCACAAAAACGAAAGAAAGAAATACAGATAGTGACGAATGTGAATTGTGTGTAGAAATTGAAGTTGTGCTAAGAACTACTAAAGCAGTTAAATGACTGAAATTGGATTAAGCCAGTCACTATAAGTGGAACTACGGGGGAAACCACAAAAAAGAAAACGCGCTAAATGCTTTTCCTCAAGATTAATGTGAAAATGAGCATAAATTTATGTTATATATTCACTTTCTTCATTCAAAGGTGAGAATTTTAGATCTATTTACATAATTTTTTTTTAAATAGCAGCAGATTTACTTTCAAATATGTTCACTTTTTTGCATTTTTGACAGGGAAGCGTTGGTGTGACAAACAAATGTTAATGACACTTTTTATAAGAAATTAAATTATCTACAACTTTGTAATTGAACTTTTTTTCCTAAGTGCAATTATTCATGAGATATTCACAAAAAACCGATTTTCAAGCTCTTTAGCGCCCCCTGGCGGCGAAAGCTCACTTCGGATCGATGGGGACTTTTAGTATGTTAAACTACATACCCTAACTAGTCCCTATGCAAAAAACCAGCTTTGTTCTAATTTTTTCCCCTATTTTTGCTAAAATGACTGGGCTAATTCTGATCATTGACAAGAAAAGATTAAATCTTATAAATACGGAAGATTTAAACTGTAGTATCTGCTTAAATGAAATTACAAGATTTTTTTATACAAATTGGGTGATTTTATAGTTAAAAATATGCTTAATTACAGTCTTGGCCAAAAATAGGATTTAAAAAAACCTGCATATTTTTATACTTTAATTAATTTTAAGATAATTTTAATAATTGCATTTTTTGCGTTTATGTATTGGATGACGATTTTTTGGATTTTTTGGATGATTTGACGATGATTTCTACGATGATTTTGAACGATTCTGAATGTTAATGCACTTTATTTTGTAGTACATCCCTCCCAATTACAAGATCTGAGGGCCGACATAAAAAGTCGGCTTCAGAATGTGAATTTTTTTTTTCGGCGAGTGTATGGCTCTTTAAATTTCAGTACAAATATTTTTTAAAGATTTTTTTGTGAAATTAAACTAGTCAATGAAAGCTTTTATTAAATGTTGCTGTATAAATTTAATTGACCATACTTATAATAAAAAATATAATTCGCCTTCGGTGCCACCATTTCTACGCCAGCGCATAGGCATAATATTTAAGAGGCAAAAATACGTACTACAAAAGACAGCGCATTGTTATTCTGCAAAATCATTCTCATTTAGTCTATAAACGCAAAGATGTCATGCAATTACTAAAATTATCTTAAGATGAACAAACGTAAGTGAATGTCTATGTTTCGCAATGAAACGCAATCGTACAGAATTAAATGCAAAAATTTCGTGCAATTACTAAAATTATCTTAAAATGAAAAAAAGGTGAGTTTTTATGTTTTTTAAACCCTATTTTTCTCGCCAGGACTGTAACCGTATTCCGTATTTTAATTATAAGAATATTAAAAATACGTTTTTCGCAATTTTTTTCCTATAATCGAAAATTTACATTTTTCTTCTTAAAGCAAAAATACAATGGTGCACACGGTAATTAAACCTTGTCCCAATATATGGCAATAGAAATTTAATTTCCGTTTTTTCATTTTAAATTAAATTATAAGGAAAGTAAAAAATGCATATAAATATATCTAACTTTCACTGTTCCTGTTTGCATGTATTTCATCTATGTACACTTTAGTATTTATTTACTTGTATGCAAATTAAAATCAGATAATAAAACAATTGTTTGATTATGTTAGTCGTTCACAGATAATTATTCGGCAAAAGCCAATAAGCTTAACAACTCTTTATTAAAATTTTCTACAGAAAAGAAGTTATTTTAACTATAAGAATAAAGTTCTTTTCTGTTTTTATTTTCAAGTTTACATCTAAAGTTGACTCGACACATATGTATTACAGATCTCATGCAATATAAACTGGAAAAACTACTGAGTAATGTGTATCTATTCAGTTCTCTGAATGAAGTATTCATATTTCTAAATAACATCAAGTATATCAGTTTTTTTTTCCTTTCTCTGTTTTCAATATTAGTATTTTTTGTTCCGCTAAGTCTGAAAATGCTAAAATCTTGGAATAGGGCTAGTTGGAGAAACTTTTTACAAAATCTTCTTGTCTGTATTATTTATAATACACACACAAGTGTTTGCTTTTTAAAAATAGTGGGTTTCTATTAAATGATAAATAATCTGCATATCGAATACATATCAAAAACATATTAACAAGAAATGAAGATTTTTTTTGAAAGAATATTTCATATTTTATCTACCATTTAAATATTCTTACACAAATACACACACATATAATAAATTGCCTACATAATAATGCATTACATCAGCGGTTCCCAAACTTTTTGGCTCGCGGAGCCCTTTTTGGGAAGAATTTCTAAGCCGGAGCCCCTGAACCCAACAATACTCTATGGTTTATAAATAAATTTTTATCGCCTATGGAGCACAGAAAAATCTGATGGATAAAAGTAAGAGCCAGAAATGATTCTCAGTTTGGCCCTTTCCTGATACAGAAATTCTAAATTCATACTAGAAATTTTAAAATTCTTAAATATTAAAACAAAATCTTTTTACCAGAGCGGTGTTCAAGCAATACTGTTGACACGTTTGACACGAAAACTGTTAATGTTCACCAGGGTGCCAGTTTGTGTGTGTGTAATTTGAATATTTGGAACATAAAATCAATTTTTAATCTGACTCATTTTGCAAAACTACAGGCATGAAAGAGTTCCTCCTAAAGGAGGAATTCCGCCTTTTTTAAAGCAATTTTGGACGTTCCCTGGATTAATACAAAAATGTAAAGAAAATTTTAAAAGGCTATTAGGGGGTGGGGGCTGAAAAATTGGCTGACATTTTGTCGATTCAAACCCTTGGAGTTTGTTCTTGAATTGTTGTGAAAAAGACATAAAATGAAGAAGTTCAAAATGTCTTAAGAATGATTTTTTTTTTTTTTTTTTTACTTTAAAAATTCAAAGTGAAAGGAAGTGTTTGTGGAATAAAATAATTTGTACTATTTATACAACACTTTTGGGCAATTTCTGGGATAACTTTTTCGAGATGTATGTCTGAAGCAAACGATATTGTTAATAATTTCTAAGTTATGAACAAAAATAAAGGAAAAAATGCAGTTACATTTAATTTGATTGTATATGTAGCTATTAAAATGACGCTTAAATTATACGAGTTTAGTGCCGCTAAATAGATGAAGAAATTTTTCCACCTTTTTTTTTTATTTCCCACTTTCATGCCTAAACACATAGGGAGATTCTCATCCTTGCTATAAAAAATGATAGCCAAAGTACCCCACGAAAGTTAAAACAAATTCTTCCATGAGTGGTCAAGGCTTATTTGATAGCCAGCTAAATTTGTCATTTATAATTAAAATCATTTATTAAGATTTATGTTTCTACCGTATAATCTCTTAACCCTTTAACGTTCATTGGTTTCGCCACGAAACCACAAAATTTTAATTCCGATACGCAACACTGACACCGGTATTTTTATCTAAACTTATCTCTTTTATTTTGTATGTGAAAAATCACGTTTTCTTATTTAGAAATATATTTGTTCTTAATTACCGGTGTCAATCATTTATTTCGACATCTTAGCAATGAAAATGCTATGATCGTTAAAGGGTTAAATTGGAAAATTTTTAAATATATGTAAGGATGAGCTTGTGAGATTATTGGTTTAGATTTTCTGTCTATTATTTTTTGTATTATTTTATTTTCTATATTTTTGTTTATTTTCTGTTATATTAGGTTAGAATTTTTTGAATTTTAATTACAATAACAAAGAGAAAAATGCTGAAAATATTTCATTTTCTACAACACTTAGCTCATACAATCACACATATATCAATTTGCACAAACCACGTATGTATGACACATCATATATAAGGTGTCCATTAATCAAACTCCAAAACCATTTTCATGTAACTCGTACCGTTTTTGATAGCCAAGGCCTGAAGTGTTGAAACACCATGGCTGTCATATCTGATAGCCAATGGCCCAACGGAAACATAACTGGCTTTCACAAATGACAGCCATGGCAGTCCAAGTGATAATGAGTTCATGACATCCATTTTTAAAATATAAAATATTCTTTTGGGATTTCCAATGTGAATTCTGAATTAAAGATGAAAATGGTAACCATGTCTGGATTATGTACTGCTTGGGGGCTTACGTAAAACGATTATTTATGGCAAAAACCACACACACAGAAAAAAGGTAAGTTATACAGTTGTTGCACTGTGATACTTCTGTATAATTCCAATAGGCTACTCCCTAAAAAAATTAAATGGGTAGTTCCAGTCACCCATGAGAAAATATATAACACGTTTTCGCTAGTACCACCTACCCGTATTAGAATTATGCGATTATGGAATATTTTTTCGTGCTTCTTTAAGTCTCTAGTACTACTTCTAAACATGCAATAAAAATGAATCCCCTCTCAGCTTCCTTTTCTTTTATCATTTTTAAAAAATACATTTAGAAACAAGTCATCATTTTAACATTTAAGTGGGCGGGGAAGAATCTATAAGCTGGATTGTTAGGTGAAAAATTGTTCACTTTTTGGGGTACTTTATTTAAAGTATTTAGCTATTAATTATAGTTTTAAAAGAAACTTTTTTTCGTCATTGTTTTTGCCTCAAAACAGATAAGCAGTTGAAATCTACACATGCTAAACGAACTGCAACTAGTAGAAAAACTTTAACAAAATAGAATGTATGGGTAGGATTAAATTTATATCAGGGCAGACACTCATTGACCAAACGTCTAAGTAAGAGGTGGAGCTGAGCAAAATTTCAAATTCTGAGTGTGATAACAAATGTAAAGAACCAATATATATTCTTTATATTGCTATTGACTTATTTCTGATCGGAAAATGTGGCAGAAACCAATTAAAAGAAAAATTTTACAGGGGTTGTAATGCTGAAAAAATGCGTTTTCAGCAATATACATTGCTTCTGAAGTTAAATACAATTATGTAAAATAGCATAGAAAATTTAAAGAACTAAGAAATTATAAAATAAAACAAACAGATTAAAGCAATTAAAGTTACGAAAAGGAAAAAAAAAAAAAACTATATACTCAACGTATATAAATATTAAATGAATCTAATGAGGGGTTTGTTAAATGATACAAGCTATTACAAAAAAGGGGCATTTTAAATAACATTCTTTCTAGGGGCATTTTTTCTTGTTGTACAATGAAAAACAGTATAGAAAGTTTAAATATACAAATAACATAAAACATTGAACTGTTGTTCAAAACTTTACCGCAAATCACACAGAGAAGCCGATCATCATATGTTTCAATAAATCTTATTTTATAAGTAATTTTCACCGTATTTTAGTTTTTTATCGAGATTGCCTTCCCCCCAATGTCTCGGTTCTGTCTTGCTTTGATGACAATACTTGATTTGGGGTGTACGGTACAGAAATAATTTCGTTGTCCAAAAGCTCTTTTATTGCTTCATCTGATTATGAAGTGTGAGAAATAAAGAATTAAATACAAACATATGAATAGGCGGAGCTTCAAAGAACAAAACTGTTCTCAAGCACAGTTATTCAGCAAGCAGAGTTAACAGTACTGGCGGGACTTTTCTGTTTTGATTGACGTTGTGCATTCGATTTAGAATATTATTTCTTGTAGCCTAATTTAAATTGAATTTTTTAACCACAATAAATGCAGAAACATATAAAAAAGCAATTCAAACCAAAAATATTATACAGAAAATAAATACATCTTTAATGCAAACATTTAATAGTTTTGGAGTGTATTATTGTATTTTCCATCCCAATTAAAGGTATTTTTATTTTTGACACGCACAGACACAAATTCCTACATACTTTTGAAAATCTTTCCCTTGTAATATGCTAATTTCTTTCATAATTTGATTATTTTCCTGGAACACCGCGGAGCCCCTAGAAAGTTCAGGCGGAGCCCCAAGGGCTCCGCGGAGCACACTTTGGGAACCTCTTCATTACATCTACAGATCAATTCAAGATTTTTATAATAGGAAAGCCACTCAGAATATTGATTTTCTTGTTCAATTTGACATTGCTCACCTAGTTCATCTCATCATCCAAACATTCAATTGCAAATATGAGTTGAAAAATGTTTTCTTAATTCCTTAATATTTGTAATGACATCTAAAATCGAAAATTTAATGTGATTAGATATAATTAAATGCCTTTAAAATTTTTATTTATTTTATTATTTAATAAAAAGCTTGAATTTTTAAAAAGTAAATTTCTATTGTCTTAATAATAACAGACTTCATCAGAAATAGCAAGAGGTTACTCAAAGTAGATTTTATCCTTAAAATTGCTACTCAAATACAAGAATTATCTTGAACCTAGAATGATAAATATTCTTATATGGGAACGACTGATGTATACAAGTTTCATTCAAAATAAAATGCTTCGCAAAACTATAGATCAATTGTATATCTTGCATATTATTTAAGTTATAATTACGAAATACAAATATATGTTTAGATACCAGTTAGCACTATTAATGTAACGGTTAAAAAATGGAAATCCAGACATTTAAGAACATGCTTTTTGGGAAATTGGAAGCAGCCACGCTCACCGCTATCATATAAATAAGTTCAGGTCCTGTTGGATATCCGTAGTTGGCGAATTCCAAGTCAACTTGGGTGACAATTCTTACTATGCTTTGAGGTTATCGTCTCGTAATTGATGGAACGGGAAAAATGTAAGGTATTTTAGTCACTCTGGCAAAGCATTGTACGCATTCTAATTTGAATTTACTAAAACATTCTTCTAGTTTTTCATAAGCAAAAAAAATGTTGCCATTTTGCAAAAAACAAATCTTAATAATAAAATGAACAAGAAAACCCATTTTTAAGCAAAGAGATACAGGAAAAAATAACGTAAAAACTATGTTCATCCGCTACCGAGCTCACATTAAAATAGAAAGATAACACAACAGAGATTTTTTGCCCCCAATGATAAGTTAGAGACAACAAGTGTTAGGGAGTATCAAAACAGGATAATTGTTTATTTTCCATACATCCGTTTGGACATTATTCTAACTTTTCTTTCTTTCATGTGTTTTTCTCGATAAAGATAAAAATTGTCCACCATTTTTCTATTGCTGCATGAAAAGAAATACGAATGTCCGATAGGTATATGAGAAATAAATAGCAGAACAAAAAAAAAAAAAAAAAAAAAAAAAAAAAAGGAAAAATACAAAATTGTTCAAAAGTTAAAATCAAAAGTATGTCAAACAAAAATAGTATCTGAATAAGGCAAAGTCAAACCCATCGCTAGAAAGATTAAAAAATTATAGTCTCTTTTGATTCAAATGAGCATTCTTATAAGTATAGATTTTTGAAAAGAAAACGGAAAATGATGACATCAACAATTACGTCTGGAAGATTTTTTGCCGCCTAAGAATGCAGAATTTTCCTATCACTAAATTTCCATATCACCTCTTGATTTTTCAGAAAAAGAGAAAATCGCGTTTTTCAGCGAATCGGAAGGATGGTTGAATCGCTTCAAAAGTCCACATAAAATCGAATTAATAACTAATGGCGAAGCTGCAAATGCAGATATCGACATTGTGAATGTTTGGAAAACAAATTTCTGGACATAAGGAAGTATTTCAACACTGCTGTTATTTTAAATGTCGACGAAACAGGCCTGTTTTTTACAGCTCTTCCAAATAAAATCCTAGCAGAAAGGAGCGAAAAATGGACAACTTCGAAAGAGTTACCGTTATGGTCTGTGAAAAGTTTACAAGAGAAAAAGCTCAAATCACTTGTAATAGGAAAAAGTGTAAAACCATTATGATTTAAAAATATGAAAATCGTATCATTGATTGATCATTTTAAATCAACTTTAAAAAAAACTGAATAACATTGACATTTTTCTCATAGTGTTTGAAAAGCAAAGAAAAATTTTCTTTTTTATGATAGTGTCAGATCACATAAAAACATGCAACAGAGCAACGTGAACCGGACTGTATATTTGTATCCCAGCCATTGGATCACAGAGAAATCAAGACATTAAAGTTCACTACGGAATAAAATTTCTGAAAAAACGTCCTTGGATATGGAAGAATCAATATCTGCAACTGAACTAATGAAGGAATTCAATCATATGAATGTTGCTTGTTGAATATAAACGGCACAGAATGAAGTAACTTCTTATACCATTTAAAGATGCTTCTACAAATCTAGACTCCAGTGTGGTAATGAGCAGTGAAGAATAGATTTAGGATCAAGATTTAAAGTGAGCTACTTGGGGTCACCTTTTCAGATGCTTCTTACTGAAGTTTATCTTGAAGCAAATAAATTTCACGGTTTGCAACAAAAATACCGCTGAAGAAGAAAGGTAATGAGTAGCAGAACTAGATCAAAATGGGATGGGGATGACCGGGATGACCACCCCGAAACCCCAGTTTTCGCTGTAGAATATAAGTGCAATCCCGGGCGGACGAAACAAGAATAATGATTACCTTCAAATAATATGGCGAAGAGACTCATTCAAGACTTGTTGAACTATGTGGTCAAGCATTACCCGGAAGCCTTTTCCACTTCTTAAACAGCTAGAAAACGTATGCATTGCATGAGTATACACAGTGCAAAAACAGACTAAAATTGCTCACTTGGTTTAAGTAATGTGTTGTATGTATATGTAATTGCATGTTTTGCAAAACCTTTTAAATAAAGAAAGAAAACAAATGGTTGGTACTGCACGGGATTAACCACATTTAGTTTGACATTGGACTGTTGAAAGGCTTACTTATGTTAAATATTCTATAGTGTCTGTAAGTTCAGTGCATAGTAGCAGTAGTAATGCATTACCAAATCTTTCTCTGTAATGAACACTCTCATAATATGAGCCTTTTGGTTGGTCCCATGTATGTTCAGAATAAAAAGAGTCCACTTGATATGTATTTTATAATAAATGAAATATTTGCTTTCTCTGTTAGGAAAAATAGTCATGAGTAATCTCAAAATTACCGTAACCCTTACTTGCGTGATGTCCCTAAAAAAAGGACACCTAATTTAATTTAACTGGCATCAATAATATTTAATTAAAATTTTCCTTTTATAACATGCCTAAAAATAACCAAGCTCGTATTTTCTAAAAAAATTGTTTATATATTCCGGCATAGATTAAAAATTTTAAACAGATTTATTCAGCGCCGGAAAGAGATAAATTCTATATCAAATAATACAATCCATAGTAATTAATGGTTATGTGTTAAAAAATGACACATAAACTTGTACATTTTACAGTTAACACATGAATGCTTTAGTTGGTCAATTTATAATTAACCTTTTAAAACACGTTAAATTTCCCAGGTTGAAATGTATTACCTCCGATATTACACAATATCTTTACAGCACACTGTGAACTCAAGGAAGGTGATCTCTGTTAAGCTTTCTTTGTATTTACCAAGTTTAAACAGCACGATATTTAGGAAAATACAGTAAAATAATAACAATACATTACAGTGTATAACATGAGGCAGTGACATTTTCACAGCCTTTCGATGAAAGTCTGTACAGACTGCACTCATAAATTTCTTGGTAAAATTTTAAGTGATAAGTAAGTCCAAAAGGAAATGTGTTGACATTCAGATTTAGGTAAAACGGAACGCGAAAATTGAATTGCTGTTTGGTTTACAAAATGCATCAGACTTATGATTACCGAGATCACTATCCCACGTATATGTGTTTCATGACAATTAAAAGAATTGGAAAGGTAAATTTGAAACTACATTTTAAATGTTGTAAACGAGATGCGTTTGTACTATAACAAAATTTTAAATATACAGTAGACTCCCTCAAATCCGCAAACCAGAAATCCGCAACTCTCTAAAATCCGCACATATTTTATGGATGTAAACAATGAAAATTTCAGTTTTGATATTGGGACAAAATTTGATTTTTTTTAGTTTTGTAACAATTCCATATGTTTTTTAATTTGTAATTTTCTTAATAGTAGTCTATTCATGTTTTTTCCATGAAGAAAAAATAATTTTTTTTTTTTTGGAAAAAATTCAAGATATTGCTGATATTACTGGTAATCACAATCTTCTTACCAAATATATTTATGCATTAATCAAGATTTTTTGGTTATAAAGCCTGGCTAAACTAGGAAAAAAATCCTTATTTTATGATTTTGATGTGAATTAGTAATGTACTTTTATGAGGCAAGTTTTGTTGAATAATTTTGGAAAAATACATTTAATCTTTATAATGAATATCTAATCAGACACTATTGATTATTACCTTGACCTTTGCTATTAATATTTTAATCATTTAAGAAATTTTCTAATTTTTTATTATTTTAGTTCATTACTTATTTTAGTATTTACTTATATTGTAAGCATTCATTATAGTTCTAATTGCACTCAAATTGCTGTTTAAAAAATGTAAACAAAGCAATGACCAGAAATCTGCAAAATTCTAAAATCCGCAAAACCTCTGGTCCCAAGCTGTGCGGATTTGAGGGAGTCTACTGTATTCAGATTTGGTGCAAAAATATACGGTACTTGGGATAGAATGTTGTACCCGATATCTTTTGTGTGTCCCTGTAAGTACAAATTGCTCTCAATTATACAAGAAGTAATTCATAGTAAACCTCATTAACGCATATCAATTTCATAAAATGTGAAAAAAGATTAATATAATTGAAATTTTCTCTAGACAGTTTCACTCATTATGCCATTATGTAATAGAATATCTTTTTATGGCCCTGTAAATTAATAATATGTATTCATCACACCTCACATTGTACAGAATACCCCACTAAAAATCATCTGAAGATTATCTGAAGAAATTGTCACTTTCTTCAGAAATTCTACAGATATATGAAGAAATTTTGAAGATTAGATTCACCCTAAAAATATCTGCAGAATTTTTTAAGACATTTCGTATCCTTTTTGAATATTCGAATTACCTTTAAAATAACTGTAGAATTTTTTAGAAACATTTTGAAGATTTTTTATTCCTTTAAAATATCTGCAGAATTTTAAAAATCATTTCACATAAATTTTAAAGATTTGTTAATTTTAAAATATCTATGGATTTTTTTAGAACATTTCACACACATTGTGAAGATTTGATTGCCCTTTAAAATATCTGTAGAATTTTTTAAAACATTTCAAATACATTTTGAAGATTTGTTTCATTTTTAAAATAGCTGCAGAATTTTTTAAAACACTTCACACACATTTTGAAGATTGAGTTTAATTTTTAAAATGTCTTTAGAATTTTTTAAAACGGTCCACAATCATTTTGAAAATTTGTTCCATCTTTAAAATATCTGTACAATTTCTTTGAACATTTCAAATACATTTTGAAGATTTGATTTACCTTAAAATATCTGTAGAATTTTTAAAAACATTTCTCTCACATTTTGAAGGTCTGATGTACCTTCAAAATATCTGTAGAATTTTTTAAAACATTTCACATACATTTTGAATATCTGATTTACCTCAAAAATATCTGTAGAATTTTTTTAAACACTTCACACACATTTTGAAGATCTGATCTACCTTAAAAATATCTGTAAAATTTTTTTAAACATTTCACACACATTTTGAAGATTTGATTTACCTCAAAATTATCTGTAGAATTTTTAAAAACATTTCTCTCACATTTTGAAGGTCTGATGTACCTTCAAAATATGTGTAGAATTTTTTAAAACCCTTCACACACATTTTGAAGATTTGATCGACCTTAAAAATATCTGTAGAATTTTTTAAAACACTTCACACACATTTTGAAGATTTGATCTACCTTAAAAATATCTGTAAAATTTTTTAAAACATTTCACACACATTTTGAAGATTTGATTTACTTTTAAAATATCTTTAGAATTTTTAAAACAATTCATGCACATTTTGAATATTTAATTTACTGTAAAATTATCTGTAGAATTTAAACATTTCAAATACATTTTGAAGATTAGTTTTACCTTAAAAATAGCTATTGAATTTTTAAAACATTTTAGATAAATATTGAAGATTCGATTTACAGACTATTTTACTTTTAAGTATGATAATTACAGATTTTTAAAGACATTTTGGATACTAGAAGATAAATGAAAATTTTCTGCAAATTTACTCCAGAAAAGAAATCTGAAAAATATAAAGTTAAATCTTCAAAATGCCTTCAGAATTTATCCAGACATTTGGAATGTTGTAAGATAAACATTTACATCTAAAATTCCATATAATATTCAGAACTTAGAAAATAATCTTAATATTGTCTTTCAAATACTTTGTTATATTTAATTACCTCCCCCTAGGCATTGAATAGTGTTTAATTCAGACACTACTCTTCTCCTGAAGAGATTTCTGAAACTTTGCATTTTGACCATTTAAAAACCAAAATCATCCCGGGGGGGGGGGGGGAGACATTTCTTTGCTCCAGAATTAAGTCCTGGGAGAAAACTAGATTTCCAATATTATCTTTCAAAGCTTTAATATAAGCACATTACTTATCATATAATAAATTTTTTGCAGGATAAATGTTAAAAAAATAGAGAGGGGGGATTTGTTTTTAACACTCATTTTTCTTAGGAACCCAGAATTATTATTTTAGAATAAGATTGTCATCGGAGAACAACTCTAGGCAAGGGCAAGATTTTGAAAGATGTCTGATCTGCATCAGCGCTTTGAATAACTGATTAAATAAAAACATGAAATAAGCTTAACATACGATCAACCCTTTTAAAAAGAAATATTTTTTTTAAGTTACCCAAAATGAATAAATTTCACTGAAAATTTTTCTATATTTAAAAAAAAAAAAAAAAAAAAAGTCAATTTTCAGAAAGCAAGGAGTGTTGGCTCTCCTTGCCCCATTACTTATAAAAAATTTAGTTAATAACAAATTTTATTGTACTTTTCAAAATCAAAGTGAAAATTATTACTTAAATTTCAAATTGAGGAAGGTTCAGCAACTCGCCCATTCCCCTCTAATATTTTTGGTACACCCAAGATAGAATTTTTTTTTTTTTTTTTTTTTTTTGAAGATAGAAAGCATAATTTAAAACAGGAATGAAATGAGAAGGATGGTTATCACATGGAAGCACAATTTTAATTATAAACTTGACAAAAAACAAAGAATTTTTTTCTGAATGAAAGAGTAGAAAAGCAGATTTTTATGAAAAATTCATTTTTTGATTTTGACATCAATTATTTCATTTTACAAGCAAAATTTTTCAGCCCTTGAGAGTTAAACCCACGTTGACAAATGAACCACTCTTTAAAACTAAATTTGAATTTCACAAAAACAATTCAAAATCACTTCATACTTCAATTTGCAATGAATCTATATTTAAATAATATAACTTCATTTTTCAGTTTGCATATATATCATTTTTCAACGATCAAGAATAGGACTGAAAAATATTTCTAAAAAAGTTCATATGATAAAAAACTGACATATCTTTCTTAAAACACTAAAAACTTTCAAAACTATTATTTTTAATGAAAGAATATCGTAATTAAATATCTAACCCCCCCCCCAAAAAAAAATAGTAAAAAATAAAATGTAAATAGTCTGTATATGCAATTTTTTTTCTTAATTAATGATATGGATTTTGGATTATAAATAATTTTAAAAAAATAGCAATAAAAAATAAAATGTAAATCGTCTGTAATTAATAAAAGACATGCAATATTTTTTTTTCTTAATAAATTCTCATCATATGTAGAATTTAAATCTTTGCTTTGGTTTAATTAACAGTGCATTTTATTGCATACAAGTAATGAAATTGACATTAAGAAGCATTTATTTCATAAAAAAGAGATTCAAATTAAGAACACTTTATTGAAGCATATCATTGAAGAAATTTTAATTACAAATTTTATTAATATATACAATATTTGATAAACATAAATAACAAATTGAAGATGAAACAAGTCACATTAGAAGGGATAAAATAAGATATCCCAAAACAACAGGTAAGTTGCATTAGCAGAGGTAAAACCAGCAGGTAAACATTACAATGCCAGCAAAAGGCTAGGTTCTATTGTTTCTAGCTAGAAACTCATTTTTACAATTTGTCCAAGACAGTATCATCACAATAGTATCAAGAAGAATCACTGACAATGAAAACATAAAAAATATTTTTTGTTGACAGAGTAATTTAAAATAGGAATGAAAAAGGGAAAAGATGGTTATCACATTATAATTTTATGAAAAATTCATTTTTTAATCCTGGCATCAGTCAATTATTTCATCATTTTACAAATAAAATTTTACTGCCTCTGAAAGGGTTAAACCCACTTTTTTTCTTTTTGAATTTATTTCACAAAAAGTCATACACAATATATGGTATGTATAAATAACAACCCCATTTTCCAGTTTGCATATACACACTTTTCAACTATTAAGAATAAATTATGATTGAAAAATATTTCTAAAAAAAGTTCATCTGGTAAAAAAACTGATGTATTTCTTAAAATTCTAAAGACCTTCAAAACTATTATTTTTAGGTCAAAGAATATATTTTAATAAAGTGTATATATAAATAAAACATAGCAGTAAAAAGTAAAATGTATGTAAACTGTATTTAATAAAAGGCATGCATTTTTTTCTTTTTATTTAAATGTGTGTAGAATTTTAATCTTTGCTTCATTTCAAATAATACTTTTCTCTTAAAGTAATAAAATTAACATTTAAAAGCATTAATTTCATAAAAAAAAGATTCAAATTAAAAACATTTTATTGAACCATATCATTGAAGAATCTTTATAATTACACATAAATTTTATTAATATATACAATACAATATTTGATAAGCATAAATAACAGATTGAAGATTAGGCAAGTCAAACTAGATAGGGATACAATCAAATATCTCAGAACAACAGGTAAGTTGCATTAGCAGAGATAAAACCAGCAGGTAAACATTGCATATATGAATACTAAAATGCATCTGACTGCTAAAGAAGCACATTTTCAGATTTTAATAGAAAGCAAATGTGCCCATCAAAGATAAACCTTTTGCCAATGATCTACTAAAAGCTATATGATGTGAGAAAGGATGGAACAATTAAAACAATCCCCTCCCTCCTGCATTCCCAATAACTTTATCAAAAAAAAGGTTAAAAATGAAACTTTTACCCACAGTTTTTTCAAATTATAAAATGTACATATAATGCATAACAATAATATTAGCAGACAGATATCTATATTGTAAAGTAAAAATATGTCTGAGTATGCAGACATGATTGTATCAGTTACCAAACCAATAAATTTTGCTAAAAAATCCAAAAATCTGCTTTAACCAAAATGCAAAATTTTTAAACAACCAATAAATAAAAAAAAATTAATTTATTAGATTTTCACGGGCAGACCAATTACAAAACATTAACCTATTAGCACTTAAAACATTTATAGAAGTAATTCAACATTTGTTTTTGGCTAATATTCCAGAAAGGTATGAAAAGTATCAAAGTAAAGCAAATTTAACATACACACAAAATGTGCATTTAAATCATTGAAATTATCACAAATCAAAAAGGTTGCTGTAAGTGGGAATCTTTAATCATTTCATTTGCTACTAAGTTCTGGCATGTGGCTAATACAAAAGTATCACATTTCAAAATTCATTGTTTACATAAGAGAAATTTGGAGTTATGTAGAGAAATCTGTTATAAAGATCTTCTGAGTGTCCTATCCCTACAACCCACCACACACACATAAAATTAATTTTAAAATATAAATAAATCTTTGATCACAAAATATTTTTGTTTACACATGAAATTACATATATGTGCATATATTTTAAAAAATGAATTTTGTTTTTTCCTCAATTTCAAGTTTTATATAATTTAACAATGAAAATACATTTAAAAATAAAATTTTTAGATCTGAAAATATTGAAAAGTAAAATTTTTTAACTAATATAAAATATAAAATTTTATAAAATAGCTCAGAAAATATAGAAAATAACATTTTTTAAATTAATATAAAACATAATAAATAAAATTTAACAATCTAAATAAAACGCATTTAAAAATAAAATTTTTAGATCAGAAATTATAGAAAATAAATTTTTTTAACTAATATAAAACACATATAAATATTTTACCTATTTAAACCATAAATGAACAGTAAAATATGACTCAAACTATATGTCAGAAATGTTAGAACCGATCCATTTGAAAGTCTGAAAAAAATTATAAATTGTAATTAAATTTGGTACATTAATCAGATGTTCAGACAGCTGCATAAACCATCATTTCATCAAGCTGATGGCTGAAATTCCAGAATTAAAATTCAATTGGCATATTAAAATATAATTGGTCTGGAAAGAAATATCTTGATGGAAAACACCTGCAAACCAGATTCAATGGTTGACTGGTAAACCTACCATTGTGTTTTCCTATACAGAAAGGTAGGAAACCATGGGCGACTGTCAGTAAAGAAAAGAAACAATAGCAAACCTACCAGTCAAACACTAAAAGTAAGTTTGCAGGTGTTTTTCACTAAGATATGACGTTCCAGACCAATTATATTTTAATATGCAAATTGAATTTTAACTAATCATGGAATTTCAGCTGCCAACTCGATGAGGTGATTATAAGTACAGATTCACCAGTCTAAAAGATTTCAGGGAAAATATTAAAATTTTTGAAGCAGTTTTGTGTTAAATTCATGACAAGTAAAAATGTTATAAGGACAGTTGATTTTATTTTTATTAAAAAGGATAAAAATTACTCTTCAGCATTTAACAACAAAGGTGTAAAATATTCTTTATCCTCAAAATCCATTACAGTATATTTCTGTGCAATAACCTTTGGCGTGAAAACTAGTAATGTCTTGCAAAAATTTTCTACATTTGTGTCCTTTTTTGCATATAATATATTTGGGCATAGATTACCAATTGCATTATCTAATTTTGAAAAACGTTTTGCTTTTATTTTTGTCCCCAGAAAGAAAACTTCATTAGCATGGACAATTATTTTAAGTATTTCAAGTAAATTTAATTTTGAAATACAGATGGAAACTATTGAATTTTTACGATTAAATTTGTCTGAATAATCTTTAGTTGAAAATAAAATACCTTTGTACAACATTCGTTTAAATAAGCATACTTTACTTTGACCTAAATTAGAATTAATATATTTTTCAAATACTGTCTTTTCAGATGTTGGCAAGTCTTCAATTACACCATACCCCAAAAGAACACTATCATTTATTCTAAGAATTTTTTTTGTATCTCTGTGCCCTTGATCCATATCTTTAATAAATATTTCAACTCTAGCATTCCTGACATCAGTTTCAAGAATTAGACTTTTTAATAATGTTTTCCTTAAATAGTCAAACAAAATTTGTTGCGGAACACCTTTTGTTCCTTTATGGAAAAGTTTTAATTTACCTAAAGAATCTTCAAACGAAAAACAGGATGTAGCCCATAACGGTCCCCAACAACGAACGGAATTTGGGAGATGAGAAAGAATGTGTACATTGTATGACAGCTCTTTCTCCCCATAAATATCAGCCATACCTAAAATAAATTTTTGAATCGCCTGCTCCGAATCTTCTATATTCTGGGTACTTATGTTTGAACCTAGAAGAAGAGTGATAGCATGGACAAACAAAATCCAATGCTTATATATTTGTTCATCAACAACATTTATCAAGAGAACAGGTGAAATAATCAAGAAAACTCTCCACTCAGATGCCTTCCAATGTGACACTTCTGATAAGGTACGAAGTTTTCTTGTCATTTCATCTGGCTCTCTGAGACATGATATGCGTTTATTAAGCTCAGCAATCTGGTTATTTCTTAAGGAATAAAATTCATTTGTGGAATTAATCCACAAACGCACAAATTGCCGAGTGACACCTAATAAAGCACAATGCATGTAATCGGGAACAAAACCCTGTATAAGGTCAAAATGGGGGAAAAGCTGCATTAATAGGGAAACCCCTTTAACGCCTATTACAGGCTTATCTATAGAAATAGCATTTTCTGCATATTCCACAGTTTTAACCAGTGTGCGTGGATCAGGTGAGGGATTGACAGATTTATAAATACGACAAAAACCTCGACCTTTTTCAATACTTTCGCCTTTATTTTCGCAAAATCCACACCCATATTTACCATTATACTGTGTAAAATTCTGCAACATAGCACGTGCAGGTGCATCTGCTGTGCATATCAATGGGAAAACTTTAGTTACTATTTTTCCCCATTATTTTCCCATTCCATTCCTTTCTCACTCAAATCTTTCAGTTCATCAACAAAAGGTTTCAAATAGGTTTTAATGTTTGGCTTCTGGGAGCCAAACCAAAGGCCACACATCATAATATTTTCTCGCCTTTTCTCAAGTGGAAGTTCATTTATCATTGCATGAATAGGCCAAATGTCATATTTGGCCTTTTGGTATAATGGCATACCATCCACATTGAATTGCAAGGATATGTTATCCATCATGTACTTTGGATACATATCCCCATGAAGTATGTCATTATAACCATTTTTCTGAGTAGAATTCATGCAATGATTATGTACCTCCAAAAAAAGGCCCTGTCTCTCAAACTTTTCTTTCAGTTGTTGCTTCAAAGGCAAATATATAAAAAAATTTCCCTTATCTAATTGTTCTACAGGTGAAGTTTTTTCTTCACAAGTAGAACAGTTAATTTCTTCCTGCTCATTAGATATCTGGGACAAATACTCATCGCACTTCTTGCAATAAAAGTGTATTTCAAACAACTTTTGAAAATCTCCAATGCTATTTATCTTTTTGTTCAACAAGTATTTTGAGCCAGGTAACTTGCAGGGAGGAAGTAAAATTTTCAGAAGACGCAACAGCTCTTCGATGCACACTCCTGATAAATTAAATCTAACAATAAACGACAATAGGCATAAAAATGCTTCAATATTAGTAACATCTGATGATGGATACAGGAGACCAAATGAATCTTCCAGATCAAGTAAACTGCTGTAGTCCATAGAAGGTATAGCGTCTTCACTTGAAGAGGAATCTTCACTATCATCTTCATTATCGGAGCTACTGGAATATTCATCAGGTTCCGAATAGCTTTCAATTTCACTGGCATCAGAAGATATTCTACAAAGAAAATATAAAAATTAGGTATTTTTAAATTTTCTAGGCTAACTTTTATAGTAGCATACTAGATACATTGCATATAAAATATGTTTCTTTGTGTGACTATAAATATTTAAACTAATAACTGACAAGTAGACCTGGACTTTAAATTGATTTAAAGCTTACACTGAAAATCTGATTTAACCACTTATTTTAAATAGATTTAATCTAACATCGAAAATCATAATTTAGCCAATGTCTAAAATCGTGATTTAGACATTGTCTTGAATCATGAAGGCTCTAAATTGATTTAAAACAAAATAACGATTCAAAACTAATTCATTTATCTACTTTGATATATCTACAACTTGCATGTCAAGTTGGTTTTAATTCAAACTAGAAAGATCCAATTTAACCAAACATCTCTAACCAAAATGCTTTCGAATATAAGAAAAAAGTAATTTAAAAGAAAGGCAATTCAAGAAAAACATGTCATGCTGGTGTTAAATTGATTTAGCAGAATCTGATATAATAGAAATGAAAATTAGCAGTCGTCACTTGCCACATGATAAAGTTGTAAAAGTGGCAATTTTAAAACGGACCATTGATCACCATCCTAATCATTACTCGTCAAGTGGTGATTTAAATAATCCATTATTGATTGCCAAAAAAATTACTTTTTCCTCCACCCTTTGATGGAAATATGCATCTCTACATAGATTACATCTAATTAGAGAACTGGTTAATTCTTTTAACTTTTCAATTTAGTGATCCATTTGAATATTTGATGTCTCAGATTAGAATTTTGATCACTTTGAAATAAACACAACACAAATAGTCTAGTGCCGACCAGATATAGTCACACAAATATTTACATTGATAATGTCTGAGCTACAATATCAAATTTTAATATCTCATTTAAAGGAAGATTCAGGATTATCAGTCAGATTACCAATTAAAAAATCAACAATTTACATTTTGAAGTAAATGGATAGATTATTAAAGTTATAATTATTATATTACCTATTTAAATAGTTAGATATAAGCATAGAAGGTATGGTGTCTTCAACATCAGATTCAGACATCCTTTTTGGTTCACAAACAAATTCAGTAGCCCCTGAGAATGCTTGTTCTGAAAAAATTTCAGTTTCAATAGCATCTGAAGACAGCATTTCTGCAACATCTTCAATTTCAGTATCACGTGAGCATGCTCTTGGTTCAGGGAAAATTTCAGTTTCAATAGCATCTGAAGACAGCATTTCTGCAACATCTTCAATTTCAGTATCACCTGAGCATGTTCTTGGTTCAGGGAAACTTTCAGTATCAAAAGCATCTGAAGATATCCTGCAAAGAAAATATAAACATTAGGCACTTTTAAATTCTGTAGGCTAATTTTAGTAGTAGTATACTAGATGTATTGCAAGTATAATGTTATGTTTCTTTGTGTGATGAACATATCATTTAAATTAATAACTGACCAGTAGGCAAGGATCTTAACTAAATTGAAAGCTTACATCTGAAGTCTAATTTAAGCACTGGTCTTAAATCAATTTAAGCTAACATCAGAAATTGAAACTAAGCCAATATCTTAATTTGCGATTTAGCCAATACCTTAAATGAGATTTTAGCCATTGGCTTTAAATAGATTTAAAACAAAATAATTCAGAGCTAACATTGAAAAATTGACTCATCTATTTTCACATATCTACTGGAGGGTTTTATTAGTTTTAACCAGGAGTGGTTTAAATCATGATTAAAACTGGATGACCATCCTGGCCAAAATAGATTTTAATTATTAGTGGTCAAAACTCATAATAAGTTAAATCTATTTTCTATAACGATAAATTTAGCACAAGATTTTAAAGAGTTTCTCAAAACAACATTTAACAGTACAATACAATATCTGGGATATCTACAAGTATTTTGTTTGATTTCACTTTTATAAATTTGTAATTTTAGAACAATATTTTATAAATACAGGTAATTTTCATAAGTATAAATATTTAATAATTTGATTGCATATGTATATTTTTATATAAAAAGTACAGGAAACCAGGGTTGGAAAAAAAAAAAACCTTTTTTTGGTTTAAACCAGGTTTTAAATTAAATATACCTTTTGTTTTACATATACAGTAGACTCCCTCAAACTCGCAACCCTAAAATATGATTTTCTTATTCTATGAAATTTCTTATTTTATGATTTTTATGCGAATTTGTAATACCTTTATGAGGAAGTTGCAATGAATAATTTATGAAAAATACATTTTATCTTTATAATGAATAGTTAATCATACATTATTAACTTGACCATTGCTTTTAATATTTTAAATCATTTTAAAAATTATCTAAATTTTTAATATTTTAGTTTATTATTTTTGTTTTAATATTTTATTATATTCTAATTCTAAGCATTCATTATAGCTTTGATTTCATTATGAATTACATTCAAATTACTGTTTTAAAAATGTAAACAAAGCAATGACCAGAAATCCACAAAATTCTAAAATCCGCACAACCTCTGGTCACAAGCTGTGCAGATGAGGGAATATATGCATTTTTATTGATAAAAATAGACACTGTTGGATTATAAATAGAATAACTGCATTTTAAAATAATTTAAATTTAATTACAATGAATAATGTAGAAAAATGAAAAAAAAATCAGATTTTAACTTACCGTAATTTCGGGTGTATAAGCCGCAGATCAAACAATTCTTTTTCGACCCAGAATTTTTTAAGAAACAAATATAACTATTTAGATCGCCGTAAATATTTGTCTTCAATCACTAAATAAAATTTCTGGGTCCAAAAAGAATTGTTTGATCCACGGCTTATACACCCAAAAATACAGTAAACAGTTATTAGTAAACAGTCTTGTGTTCAAATAAACTACTCTGCACAGTGATACATTGATACTTTGAAAAAATTTAATCTTTTATTTAATCTTTTATTTTTAATTTTTATTAAAAATATAATCTTTTGATTACTCATAATAAACATTTGACGCTGTTTGATGAATATAATATTCTTTTCCACATTTTAAAAAATAAATTTGAAGTACTTCTTGGGAATTTTGTTTTTTGAGTGACAATTTGAAGTGAACATTTTTGTTCATTTAATTCATTAGATAACATGGGAAAAAATTAGATTGGTATCATTAAAATGCTATAAAATTTTTGAATACTCTCTAGGTATGCACTGAATAGTGAATTTGGCTGAATACTGAATATTCGTCCGACAGACGAACCGAATACACTGTTGAGCCAGATACAGATTATTCGGCTTTCCAAATCATTTACATTTCAAATTTTTAAAAGTATTAAAATGTTACTTTTTAAAACAATTTTGCATATTTAATAAAATAAACTTACATTTTGATAAACAAGAGCATTAGTACTGAAAAAAACTGCCTTGAGTTATTTTAGAAGCACAATGATATTTTTAATTAATAAAATTTTAAATTTCATGGTTTTTTCTATGAATTAAAAACAAACCTTTTGAAATCAAAGAAAAATAAAGAAAAAATTGTCGAACAAAAACTTTACACTCTCATAATTGTTCTTTTTAAATAACTGAAGGCAGATTTTTTTTTTTCCTTTTTTTTTTTTAAGTTTGACCAAAATCTTACATATTGAGTTGTTCAAGTCCATATTCAAAATCATCGAGCATGTTATGATAGATCGAGTAGATACTGTGCATTTTTTTATGAATTATTTCATACTAAATATTGAATATTTTAATCTATTTTATCTTTGATAAATTCACATATTTTAAGCTTTTCTTTAGAGCTATAGAGTATGCACACCAATGCATATCAATTTTCAAGCTATACTTAAAATGATGACCTAGATCCACTACCGTAAATCCACCCTTTATGATCAAACGTCCTCCCTTAACTTTAAAAAAAAAATTGAAATTTTGGAAAAATCCTAGGCTCCCACACCCCCCTTTTAAAGATCGCAGAAAAAACAAATGTCAAAAGATTGCTAAGAAACTGAAAATATGTCGAAAAGAACAATGAAATAAAGGAAATTTTATCTAAAGATTGCTGAAAAATGCGAATTTCATCAAAGTATTGTGAAAAAAAAACCCCGCTATTTTCAAGTAATCACAATAATTCTTGAATTTTATTGAAGGATCGCCAAAAAATAAACGTTTCATCAAAATATTGCAGGAAAAAGCACAAATTGTGTCAGACCTAAAAAAACTGCTACCAAAAGATTGCTGAAAAACACAAAGTACGTAAAAAAATTCTTTAAAAAAAAAATGCGAATTACAAAAAAAATTGCAAAAAAATCATGAATTTCTTGAAAGATCACCAAAATATCCACATTTTGTCAAAATGTTGCAGGAAATAAACAAGAGTATGCCAGATTTACAGAGAAAATACAGTCAAATGATCTTGAAAAAGCGCAAATTTCATCCTAAGGATTATAATAAAAAATGCGAATGTCAAACTATATAATATATCTAATAAGTCAAACTATAAGTGCAAAATAAGTCAAACGATCACAGAAAAACATGATTTCATCAAAAAAAAAACACGGAAAAGGGTAAATTTAAAATTTTATCAAAAAATCTTAGAAAAATTAGAATTCGTTAAAAAGTCTTGAAAAAATACCTGTGAATTGTCAAAAAACTGCTAATTTTGTTAATAGAACTGGCAAAAGAACACAAATATCATTAAAGAATCACAAAAACACTCTAATTTCATCAAGAATCACGAAAGAAATGCACAGAAAAATGAATTTTGTCATAATATGGCAGAAAAAATGTGAAAAAAAAAAAACAAATTTTGTGAAGAAATATTGCCAATAAACCTCAAAAATTTTGTCAAACATAGCGAAAAACTGGAAAATTGATCAAATATTGGGAAAAAATCCACAAAAATTTTGACAAACATCACAAAACACCGCATATCCCAGGGGGGGTGGGAAGGGGAGGGCTCTTAAATTTTGCGAAAAGATCGTGGAAAAATACTGTAAGCACTTCCCTCTAAATGTTCCCTGATTTTTCGTCAGGTTTGGGGGGGGGAAATTAATGGTATTTTGCGGCATAACTAATGTTTATTGCTGAAATAAAGTGTTAAAAGTAGAAAATATTTATACCCGATAATTTGTAAACCTTAAATTTAAGAAAAAAAAAGGATGTGAATTTCATAAGATAGCAGAGCTTCCCCCAGAGGGTTCATGGAGGGCGCTCCGCCCCTGCTGCCCTTTAGTTTAAAAAATAGCACCCCTCTTGCCAGGGACCGATTACGACTAATTGGGGCCCTGGGCAAAGATAAATTAGGGGGCCCCCTTTTGAATCATTGCAACGTTCATGCATTCAAATAGAATTGATGGTCACTCATATGCGTAAGTGAAAGACAAACATATTTTCGCACGTTAGATATAAACAGAAGAAAATTCTTAGCTCCGTCATTTCTAAATTAAATACCTTAATAAAAGTACATTTTTCCCCCTTAGTACAGAACAAAATTCTTTTATGTAACTTTAGCAATTTGTCATATTATTTTAAGATGAATTAAATAACTTCAACATATGGAAGAGTTGCAATTTGAAAAAGAACGTAAATATTTTATAATTTAATGTAAGGATTCGGGGGCCCATTAAGATTCGGGGCCCATGGGCAATGTCCCGATTTGCCCATGCCGTAATAAGGGCCTGCCTCTTGCCCCTCATCCAAAAACAAGCGCCCCCGTGGTCGCTCATAAAAAAAAATAGCACCCTTCTTGCCCCACATTGGAAAAAACGCAGTCTTTCAGCGATAGTACGAACTCGCTATAGCACGTAAATTATGCAAAAAAAATCAACGATGGAATGAAAAAAATAGCTCTTACGCGTCTCACGAAACGTGAAATTTCGTCAACTAATTGCGAAAAAACGGCAAATTTCGTTAAAAATCGCGCAATAACTACTAATTACCGGCACAATTCGCAAAAAACTAGTTAATTTCATCACGAAGTCCCGAAAAAGCGGCAGATTTCTTAAAAGATAGTGAAAAAATGACAAATTTCATGCATAAATCGCGATAAAACAGAAAACTGGAAAAAATGGAAAATTTGGCCAAAAGATCACGAAAAACGGCAACTTTTGTCAAAAAATTGCAATAAAACGGCAGATTTCATCAAAAGATTTGCGAAAAAAAACGACAAATTTTGTCCAAATCTCAATAAAACAGAAAATTCGGTCCAAAAAACATAAAAAATGGTAAATTTCGCTAAAAAATTTGTGAAAACTTTGTCAAAATATCCCGAAAAAAAAAGGCAGATTTCGTCAAAAGATCACAAAAATGTAAATTTTGTCAAAGTAGCAAAAAAAAAAAAAAAAGTGAATGCCAGAAGTCAATTTTTCTGTTCTAAAAACTAATTTTCCTGCTTCAAAATTGTTTTTATTGCTCCAAAAGTGAATTTTCCTAATTCACAATCATTTTCGTGTGAAGAGAAAATTGCACCCAGGGCATAATTAGAATTTGACCCCCCCCCCCTCACAACGTTTTCTTGTGACAGCCAAAAATGACGTTTGTAGTATAAATTTAGCGCCTCCTAAATTTCGGTGTACGGCGGGCGATCGCCCTCCTGCACTGTTCTGTTCACAATCCGTTACAAATTTGCCTTTTTTTTTTTTTTTTAGCAAAGTCTACCGTTTTTTCATGATCTTTTAACAAACCTGCTGTTTTTTGCGACCTTTTAACGAAATCGGCCGCTTTTTTTGCGATCTTTTAACAATATTTGCCGTTTTTCGCGATATTTTAACAAAATTTACCTTTTCTTTTTTTCAATTTTTTGGATTTTTTTCTGTATTCTTTCATGAAATTTCTGTATTTCTACTTTTTTTTAAATCGCCAAATCTAGATCCAATGCTATTAAAAGTGCTCCTAAAAATAAAAAAAGTGCCCCTAAAAATAAAAAAGTGCCCTTTTCAGAACAGTAGCGTCCTGCCCCTTTTTTTCACCTGGGAGAAACTCTGAGATAGTCACGGAAAATGCAATTATCTCCTTAAAAAACAACACACACAAACATATACAGTTTTCCCCAGAGGGTTTCAGAAGGGCGCTCCGCCCCTACTGCCCTTTAGTTAAAAAAATTGCACCCCACTTGCCTTTCATCCAAAAACTAGCAACCCTCTTGTCATTCATTCAAAAAAATAGCACCCTTCTTGCCCCACATTTGAAAAAATGCATCCTTCCAGCAATGATCCAAATGTTCTGTAGCATGTGAATTACGCAAAAAATAGCCTCATATGCGTCCGTGAGACGGTTAATTTCGTCAAAAAAACGCTAAAAAAATGGCAAGTTACGTTAAAAATTGTGAAATAACGACTAATTTCTGGTAAAACTCGCAAAAAAATGGCTAATTTAGTCACAAAATTTCAAAAAACGGCAGAATTCCTTAAAAGATAATGGAAAACGACAAATTTCTTCCAAAAATCTCGATAAAATGGAAAATTTTGTCAAATGAGTCTCAAAAAAGGCAACATTCATCAAAAGATAGCGATAAAACAGCAGATTTAGTCAAAAGATCTGCGAAAAGAACGGCCAATTTCGTCCAAAAATCGCAATAAAAGGGAAAATTCTGCGAAATGTTCCGTTTGTGCGATATTTTCATGAGATTTGTCGTTTTTTCGCGATCTTTAAACAAAATTTACCTTTTTTTTCCCTTATTATCAATTTTTTTGATGAATTTTTTTTTTCATGACTTTTTGAACCACTAGATTCAACTCTATAAAAGTGCCCTTAAAAATGTAAAAGGTGCCCTGAAAAATGTAAAAAGTGACCTTTTCAGAGCAGTAGTGCCCTGCCCTTTTTTAAACCTGGGGGAAACTCTGCATATGTTTACCATTACATGTATAGTTTTTGATCAGAAATATTAAACTTTTGTAAATTTAGATTTAATACGAACCCAAAATGCAGGATCAACTTTCAATGTAAAATTGAGCCAAACCAAAAACAGAATTTACTAGATCTATAACAAAAATAACTAGCTACAGGAGAGAATTTAACTCCTGTAACTACCAGGATTGGTGCAAGCTTGAAATTTTGCCAAGAATGAAAATATTTTGACCCCCCCCCTCCCCACTGAGTGCGAATAAAAATTTGTTTTTTCCACAACCCTATGACAAAATCTGCTTCCGTCCTCAGATTTTTGTCTCATTTCCAAAGCAAATATACTTTTGATTTTTTAAAATAATCTTTATATAATTACAAAAGGCAGGGTAATTCTGGATGAAATTTTTTCGGAAATTCGCATTGCATTTTCAAAAATCGGCAGGGGGGGGGGGTCGTGATTCCTTCTCCGCTCCAGTGATCTTCGGACAAAATCGGCGTTTTCCTGCTATCTTCAGACGAAATCAGCAATATTTTAGCAAAATCAGCAATTTATTGCGAACTTTTGCCAAAATCGGTGGTTTTTCCGCAATCTTTTGACGAAATCAGCATTTTTCCATGTTTTTTTAAGTGAAATCGTTTTTTCAACGATCTTTGGGCAAAATTTGCATTTCTACAAAAAATTTTCTCGAAAACGCATTTTTTCCTGCGATCTTTTAACGAAATTGGCGTTAAATCCGCAATCTTTAGACGAAATCTCCGTTTTCCCGCGGTCTTTTTGACTTTAGAAGAAATCAGTGTTTTTAAATTTTGCTTAAATTTTACGAAAAGATCATGGAAAAATACTGTAAGCACTTCCCTCCAAATGTTCCCTGATTTTTCGTCCGGTTGGGGGGGGGGGATTAATGGTATTTTACAGTATATCTAATGTTTATTGCTGAAATAAAGTGTTAAAAGTAGAAAATATTTATACCCAATAATTTGTAAACCTTAAATTTAAGAAAAAAAGATGTGAATTTCATAAGATAGTCACGGAAAATGCAATTATCTCCTTAGAAAACAGCACACACAAACATATGCAGAGTTTCCCCCAAAGGGTTTCAGAAGGGCGCTCCGCCCCTACTGCCCTTTAGTTTAAAAAATGGCGCCCCTCTTGCCCCTCATCCAAAAACTAGCACCCCTCGTCATTCATTAAAAAAAATAGCGCCCTTCTTGCCCCGCATTTGAAAAAATGCAGCCTTCCAGCGATGATCCAAATCCAAATGTGCTATAGCATGTGAATTACTCAAAAAATAGCCTCATACATGTCCGTGAGAAGGGTAATTTCATCAAAAAAATCACTAAAAAATGGCAAGTTTCGTTAGAAATTGCGAAATAACGACTAATTTCTGGTAAAATTCGCAAAAAAATGGCTAATTTCATCACAAAATAGCAGATTTTCTCAAAAGATAATGGAAAACGACAAATTTCTTCCAAAAATCTCGATAAAATGGAAAATTTTGTCAAATGAGTCTCAAAAAAGGCAACTTTCGTCAAAAGATAGCGATAAAACGGCAGATTTAGTCAAAAGATCTGCGAAAAGACCGGCCAATTTCGTCCAAAAATCGCAATAAAAGGGAAAATTCTGCGAAATGTTCCGTTTTTGTGCGATATTTTCACGAGATTTGTCATTTTTTCGCGATCTTTAAACAAAATTTACCTTTTTTTTCCTTATTATCAGTTTTTTTGATGAAATTTCTTTTTTTTTTTCATGACTTTTTGAATCACTAGATTCAACTCTATAAAAGTGCCCTTAAAAATGAAAAAGGTGCCCTGAAAAATGTAAAAAGTGACCTTTTCAGAACAGTAGTGCCCTGCCCTTTTTTAAACCTGGGGGAAACTCTACATATGTTTACCATTACATGTATAGCTTTTGATCGGGCATAATTTATGTCTTTTCAGGAATCTTTAAGAAGGTGTTGGGACTTTTATAGGATTTTTTGAAAATCTCAATTTTTTTTTGATTAAGTTAGAGAACTGCGTTTGATCAGGAAAAGCGGATTAATAGTATTTTATGGTAAATGTTCAATTATCATTGCTTAATCTAATGCATGATTGATGAAATGTTTATAATGATGCATAAAGACAAAATCCTAAATTTCTCATTCCACTACACTCTTCAATATATACATCAAAAGATGAAAAAAAGTAAAGTGTTTGGTATAATCATTTTTTAAATAACACAGATTATTTACACAACAATCTGTGAGAAACACTATCATGCCTGTTTGTAACACTTGATTAAATCCCCTGAAAAAATAAATCTTCATTTTTTAAAATAAGTTATAATAATATATAAATCATAATCACCGATTAACTTCATAAGCATCCCATGAGCCATTACATAGAATTGCTTTTAACTTTCAAATATTTTATTCTTCTGTGGATTTTACTCCTATAACATTTATAAACTATAAAATCATCAAAAAGTGTTACCTTTTTTCACCCCTTGCACATTTATTCCTATCCACCAAAAAAGAATTTTGTTAAAAGATCGCGAAAAACAGCATATTTTACTAAAAGATCACGAAAGAACTGCACATTTTGCTAAAAGACCGCAAAAAAACGGCACATTTTGCTAAAAGATCGTGAAAAAATGGCCAATTTTGTTAAAATATCATGAAAAACGACAAATTCTTTAAAAAGATTGTAAAAAACAGAAAATTTTGTTAAAAGATCATGAAAAAAAAGAAATTTTGTAAAAAGATTGTAAAAAAAAAAACCCGGCAAATTTTGCTAAAAGTCACGAAAAACGACAAATTTTATTAAAAGATTGCAAAAAACGGCAAATTTTGTAAAAAGATCGTAAAAAACGGCAAGTTTTGTTAAAAGATCGCGAAAAAACGGTAAATTTCGTCATACGATCGCAAAAAGACGCAAATTTCAAAATAGGGGTGCGAAAAAAAAAAAAAAGCACATAACTTTGTACCAGGAATGGAATTGCTCCCCCCTTTCTCCCACTTCTGTTGTAACCTATCAGAAAATTTGCTGTGAATTTCATATTTTTTCACCTCTGTGATTCTAATCAGATTTTTCACATAATCAAGAAAAATTGAATCAGTCATTTTGGAAATTAAAAAAAAATTGGTCAGAACTCCCGAAAGTTCGAATATAAAACGTATCGCAAATTTTGACAAATTATTGAAGGGGGGGGATGCAAATTTTGTTATAGAATCGCATGAAATAAACGAATTCTGACAGAGAATCGTGAAGTCGTAATCCCTGAATTTCGTTCAGGGATTACGATAAAAAAAAAAATGTGAATTTCGCAGAGTCGCGAAAAAAAAGTTTCTTCCACAGCCCTTTGATATAAAATTTGCATTTTTACGAGGCATTTTGATGAAATTTGCGCTTTTTATCTCTATACTTAGATAAAATTCGCATTTCTTCAACGGCCCTTTGAAAAATAGCATTTTTTTTTAGGTCATTTGACGAAATTAGTCCGCGGTCATTTAACGAAATTCGCGTTTTTCCGTTGCTCTCTAACAAAATTTCTATTTTACACCCGATATTCTGACAAAATTGGCATCCTTTCGATGGCTCCTTGACGTACTTCGAAGTTTTTTTCCGATTCTTCAAAATTCACACTTTTGTCTGCGCATTTTGATGAAATTAACACTTTTTCGGCGATCCTTTGTCGAAGTTAGCGTTTTTCTCGCAATTCTAAAACGAAATACGTTTTCCCCCAGGATTCCTTGATGAAATTCGCGTTGTTTTCTTTCTTTTCATTTCTTTTTTTCTTTTGTGTGCGTGTGTGTGATCGATTGACGAAAATTTTCGGCAATCATTTGTTGAAATTCGCGATACTTTTTATGTCTCAATTTTCTGATCCATGATATAAAAAAAAAAAGAATAGAATGTTTTTAGTTCTTGGAAATTTCGGAACAAACTCTTATAAAAAAAACTTGACCTGTCAAAGACTTGTCTACCGCAATGCACGCTTTGAGAACGTGCGGTCTTAAATGTATGAATGAGAAGACAACTAGCAGGCGCGCATTCAGTTCGGACGCAACAGCAGTAAGGGCGTTTTTTCAAATCAGGGAAAAGAAGGGCGCTATTTTTTTTTTTTTTTTTTGAATGAGCGGCAAGAAGGGCGCTAGATTTTTAATGAGGAGCAAGAGGGGCACTATTTTTTAAACTAAAGGGCGATTTGTTACTTTCGAATCAAGCTTCCCAGCTACTAACGTCCAGATGAAAGGAAAGCTTCATAGAAAAGTAAAAAACAAAAGCATGCCGATTTGTTGTAATTAACTCCGGAATTTCCGGGGCACTTTTAGTAAAATCCCCGGAACACAAACAGGCATGCACTATAAAATTCTCTACTCAATAATATTAGTGCATTCTATTTGATGTTTTTTCACTGGCTGATAAAAAAAAAAATTATTTTTTTAACTATCAACATAATTCACTAATATATTATACCTACCATTCAATAGGATTATACTAAAATGTAGTTTTGACTCTAGATTAAAAAGGTAGGTACACCTGGAAGGAATTTTCCAGTTTTTTTTTTTTTTTTTTTTTTTTTTATGAAAACATTTTTATAAAAAAAGGGGGGGGGGCAATTTTTTTTTAAACAAAACTATTTTTATAAAAAAGGGGGGGGGGGCGAGGTCAATTTTTTTAAATCCCAACAAGGACACACTATTCTGGAAATAACACAAAGTGTTCTTTCTGTTAATTTGTTCACAAGAAATATTTAACTTCATCCCTTTCCTGTATGGCATGGATAGATATTTCTACCATCGCATTTGGCGAGTGGTGCGGTGCCTCTTTTCATGATCTTTTGTTGAAATTTGCATTTTTTTTTTCCTTTGTTCTTTGTCGACAAAAGCTTCTTTTTTTTTTTAGAGGATCGTTTGAAACACCATAACAAAGATAAGGTGACAACAAGCAGAAGAAATTTTTCACTTTTTTACTAAAATTTGGTGTTGAATTCTGGAAATTTCCCGGGAGATCTCCCCCTTTCCCCCAGAAAGTTTGAGATTTTTCGTTTTCAATGGTCAAACAGTACAATTTTCACCTTCCCCGGAACGACTGAAGCCCCTCCCGGAGAAAAATGTCTTAAGTCAACACTGCTAAAATTCAAAAAGCAAATAATTTTATCATTATTTTAATATTAAATCTTACCTGTATGCAGATTCTGTCATTTCAGAAGTTGAAGCACCAGCAGATGAGAATTCCGGCACTTCTTCTCGTGCTCGTTTTCTTCTGTACTTGGTTAGCCTCGGTAATTTTTCGTTATGCAACAAATAATTTTTGTAGGTGCGCTTCATATTTTATAACTAGACAAATCTGTTAAAATTAAAAAAATAAGAAGTTTCTGTCAAGATAACTGTCAGAAAACGAAACGATCGGACGGCACACGAGGCAGAAACTGTCAAGTTATTCCCATGGGAGGGAGAGTTACAGTTACAAAAGCCAGTAAAGTTAGTTGATAGCATTGGAAATTAAAACGACCTAGTCTGGCACAGTGCAGGAAAATCGTCCTTTTAATTTCCCTCTAACTAATGCTAAATTGTCATTGAAACGATTGTAAATGAATTTGAAAGTTTTTTTTTTAATATTCAAATTCGGATAATTTTTACTTTGTCATATAAAGCAGAACACAAATGTCACAGGAAATCTAAAATTGCACCTAACAGAATAATCACTAAAAACTTCTAATGAGAAATTCTAAGAATAAACGCGTAAGAAATTTTCATACTTCTTTCTGAAAGCGTATTTTACCTCATAATCCTATTGATTGTCCCCTTGGCAGTGTTATACACCTGAAGTATGACGTTTCTCTAGGGTACTGACTCCACGCAAGCGTTGCTATGTTTCATTTCGTATTAAATATAAATCGCAGAATATGTTGCTACTGCACATAAAGTATTAAAACTCATATTTGTGAGATAGATATAGCAATAATATAAGAAGAAAATAGAAAATACAACATAACAATCAATTGTTTGGAGTCAGTATTAGGCCCGTAGCTAAAGGGGCGCTATGGCCGGCTCAGCCCCCCTCCCACTAAAATATTTTGAGCCCCCACTGGAAACGATTCCAAGGTCACTAAATCAATTTTTGTTCCGAAAATTCAATTGAAATTTTGTTCAAAATTTAATTTATTTTTGAGACCCTTTCACAGTTTTGCAGAAATACTAAATTGTACCTAAAATAAGTGTTTAAAAACTTCCTCATCTTATTTGTACACATGAAACATGATGTTTAATTTTGCTCCAAGTTATACACTCAAAATTTTCACCATCCTGTACTGTTCTTAGAATAAAATGAAATTATTACTACAGTTTAATAAAAAACATAGTATCTACAATGTAAATATGCAGTATTTTATCTTTTTGCGTCAGATAGAGAGAAAAAAAATTATATCCCCCCTACATTCTCTTGAGCCCCCCCCCCCTACTGTTCACTTCTAGCTACGGCCGTGGTCAGTATCCACGCAAAACGTCATATCTGACGTCACGACTGCAAGTGTATTTCGGCGAAGAGTGCTTCTGGTGCTTTTGCGTGAATTTTAACTCTTTAATGGCCAATTTGTTTTTAAACTTTATCTTACCGATATTTTAAAAATATTTTTACATTATCGAAATTTAAGATTTTCTGGAGTTTTTCTCGAAATAAGCAAGTAAATCAATTAAGAAATGTAGAATGTAAAAAATAACGTCTCGAAACCCTATTCTTCTCTGTCCTCTGTCTGTCACAGAGTCCATACAAAAAAACTGGTCTGTACTTACAATTGAACACATCGTGTCACACGACAAAACATAAAATTTTTTAAAAGCCTAATATTTTAATTAAATTAATTTTTTTCAATGTTATAGCGGTATCACACGTAGAATGATAAACAACAAACATTTCAGAAATCATTTGACACAACATGTTCTCCCAACCACTGCGTTAAACAGGTTCTTCCGAACTTCGAACAGGTTCTTCGAACTCTCGCTTCGCTCCTATTGGTTCAAATGATCACCGCTGGCTGAACGTTCAACATTTGCCGGGCGACACGGAAAATGCTCGGTGAGCTAAAATAACCACCAAAATTCTCTCCTTCATCAAGGTCAATCAAGTTTTGCTCATTGAAATGTTCTGTTAAGGGAAAAGTTGAGCGAAAGCCTCCCGTGTGATATGGCTACTATCCCTTCATTTTTGCGATTTAAATTTTGAAGCCATCATAGCTTGGAGTAAAAATACCTCACTAGTAAACAAAAGGTTCTTAGTTCGAGCCCTGGTGCTGGAAGTTGAAATTTTTATATTAAGATGAAATTAATTAATAGAAATTTCGTATTTTTTGCTAAATTAAGGCTTTATATTGATGGGATTTTGTTCATCTGACATTCATAGTACTTTTGGAATGCATTTTTTTTCTATTTTTAAAACATTTACGATTTATTAATGATTTGGCATTTTAAATTTCGTTTTAACAATTTTTTTCGCGTTTAGAAATTTAAAATTTTATTTATATCTCCACTATCTTTTTAACTTGTGATTTTCAAAAAAAAAAAAAAAAAAAAAAAAAAAAAATAGAATATTAGATTTTATTTAAATAATTTCATTTGATTATTTTTAATTTGTTCAAAATAAATAACTTCAATTTAACCCGTTGAGCTTGTTTGTTTGTTTATTGAACAACATACATCTGACTTGTGTGCTCGACATGAAGCCTGCTTATAAGCCATCGTCAATATACCGGAACGAGATAGCACACAAGGAAATATTACAACACAAGAGAAGTACAACCAGGAGCTCCACACAAAGTGTGGGTGCAATGGAGCCAGTGGGATTCGAACCCACAACCTCACGATTAGCGGCGTGATGTCTTAACCACTCAGCCACGGAGGCCCAACCCGTTGAGCTCTGCTGGTAGAATTTTCTACCACATAATTTTAATTCCAAAATATCACAATGACACCAGAAAATTTGGTACGCTAACCTGTTATTTTAGTCACTACACCTCCAGACGGCCTGAATGCGCAGGCGCAAACATCGCTAGCAGACGACTTCAGCCTTTCTGGATACTTTTTAATAG
This sequence comes from Maratus speculifer, assembly GCA_964019185.1. Lineage (NCBI taxonomy): Eukaryota > Metazoa > Arthropoda > Arachnida > Araneae > Salticidae > Maratus > Maratus speculifer. Next base: position 147,365,515 of record OZ025298.1, read on the forward strand.
AAAATTTACAAATTTAAAGAATTTTCTTGCAAGCAGAACAACAATTTTGAATTTATATTACAATATATTAAGTATATGCTGCTTCAACAAAGAATTTTTTTTCTAGTATTTCTAACAAACAAGCTTTAATAATTTGCACTCCATAGACTACTATGCTAAACACCGCCAGTAAATACCGCCAACTGACGAATTTTAACCTCGAACTCAGCCTGTGTGCATAAGGTCCCTCCGTCACGTGACGAAAGGCAAAGATGTCGGCCTAAGAAAAGGTTGCCAATGTGGTGTCTAAGTATCTTAGGTCATTGATCGCCACACGCTAACGTTATCTAACAAGGAAGGTCTCCATACGGGCAAACTCAGAAAAATCTGAAAAAATTACAGAATGTTCTTCTCATATAGTTATATATGTTTATAAAAAAATTTCGGCGGAACCTCCTTATAACGTCCATAAAAAAATAATAAAAATTTCGTTTATTTGGCGATTTATCTCCGGTTGGCGAAAAAAGAAATTTTTAAAAATACGCTTCAAATACTTTTTAAAGAAAAAACTTTCTATGTTCAATTTATTTAAACAAGTTTAGTTTAAGTAACTTTAGTTTTGCATTTTTACTTTACTTTAAGTGTAATTTTGTCGTATACGTTTATATATACTTATGACAAAATGAAATTAATATATTTTATCATTTAAAACACAATTTAAATTGATTAAAATTGTTCCAAATTGAAAAATACACTATTAAAAATCTGCTGCATTTTGTTGCAACGCACTCCCTTGCTTGTATAGAAAGCGGTTGCTTGGCTGTGAAATGGAGCTTTCTCATTGGTTGGAATAGAGATATTATATACAAGCGGTGGAGTGCGTTGCAACAAAATGCAGCAGATTTTTAACAGTGTTGCACACCGCTAAAAATCTGTACCATTTTCTGCAGCGTCACTCCACCGCTTTTATAGAAAACGGTCAATTCACCGTGTTATGGAGGATTCTCATTGGTCAGAAGAGATATATTCTATAAAAGTAGTGGAGTGACGTTGCAGTAAATGCGGTAGATTTTTAACAGTGAAGTCAATTAAAATCAATTTTCAGATTCGTTAAAATCGTCTGCTTTTGGCGAGGAAATGCATTGCTCGCCAAATCCCGCGCCGCTTTCAGCTTTTCACGCCAATTATTCCGAACTATTTTTTTTTTTTACATATCTAATAATGTAATTCCGCCGCTAATTTTCACTGATCCTTTTTTACCTACATGAGTAGTTTAATTCGTATTTTTTTTTTTCAAAAAATTCTGAGTATGCCCCCAATGGAGACCTTCCTTGTAAGAGCAATTGTTGGTTCCTGAACCCGAAGGTCCTTTTCCCGTGCAATGAGAAACCCAAAAAAATAATGTAAAAATAAATTTTCGTAATTTTAGAAAACTTTAAATAGTTTAATTTTGTGGTCTGTGATGGGGCTTAAGCTGCTTTAGCTCTCTCCGTGGGTGCATTATGTATAATTAGCAGATAGTTTAAGCAATGGCTGATACTCTAATCTGGTGCACATCTGGAGCCCAAAGAAAATATCAGAACACCCCGTTTGCCGTTAAAAGCACGCGTGGTTTTATGACATATGTGCACTATTAGAATATAATTTAAAAGTAATATATATTTCTTCATTTTTTATTATTATTTTAGAGATTTAGTAAGAGCTGATTTTTTTCTTTTGTTTTAAGAAAACCAACATTACTTTAAGCTTTGCGAATTTTTAGCGTTTTATTGTGTGCGAGTTATAATCTCTCTAAATATGAAAATAACATTGGTGATTCTATCCATTTTTCATCAAGGAACATTTTCATCACATCATTCATATTCATATAGCTGCTCTGCTCCACTGTTGCATTTAAAGATTTTTAAAACAAATTCCGTATAGATTACGCAGGGGCACACTGAATTAGTGAGTCATGCGTCTTTTGCGACAAATGTAATTAAAATGTTAAAAAATAATCCGATTGTAAGAATTCGATTTGGAGATGAAACTTTGCATGGAGCTTGATTTTTAAAGAGAATATATATCTGTATATATTTCATTAATTTGAGCAATTTTCTAGATTTTGAAAATATTATGTCCTTTTCAGAACGAATGGGAGATATACTCCTCAGTGAGAAATTCTTTATTCCATTTTTGTTCCACATTTTGAGAGAAAATTTTTGCCATATTATCTTTGATATATTAGAATCTTGTAACAAAAAAAATCTACCACTTTTTTCTTGTTTTACTTTCTTCTGTCTTAACAAGAAGAAAGTATTGGAGGTGAAAATTTTCGAAATCGGGTTATATACCTCCATATACCGGTCACCTCTAAGAAGCGGCCACTTTTACTCAGACCCAACGCTGGCCGCTCTTTGGAGGTTGAAAACACATATGATAAAATAATTAATAAATTCTTACCGGTGAAGCGATAGATTAATTCTTAAAAGAAAAAAATACGGATTCAAACCCGTTTCAATTCATATAAGTGTCAAAGCACGTGGTTTTGTTGGTATTTAATTGGACTTAATGTAGGGTTACAGTTTTAGCATCATCCCCAGACATAATACTTCCGCCCTCTATTAATTTCTTTTTACTCTATGATCAGAAAGAGTCCCTATAAGAATAGAAGCAAAAATGGTTACAACCATAATGTTTACGCTTATTAACATACAACCCAATCTCAACCCGAAAAGAAAAAAAAAATAAGAAAAAATAAATAAAACAGACCCTACTCCAATCCGAGCAAGACAAAAATTCCATGAGCATAAACACGACCAGAATCTAAAAATTCCATTTGAAAAAAAAAAAAAAAAAAAAAAAAAAAAAAAAAAAAAAAAAAAACCGAAGTCCGAATTGAACCAAATCTGAACCCGACAGAAATTTTCCAAAGAACCATAACCGAATCCGAGCAAGGCAAAATAATTTCCGTGGACATGAATTCGATCCGACCTTTCATAATCAATTTGAAAAAATACCCGAAATCTTAATCGAACCAAATCTGAACCCGGCGAAAATATTCCAAAGAATCTTAACGAAATTCGAATAAGACAAAATAATTTCCATGGACATGAACACAATCAGAACCTAAAAAATATGTTAAGAAAAATCCTGAAATCTAAACAGAACCAAATCTGAAAATGACAAAAATATTCCAATGAAGTATAACCTGATTCGAATAAGGTAAAATAATTTAAAATATTTGATAAACTGCTTGGGGGGGTCAACCCTTAGGGGATGACACCAGAGGCGAACCGCCCCCGCAACCCCGAAGACGCTTTTAGTGTGACGTCAGCCATGAGATTTTCCTTGGATACTGACTCCAAACAAACGGTTGCTATGCTTCATTTCTTATTAAATATAAATCGTAGAAAGTGGTATCATTGCATATAATGCATTAAATATGTGGATGTTATATATAGATGAAAAATGTTGCAGTATTATGCAAATAAAATAGAAAAAACAGCATAGCAACCGTTTGTTTGGAGTCAGTATCCAAACAAAACGTCATACCAGAAGTCACGAGCGAAAGCGAGGGCAGTTGCAATTGACGTCACGCTGGAGGTAAAAGACTAAAATACGCAGTCTTGATTGGTTGAATTACCCTTACCTCCACTTGAATACAATGGTTTATCAGCTGATTGCAACTTCCCATGATATCGCCATGAAAGTTTTTCCCTTCTTTTTAAATTTTAGTGATGTTATAATTTCTTATTATTAAAATCAAACTTAATATTTATAATCTATATTTATAATTTATGTCTATAAGTTTGTTTTGTTTTAAAAAACGCATTTTTATACAAAACACCAAACTGTTTAACTTTTAAATGCAAAACTGATATTTCCCAGTCAGAATTTTTTTGATTGGCAACGACTCTTCAGCAAACTCTTTGGCCTTTGGCGGCAAAGCAAAGAGCGGCATTCTCCTATTTCTGTGTATAAGGAAAGGGCAGCTGACGTCACTGTGGACGAATTACTGTGGATAAGGGAGAAAAGCCAGTCCGTTCTTTAACGACTGACACTGTACGTATGAACTCCGGGAATATGATTGGTCTAGGTTTGCCATTGCATAAATAAGTATGATATGATTGGGCTACGTCGTCAAGATAATTCCTACAATGATCGCTATGACAAAAAATGTAGCGGTAGAATGGTTGACAGAAGTGTTTGTTTGTAAACATGCCCTTTCCTTATTGTTCCACGTGCTTTTTATGAAATTCGTTAAATATGTAGAATTTCACCACCCCAGTTAAAATTAATAATAGTTTTAAAAACTTTTACGTTCTGGTGCATTTTTATAAGGAGAATAATTTCTCCGTCATCAGATTAAAAAATGCTATTACAAGAAAAGAAACTTTTTTTCAAGCGGACAATAACTTACATAAGTGGAACCCATCAACTGAAGTACAGTCCTGTTTTGGAGGCAAAGTTTATCCAGCAAAATTTCTGCAATTCGGCTGTAAGTATTATTTTAATAGTTAATTTTACTGTATTTCATTAATGTTTAAACTAAAATTAAGTTATATCCTTGTACTTCATTTTTTTCAGTAGCGAAAGGAAAGATGGACAAAACATTAGATGATCTTATCACAGGAACACTGACACCTAATGAAGTTCCTGTAATGCAAAACAATGAAGTATTGAAGCGAAAAAGAGATGGAATGTCATCTGGTGGCAATATTCGTAACGCCAAGTAAGTTCTCACTTTCTAGTTTAAGATAAACTCTCAAGTAATTCTTTAACTGTTTAAAATATCGCGCCCGTTTTCAACTTGTTGCAAAATTAATCAATTGGTACCTCTCTAAAAATTTCTACCTCTTTTTGCAAATTAAAAAAATTCCCGAGTAAAATTTTAACTTAAGGCTCCTATCCTCGCTCTAGGAAACGCTCGCGAGCTGATGCTATTCCTATGAGGGTTGCATATTTTCATTTACATATCTATCATATTATATATACTACACCAATATTTACAGTTATGACTAGAATCTTGAAAATATTCCATTTTTACTTGAAATAGTATTTTGACAATCTCTAAAATCCATTTTTTTTCAATTGATTTTTAACTTTAATTCCTAGTACTTAGCCACCTGTCAGCCAGGGTTCGTGATTTTTTTAATAAAAATCAAAACAATCTGATTTTTTTGATTTAAATCGGATTTTTTTGATTTAAATCAGATTTTTTATATATTTTTAAAAAATGCCACACAATATTATTATTTTATGACTTTTTGTTTAATTTAAATAACAAATTTTACACACATAGACATGCTCATGCATGTTATAAGTATTATCTATTATTAATATTACACAATTTACATAAATGATTTATATTATTTCAAGGTAAAATTTTATGCTATGAAAAAAAAAATCTTGATTATACAAAATGCATGAAAAACTACAAATCAGATGTCAAGAATCAATTCAAGCTTCAGTACTTTAATTATAATAAAAATATCTGCAACACATAAAAAATTTAAACAAAATTGGGAACAAACTAAGTTTTTAACTTTTGTTTTTTTAAGTGCTGGCTGAGAAAAATGAGTTTAATTGCTGCCATCAAAATACTTAAGGCCAGAGGATACAAATTGAGATGTCATCAGTAATTGACTGATTTCTCGGTAGTGTTGGAATTTATACAGGAAAATTATGAATAGCAGTTTTATTTTATTTGTGGAATATCTATCATCTTATAAAACAATAACTATTTAAACTTACTAATGAGAACTTGGAATCCCTAAATAAAAATGCAGCCAGAGAAGGAATGCTGCAGTGTTACTGCATCTGGCTGGTTTATTTTATTGGGGTATCACAAATCAGTAAATTTAAGAAGTAATTAATCATAAGTTAATCAGTAAGTTCAGTGTTTTATAAGACGATAAATATTACACATTTAAAATAAAAGTAAATTGCTATTCAAAAGTTTCCAGTGTGAATTCCAACACTAGTGAGAAGTCGGTCAATTAGCGAATACATCAGAATTTGAAACCCTCTGGCCTTGAGCATTTCGATGGCAGCGGTTTAACAGTTTTATCTATTGATTTCTAATTTCTCAAAGTACCAAACCAAAGGCAGAAAACATTTGTTGTACTGAAGCAGATAAATCTTTTTCAGTAAAAAGCTAGTTGATCATTAATTCTGCAAGTTTTTAGTATCAGCCTTTTCGATAACTGTAACAAATAACTTCCACTATTCTAAAGGGCTAAAATCAATTATATTAAATTAAAATAAATAAATGATTGATTTAGATTTTGCTCAAATCTTAATATAACATGCCTCACCGAAGTACAGCACATAAAGTCATACAATTTTATTTTACCTTGACTTGCAGATGTTTTTCTAAACACCAATGAGTAAATATACAAATATTTAATATGTTTCTGCTTAGATTTCTTTACTGTTGCAAGATTATTTTAAAATTTGATTCAAATGAAATTTGAAAGCATTTTTTTAAAAACTTTACATTTATTTTACTTTTTTACAAAGCTTAAGCTTTATCTTTCTGAAAGTTGTTTAATTATATATATTATATAAAACTAAATTATGTTAAAGCACATTATTATGTTTGTTTACATCTTAAATTTATTTAAAAATAACTTAAAAGAAAAACTGATTTAAATCAGTTATTTTTTTTAAAAATCAATTGATTTAAATCGCGATTTAAATCATGATTAAAATCAAGCTGATTTAAATCAACGAACCCTGCTGTCAGCCTAATCATTTGGAGTTAGTTTTCTTCAAACCTTAGATTTCCTTATGTAAATATGGGCTAGGATCTTAGAAAGACCTTTACAGAGGGCATCCCCCTTCTCTTAGGCCCATATTTCTCATGTAGATAATTGGCCATCATAAACAGCACCCCTCTATTACTTGAGATTCAACAATAGTAAAAACTGGTCTCTATTCTGTAAATTTGTGTTGCAAGATAGAACGAGGTACTACAAAACTTAGCCATCTTGAAAAGCTGACAATGAATTTTGAAACGCCATCATTTTACTTATCTTAAAACAATGTTCAATCTAGACCATTTTTTAAGAGTACAGAATTGTCTTTTTTAAACTTGTTAAAATGAATCCTATTTATAGAGTAAATATTTTCAAATTATTTGTTATTTCTAAATTGCCATGGGTGCAAGACCTTCAGTCTCAGGACTGATTTCAGTCTTCAATAAATTTTTGACTAATAGTAAATTATACCTTATGTAATGAAATAATAACAATTTTACAAGAAAAAACTTAATCATTTTCTTTTATTGTAAAAGATTAATTTATAGCTATAATGCAAGGCAAATTGAGCTCTTCTAGCCCATATTCTTTAATTACATCCAATACTCAGAAACATTTTCAGTCTTAGCTTGTATGGACTTCTTGCACCCATGTATATTGCATGTTATATGGTCCTTAGTTGAAGTTTGCGTGGTTCATGGATCGCGAGAAAATGACATTTCATCGAAAGACCTCGATAAAACTACAAATTTTGTCCAAGTATCATAAAAACATGAATTTTGTCAGAAGATCAAGAAAAAACACAATTTGTCTAGGTACCATAAAAAATGCAGATTTCGGCAAATAACTAAAAAAAATGCAAGTTTCGTACAAATACCCCTCCCCTTCCAAAAAAAAGGCAAATTTTGGGGAACTGAATAGATGGAAACAAGCGTCGGATTTCCTCAAAAGATTGTGAAAAATGGCAAATTTCGTCCAAAAAATGCGATAAAATGGAAAATTTTGTCAAACAATTCGTGAAAAACAAAAACTTTCACCAAAAGTTTATGAAAAGCGGCAAATTTCGTACAAAAATCTCAATAAAACGAAAAATTCTGTCAAAAAATTCGCAAAAAAGGCAAAATTCGCCAAAAATTTGCGAAAAAAGCAAACTTTATCAAAATATCCTAAAAAAAACGGCGGTTTCGTCAAAAAAAAAGCACATTTTGTCAAAGGAGCACAAAAAAAGTTAATGCCAGAAGTGAAATTTTCAATTCTATAAACTAATTTTCCTGCTTCAAAATTGTTTTTCTTGCTACTATAATGAACTTTCCTAATTTACAATCATTTTCATGCAAGAGAAAATTGTATCCGGGGCATAATTAGAGAAAAGAGGGGGCGATTCCACACCTGTTATGAACTGTGTGCTTTTTTTTTTTTTTTTTTTTTTTTCGCGCCCCTTTTTTGAAATCTCGTTTTTTCATGTTTAAATGTGACAAAATTGGCGATTTTTCGAGATCTTTTGAAGCATTTTTTGTCATCTTTTAACAAAAGATGCCATTTTTGAGCAAACTTGCCGTTTTTTCACAATCTTTTAACAAAATCTGATTTTGCAATCTTTTAACAAAATTGGTCGTTTTTTCACGATCATTTAACAATATTTGCCATTTTTTTCAATTTTTTTGGATTCTTTGATGGAATTTCTGTATTTCTAAGATTTTTTGAACCACTAGATTCTAGATTCAACTCTATAAAAGTGTCCTTAAAAATAGGGATGCAACGGATATCCGGCCAATATCCGATATCCGGCATATCCGGCTGATTTTTCAATATCCGAAATATCGTCGGATATCCGGATCACAATCACCGGATATCCGACTTTTCTGTCGGATATCCGGAGAATGCAGCAAAGCAAATATAGATGAATAACAGTAATCCTTTGATCCCAAATAATACTGAAAAACTTTTGTTTATAATGCAAAATATGAAATAAGTTCCCTATCAATATGAGTAAAAGATAATTCTCAAAAGATTAAAAAATTGCCAGATTTCCTTACTATTTATATTAAAATTCTGTAATAAATTCAAGATTTTACGTTTATATCTTTTAGAAAATTGTATCTTTACTTTCGGATTGTAAAACAAAATTTGAAGTCGAAATAGCAAATAAAGCCTTTTTGTAAAAATGCATAAAGATAGAAAACCAACATTTAGAAATGCTCAAATAATGAAAGAAAAGGTAGAAAACAGCTGTTTCGAATCTATTGTCGAGATTCTTCATCAGTACAAGACTCAGCATGTAGAAAAAGCTAAGCTGAGCAAAACGACAGAGAAGCGCAGGCTTATATACCATCTAAAGAAACTTTGAATCAAACGAAATTTTTATATCATAGTAATTTTTAGTTTTATATCATACTTTGGACTGTCTGTCATCGGTGAAAAGTCCATCATCTAAACGGAAAGTTCAATGTTAGTCACCAATGAATGAAGTATCGCTCAACATGTTAACAGTTTTAATCACATAAAAATTCATTCAGCAGAGCTTTTAAAATAAAGCCAACCTTTTGTAAATGGGTTCATCTGATTTAAAACATCTCCATAAGTATTCAATTAAGCAACATAGAATGCTATATTTCATTTGCTACAAAATTTCAGAAAAATTATCCAAGTAACAATGTAAGTTCCATTAAAATCTATCTAGTAGAACTTAAGTTATAAGCGGCCGGAATGAAATTTCACTTTGCGTTTTATATATATTGATATAATTAAATATAGCTTACATAATCATGTTAACCTGATTATAAAATTCTCTTTCAAAATTATAGGTACAACAGATTTTTTTGTACAATGATTAATACAAAATTCAGACTTCCTTTTATATAGATAGATTGAAAATTTCAAGTTTTTGCGCAGAAGGCATCGCCAAATTAGGAAAATGCAAAGTATTTCACGAACAACTGGATTTAAAAGATTTTGCTTGGTACCATTCGATTCAGCATAAAAAAATACATTAAAATATGTTATCAGTTGAAAAATAACTACAAAAGCCGATTTTTAAGGATTTTTTTTTTTTTTAATTCGTTCTTTTTTTCACCTTTTTGGGGGTGGAATTCTCAAATTTTTTCTTAGCGGCACTCAGTATTATGAGAAGTGTTTTTATCCCAATTTTCAAGATTTTTGGTTCGGCAGATTTTTTTGTGCTGTGAATATGAAATCCAGACTTCCTTTTATGTATGTGGATAAGGATTGAAAATGTCAGGTTTTTGCTATTTTTCAAAGGGCCGCTGAAGAAACGCGAATTTTATCTAAGTATAGAAACAAAAAACGCGAATTTCATCAAAATGCCCCGTGAAAATGCAAATTTTATATCAAAGGGCTGTGGAAGAAACTTTTTTTTCGCGATTCTGAGAAATTCACGCTTTTTTTAACGTAATCCCTGAACGAAATTCGTATCTTTTCACGATTCTCTGTCAGAATTCGTTCATTTCATACAATTCTATAACAAAATTTGCATTCCCCCCCCCCCCCAATAATTTGTCAAAATTTGCGATACGTTTTATATTCGAATTTTCAGAGTTTTGACCGATTTTTTTAATTTCCGAAATGACTGACTCAATTTTTCTTGATTTTGTGGAAAATCTGATTAGAATCAGAGATGAAAAAATATGAAATTCACAGCAAATTTTCTGAAAGGTTACAACAGAAGTGGGAGAAAGGGGGAGCAATTCCATTCCCGGTACAAAGTTATGTGCTTTTTTTTTTCTTTCGCGCCCCTATTTTGAAATTTGCGTCTTTTTGCGATTGTTTGACGAAATTTACCGTTTTTTCGCGATCTTTTAACAAAACTTGCCGTTTTTTACGATCTTTTTACAAAATTTGTCGTTTTTTGCGATTTTTTAATAAAATTTGTCGTTTTTCGTGATTTTTAGCAAAATTTGCTGGGTTTTTTTACAATCTTTTTACAAAATTTGTCTTTTTTTTCATGATCTTTTAACAAAATTTTCTGTTTTTTACGATCTTTTTAAAGAATTTGTCGTTTTTATGATTTTTTAACAAAATTTGCCATTTTTTTACGATATTTTTAACAAAAATGTGCCGTATTTTTGCGATCTTTTAGCAAAATGTGCAGTTTTTTCGCGATCTTTTAGCAAAATATGCCATTTTTCGCAATCTTTTAATAAAATTTGTCGTTTTTTCGCGATCTTTTAACAAAATTCTTTTTTGGTGGATAGGAATAAATGTGCAAGGGGTGCAAAAAGGCAACTTTTTTGATGATTTTATAGTTTATAAATATTATAGGAGTAAAATCCACAAAAGAATAAAATATTTGAAAGTTAAAAGCAATTCTATGTAATGACTCATGGGATACTTATGAAGTTAATCGCTGATTATGATTTATATACTATTGTAACTTATTTAAAAAAATGAAGATTTATTTTTTCAGGGGATTTAATCAAGTGTTACAAACAGGCATGTAATTGCATGATCGACGAAATTCGCGATTTTTTTTCGAGCTTGATCGGCAAAATTGACGATTTTCTGGGTCTGGTCGAAAAAATTCACGATTTTTCCGACATTGATGGACGTAATTCACCATTTTCTGAATCCGATCGAAAAAATTTGAGATATTTATGAAGCTAATCGAGAAAAATCATGATTTTTATGAAAAATATATCAAGAAAATTTAAGATTTTTCTGCCCCCAATCAACAAAATTTGAGATTTTTACAAAGCTGATTGCCGAAATCTGAGATTTTTCTATAACTGATTGATGAAATTCACGATTCTTCCTCACAAGACCGATAAAATTCGTATTCTTTTAGTACCAGATTGATGAAATGCATGATTTTTCTGTACCTTATCAACAAAATTCGCTATTTTTGTGAGCCTTATCAACTAAATTTATGATTATAAATTCGATTTGACAAAATTCGAGAATTTTACGAAAGTCATCGATGAAATTCTCGGTTTCTACAAAGTCAATTGGTAAAATTCGCGATTTTATTTGAGCCAGATTGACAAAATTCCCAATATTCCTCTATCTGACCAACGAAATTTGCAATTTTTCGTGACCCCGTTGACTAAAAATAGTGATTTTCCAGTGTCCGATTGTCGACATTTATGTTTTTTCGGCTGTAATTGACGCAATAAGTATTTTTCCATGCCCAAACAACTAAATTCGCAACCTTGAACTAATTTTGACAAATTCTGCCGTTTTTTACGCAACGCGATGGAAGTCATCTCTTGATAAATCAAAACTCGCAATTGTTTCGCAGCCGATGTAGAAATTTTTAATTTTTCTGTACATCATTGCAAAATTCGCTTTTTTCCCATGCCTTATCAACTAAATTTGCAATGCTTTCGTCCCCAATCAACAAAATTCATGATTTTTTTTCGAACCGGTTCAACAAAATTTTCGTATTTCTCACGCGATAATCAGACAAAAAAGATTTTTCCGCAGCCGATAAATTTAATGCAGATTATTACATATGCTGACGATTTTTTCTTACTCGATCAATGGAATGTGAGACTTTTTGCGTCTGATCCGCTATCGGTAAAATTCGCGATTTTTGAGTGCCTGATCGACAAAACTTGAGGATTTTTTCGTGCCCGACAAAGAAATATGCTATTATCAGAAACAAATTACAACATACGTGACTAAATTTATAGATATTGTCTTTTATTTTTAATGTACTTACTTAAAAAATAAGTATTAAAGCAAAAACTTATGATGGCAGTTCATTTTTTACTTTTTATTTTCATAAAATGTCCAATATGATACGATAATTTGGCATGGTTATCAAACTTAATTATAAAAAAATTCTCCGCTTTTTTTAAAGCACATTTGGTAGAAAATGTACGCTTGTGAATTTATTTTGAAAAAAATACAAGATTCAAATGGCATTCATTAGCTTTTATGCTAGCTTATTTACTTCATCCTAAACACATGGGTTCAAAATTGACATTTTAGCATAATAGGCAACAAAATCACTTTTTGATATTAATCTAAATTTCGTAGCAAAATCGACTCCTTTCCCAAAAACATATGTCCCCAAGGAAGTCCTAGAAAATGTCTTGCCTTCTGTTGGTGGTCACCTCTGGCTTGAAAGAATATTTTCAAACAGTCTAGGTTAAGAAAAATTAGCAAAATTAATCTTATAATATGGAATGCTTTTTGTATATTATTACTTTTCCCATAAAAATAAATTTGTTATATCAATATTGTAAAATAACTGTGCAAGATATTTCATTATTTTTTTTTTGTTATTTTTGAGCTACATTTATTTACTTTTATATATTTTTTACAAGAACCATTTTTGTTTTTATGTAGTAGTAGATAATTTTCAAGTTATTGCAGTGTTAGTTATTTAAAAATAATCTGAAGAAGGATGTTAAAATTTCATATAATTTACTGTAACTTTCTTTTTTTTAAACTTTTAAATAGAAATTCAACCATAAACACTAACATCAATAGTTAAACTTGGACAGTGTCAGATTATCGTTATGAGAATTTCTGTTTTTGAAGTGACAGAAAAATATTATATAAACAAAGTATATTTATATGATAATTTTGGAATTTTTTGCTACTTTAAATAACATTCATAAACTTTATTTTAATTTTGTAACTGAATTCTTTGCATATTAAATAAAAGTATGATTTATGAATCATTGTAAGTTAAATTTGTTAGTATTAAATATTAGTTTCTCCCACTTTTTGCCACTTACTGGCAGAAACTACTTTCTGCCATGCCGGTATTAACTGGTTATAACCATTGGTTTTAACCACCCCGGCAGAAACTTGCCAGCCCTGGTGAAAAATCAAATGCACAATCCTATCCTTACATGCGAAAACAAAGTTAAGTTAAATAAAAAAGTGTACAAATAATTTAATTGGCATTTTAATATTGTTTGCTTTCGAATAACTTTTGAATCCATGTAGTATTTTTTATTTGTTTGAAGTGTAGTTTCTCAGAATGTTCTGCTTAACATTTATCACTCTAAACACAAGTCTTTTTCTCAATGCTATAACTTTCATTTAATAATAATAATAATGAATTTTTTTATTATCTTTTTAAAGAAAATAGTATTTTTATTTTGAAAATAAGCATTGTATTATATAAAACTTCAGTATGTAAATTTACATAAAATTTTACAGAGCGCATTGCTTATGTTTGTCGGGGGATTCATGTTTCTCTTTTTGGATCTTTTAACTGCCGTTAAAATACTGTTAATTTATAACAAACATAAAAAATAGAATTCATAAATCAAATACTGAGTTGTAATCTGCAGGTTTATAAAGCATAAAATTTCAGTCCAAAGTCTGATGGAGTTCATAAAACCGACAGAATTTAAAATAATTACTTGTTATTTTTTTGTGTACATAAAACATGTTCGAAAAATTATCATTTTCTTTTTTTGTGTATAGTTATAGCAAGATTCTGTAAGGCTACCTTAAAGCCACCTGGAAAAATTGCTTTTATTCTGAATTTATCTGTTTTCAAATTCAAAAATAGCTTATTTAACAATTGAAAAGATAAAACTTTTTAACGAAAGCAGGATAAATTCTCATTTCAAATATAAAATACTAGATGGAACCCGTCAAAACTTGACGGCACCGAAGAAAGAAAAAGGCATTTTCCAGCTATTAAAGGATTTTTAACGACTAATCTTCAGCAAAAATTTCAATAAATAAAAGAAAAACCTGCATTTTACATCCAGGCAAATGACCCGCAATTGGCCGAGTTGCATTCAAACATGCTGTCATAATTTTCCATTTACAAATACAACACCAATAAATTGTACATGACATGAATAAATCATAAATTACTGTCATTACTCATTTCATACAAAATATACATACTTCACTTACTTCGCAGCAAAATAAAACTGAATTTATGGTTTGCCATTTAGCAACAACTATAACAATGATCAGGGGTGGGGAATTTTTCCATATTCTTACCAGCCAAGGAATTATTTCACCAGCCCGCAAGATGCAACACACACGCTGTTGAAAATAGTTATGACAAAATCGCACGCGATTACAGACAAAATTACTATTAATACAATGCACTTTCATATTTCATTTTTCTATAATATTAGGAATTATACATAACAGAGGTAAGATTAATATTAGATAGAACTTAATGCCATATTTACACTGTAATAATTTGGAAAGTTAAAATATCTAGATTAAAAAAATGTTTCTGATAATGTGCCTATTGCCCACAGTTTTTCAAAAACTAAAAATGCACTCGCCTTGAGAGAAAATCCACTCGCCAATGGCGAGCAAAATGATGTATTTCCCCACCCCTGACAATGATCCTCTCAGTGGTTAATTTGTTGTTATATTACCCACCCCATTCAACAAATAAACATTTGCATTTTCAACTACTTTTCTATTACCTTTTCATAAATCAAAAATACATGTAAATTTCACATATTAAAAAAATTAATGATATTTATTCTGGCTAGGTGAAACCCGTCAAAACTTGACAGCAACAATATGAAAGAATCAAAGAAAAAAAAGTATTTTGCCACTATAAAAAAAAATTTTAAAGAAATTTTTTTTTAAAGATTAATATTTATTAAATATTTCAATATTCTTTTCCATTTACCAACGTAACACCAACATGACATGATCCCGGGCACAGAATTGGTGCAACGCTGCGACACACGTCACTCTTGAAAATGTCTGAAGATTATTTTTCAACTGTTAGTTTAAAAAAAAATACTAGAAATCATTTGCTATGTACCAAAGTTTGTCTAGGTACCATAAAAAACACAAATTTGGCAAATAATCACAAAAATAGCAAATTTTGTCAAAATACTGCCCCCCTCCCCCCCAAAAAAAACCCATCACCTGGAAATTTTATAAATAGATGTGGGAAAATAAAACAGCAAACTTCGTCAACATATTGCAAAAAACAACAGATTTCTTCAAAAGATCTCTAAAAAATTTGTCAAAAAACTGAAAAAAAAAAAAATTGTCTACTAGGTATCCCAAATAAAACAAACTTCGCAAAAGTATTGCACAAAAATCAAAATTTTGCCAAAATGTCTAAAAAGTGGCAATTTTCATGAAAAAAAAAAAGAAAATTTTGACAAAAAAATCCCTAAAAAATGGCAAATTTGTAAACATGAAAAAAATTCAAAATATTGTGAGAAAACGACAAATTTCGACAAATGATTCTGAGTAAACAACAATTTTCGTCAAAGGATTGAAAAAAGAAGCAAATTTTATCAAATAATCACAAAAAAGATAAATTTTGCAAAAAGATCTTCAATAAACAGCAATTTACATCGAAAAATCATGACAACGTGACAACTTTCATCGAAAGAACTCCAAAAAAACGATAAACTTTACCGAAAGACCTCAAGATGACGAATTTCGTCCAGTTATCATAAAAGACGTGAATTTCGCCCAAAGATCTCAAAAAGCACATAAAATTTATCCAGGTAATCGCAAAAAAGGCAAATTTAGCTAAAAATAGTGGGAAAAAATGACAAATTTCTAGTGGTGTACCGAGTAGTACTTTGGCCGAGTACCAAGTACTCAGCCACTGACTACTCGGCCGAGTACCGTATGCCGATTACAGAGTAGTTGTATAATAAGAAAATAAAACACTCATGTGCGCATAATGTGAGCTTAGGTGTACATATATATAAATATACCTGTGTACACATATCTATAATATACATATATAGTATAAATAAATTAACTCATTAAATTTGAAATTTATTTGTGCACCTTTTAAAGACAATTTTTGACAGTTCAAAACTAATAAAAAAGGAGAATTGATACATGACAACTACAGTTATTAACTAATATAAAATTTAAACATTCTTTAACCCTCCAATTTATTCCAAACATTGAAATCTGTCTATCAAAAATAAAAATGTTTATTGGTTACTGTAACAATTCATTGAATAATGCAAACATTTCAGATTTATTTTGTAACTGTCTGTACCTTATTTTCTTTTGATTAAAAGAAATGTATTGGCTTTGCAGTTTCTTTTCATTTTTCATGTGTACAGATTATATTGTTATTTTAAATTTATTTTTTAAATATCTCAGTAAAAAACTAACCTTTTTCAATGAAAATTATAAATGTTTCAATTAAGATTGCCTTAAAAAGCAAGCTCTAAAATTGATGAATTTAGATGATCTGAAACTTGGAAATCCACCAAAGAAACAAAGAAGTATGAGAATGCTAATGTCGACGAACCAAAAGAGAAAATGCTAGCAAAAAGTTCATCTATTTTCTGGCAATGTTTTGAGGAAATTATGAATGAACAAAAAGATTGTGGTACTAGTACTAATTTAAAATCACCACATGAAGAATTCGTACAAAAAGAGATACAGGCTTTCTTAACAGAAGACATGTAAAACTGACACTCCATTTGCAGGGTGAGGGTGGGGGGGGAAACTTTTCCGATTATGCGCAACCTTGCAAAAAACTCTTATATGCACCTTCAACAACTGTTTATTCTGAACATAATAGAGGCCGGCCAAATTTATAGTAGTAAAAGAAATGCCATGTCTACTTATAATGTAGAACGTTTGGTGTTTTTGCTCGATAATTTGAAATATAATAAATTTAATTATTAATTTTTTATTGTATTTTCAGTTTCTTTATCCAAAATAAGTCTTTTCTGTTTTTTTATATATAAAAAAGTATTTTTATTTGTATAAACGTGAAATTTTTTTAGGGATTTTGTTCTTAACTTTTTTTATATTTTGCAGACATATTGTTAAATACAGAGTAAATAGTTTCATGAATTACTACATATATTATACATTGATATTTTAATAACTTTTTACAGATCAGTTATAAATTCATATACTTAAAAAATGAAATTCTTGCAACTACTCGGTATTGGACGAATACAGAGTACTCGGCAAATTGGCCGAGTAGGCCTAATACAGAGTATTTACCGAGTACTCTGTACGGCTCTACAAATTTCTAAAAAGTAACTAAGAACAACAATTTCACAAACAAAAATCACGAAAAAAGGATAAATTCGATAAAACAGCAAATTACATCAAAAGATCATGAGAAAAAATGACAAATTTCACTGAAAATCCCCAAGAAAACAAATAATTTTGTCCTGGTACCATAAAAGATGTGAATTTCGTCAAAAGATCTTGAAAATACTTTAAATTTGTCTAGGTACTTCAAAAAACGCAAATATTGGTAAACAGATTGTGAGAAAACAACACATTTTGTCAAAAGATGAAAAAGAGGCACATTTCATCAAAAAATCACAAAACAGGTAATTTTTGCAAAGAAAAAAAAGCGGAAATATGATAAATTTCTGAAAATAACGAATAAAACCGACAAATTTAACAAAAAAAGCATAAATTTGATAAAACGGCAAATTACATCAAAAGATAGCGAGAAAATGACAAATTTCAACAGAAAATCCCCGAGAAAACAAATAATTTTGTCCTGGTACCATAAAAGATGTGAATTTCGTCAAAAGATCTTGAAAATACTTTAAATTTGTCTAGGTACTTCAAAAAACGCAAATATTGGTAAACAGATTGTGAGAAAACAACACATTTTGTCAAAAGATGAAAAAAAGAGGCACATTTCATCAAAAGATCGCAAAACAGGTAATTTTTGCAAAGAAAAAAAGGGAAAATATGACAAATTTCTGAAAATAACGAAAAAAGACAATTTAAAAAAAAAATCGTGAAAAAAGCATAAATTTGATAAAACGGCAAATTACATCGAAAGATAGCAAGAAAAAAATGATAAATTTCACCGAAAATCCCTGAGAAAACAAATAATTTTGTCCTGGTACCATAAAAGATGTGAATTTCGTCAAAAGATCTTGAAAATACTTTAAATTTGTCTAGGTACTTCAAAAAACGCAAATATTGGTAAACAGACTGTGAGAAAACAACACAGAGAGACTGCATTATTGCTATCACTGTTTAATGCAATGCTATGATAATTATATTTTTTTTCTTTACTTATCTTATAATGATTGAAATACATTGGTTTTTTCACTTTATGTAAGTTATTTTATTTCCAAGTGTTTATTTATGTTCTTGGCCGATAAAGCATTTTGATGATTTATAACTAGAATGATTGTATAACTAGAGCAAAACTAAACATATTAGCCCCATATGTGCATCGGTGCAAGACCTTCAGTCTCAGGACTGATTTCAGTCTTGAAAAGATTTTTGACCAATTTTAAATTCTACTTTATTATATACTTAATAGCAATTTTACAATCCAATCACTTTCTTTTAATGTAAGAGATCAATTTTTAGCAATAATGTAAGGGTTAGAAATCTAACCCTTTTTCAATTATTTTTTTTTGGATACTCTGAAAATATTTCAGTCTTGACTTGAATGGACTTCTTGCACACATGAAGAGTTGAAACCAGGGTTGGTACAGTTTAAACCAATTGGTTCCTCCCCCCTCCTAAAAACAAAAGGTTTTCAGAATTCTAAAGACATTTTTTCTTTTTTCTTTATAATTTAAGTGTTTGATTATTGGATATAAATAATTTCTATTTTTAACACTTTATTTCAGCAAAAAGCATTAGATGTAGTGGGTTAAGGTTATTTTTTTTATGTCAAGAATTAAAACCAGTGTGCATTGGTGAAAATATAAGGTCTAAAGAAAGCTTCAAACTTATAAACTGATCAATGATAAATTAGATTAAAATTGTCCAACATTTAGTATAACAAATCTTTAATAAAAAAAAGGTGTTCAGATGTTTTAATGCAATTAACATAACAGAATGATCTTTAAGATTTTGCTCTAGCTGTAAAAGGAAAATTTCTTGATTGGGGGAGATTATTTTTAAGAATTAAAATCGAAATATGATGTTGAATAAGAGATTATTTAAAGATTGGGTTCTAGTTATAGCATTTTAATAACAATGTTATCCTTTATTTCATGTTATCTGCTGAATCTAATGACCAAAAATGTTGACCTCAAATTGTCACTCAAAAAATAAAATACCAAGAAGTATTAGATATTTATTATTTTAATAACTGTGGAAAAGTATAATATATTTATATCGGTCTTTTGATTGCTAATAGATTTTCAGAATATCAATGTGTTTCACTGTGTAGAGCAATTTATTCTTTGAATGTTTGAACATAAGACTGTTTGCGAATACTGTTTAAATTAAAATGATTTTTTCAATTTTCTACATAAATTCAGTGTGATTAATTTAAATTATTTTAAATGAAGTTACACTACTTATAATCCAACAGTGTCTATTTTTTATCAATAAATATACATGTATATGTCATTAAAAAAAAGTTAAAAAAAACCCGGTTTAAACAAAAACTGTTTTTTGCCAGCCCTGGTTGAAACATTTATTTTAGATAAAATTTAGCAATTCTGCAAAAGTGAAAGGGCCTCAAAGCTAAATTAAATTTTTGAGCAAAATGTCCTTTGATTTGTTTTTTTTTTTTTAAATTATTTTTTTAAGAATTGATTCATTTAGGGATCTTAGAATTGTTTCCAGAGGAAACTGAAAATATTCTACGGGGCTAGGGGTGAGCTGCTTCTAGCCCTTATCTAAGGTCCTGTGTCATAACAATTAAATTTTTCTTCCAGTAAGTGTAATCTTCCTTTTAACATAACTTGTTTCTGTTAAAAATCTTGAATTTGTAATATAATTATTTTTTCCCAAAATTACTTCACATACCTTTTTGTGAAAAAAAGTGCTTTGAAAGGTTAATCTTTTTTTATGAGAATAAAATGAATAAATACTGTCATTAAGTTTGCTTATGTAGTATGTTTGAAAATTAAAAGCTTAGTGGTGAATGCAATATTTATAAATTATTTTTGTATAAAAAGGCAGTTTAGCAAACTCTTTGCTCTTTACAATATCCTACCATGACTAGTCCTAATATTCTGCAAGTCACATACTGATACATGTACATATACTTATAAATACCTGTAAGTAAGTATTTGATTGCTGCAAATGTTTGATTGTACATAGCTATCTTCATATTTTTATGATCCTTTTTCTGTTATTGATAGGAAATCTTTGAAAAAGATTCATAAAGAAAAAGAAAAAACTTTTCTTGAAGCTGTGAAAGAAAACATAAATAAAGTTTGCAGCGAATGCCTCTCTCAGAAAGAACAGAATAGACAATTAAGAGAAGAAAATCTAATTCAAGAAAAACAAATGTGTGAGCTAAGAAGCAAAATGCAGCAGAGTAAAGACAAGTACAAGTCTTATAAAAAAAAATATAAGACTCTAAAAAATTTAAACAATACTTTGTCAGCAGAGGCAGACAAGTTTCATAATGATCTGACTTTAATAGGACCACAAACAGCAGTCAGTACTTGTAAATTAACCTGTTGTCGAAACAACAATTATTCAAAGTACACGGCTGACTTACTTGACATTATATTCGGCAGGGAAACATTGTCAACCTGTGTTTTGAAGGGAATAGCTGGTTGCGGTAAACCACCTTTTGATCCAACTATTATTTCAGAAATACAGATGCATGTTGCAACCAAATTCAATGTTTCTCTGTCGCAGATCAGAAATGCCAAAGCTAAACACAGAACAGAAATCGTGGAAAAAAAATGTTTAAATAAATGATATTAAATTTGTGTGCCACTATATTTTGTTCATTAGATTTTTTTCCTAAGAATGTGTACAAAAAATGTACATAAATTGGGGAAAAAAGGGTATTTTAGGGTTTATTAAATTTTAGGTGAAAAATAATTTAATTTAAATTTAAAATATTATACTGCTGTTATTTTCATTTTTTTTTTTTTCCTCAAAAGGAAGTTGCAGTTTTACAATTTTTACTATTCTTTTCTACCCAGATTAATTGTGCAATTGTTCATTCACATATTGAATTCACAAATTTATGAATCCTGAAACAACTTTTAAAATAAAATTTATGAAAGACATTGTAACTGTCTATAAAAATTTAATTTCCAGATAATAAAATGTAAATGAAATTTTATGTTAATACTAAAGTAGTTGTGCAGGGTTCAGAGTTGCAAAAAATAGCTGGAAAAAAAAAAAAAAAAAAAAAAAAAAAAAAAAAAAAAAAACAGGCTGGTGGTTTTTGTTTTTAATTGGCTTTTTTGGGCCAAGATTGGCCTTTGCATAAAAGCCAGTTTTGGCCAAAAGTGAAGCATTTTAATTTATAAACTATTCATTTTTAAATGTTTGATAATTAGTTTTATGACATTTTAATTTTTCAATTAGTTTTAATGGCATTTAATTGACTTTGAGTTTAATAAATAACCCAATTTTTCAATAGTGAAGACATTAATAGACTAGAATATCACAGATAGAATTATTGTGGTTTGTAGTTAGAACTGCAAATATGAAAGCTAAATTTTAAAATGGCCATTTTTCTGGTTTACAAAATACAAATTTTCCTGGTTTACAATAACATTTAATACCATCCTTGTTTTTCAATTTTTAATGTTTTATATAATTAAAGAGGACAATTGTTATATGTTCTATTACTTACCTAATTTTAAGAGCTATTAATACAAGTCTTATTTTATTTCCCATAAACATTTAAAATCATTTGTAGAGTCATACAATAAAAATAACCTGCTTCACTGTAAAAAATACTATGAATTGTGCATATTTCATAATGTATTATATTTCATAATATATTTTAGTATCATGAATTAGTGTATGCTTGAATACATCCATGCACAGAATAAATATATGCAACAATATGTTCATGTAAGAGGCCATACATAGACTCTTTAAGTAGCAAGGAGCTTTTCAAAATTTTAATTTAACAAACTTAATTTGGAGAGTTTTGTTTACTTTATGTACTTACGTACAAAACTTTCCTCAAGTATTGAATCCTTCATAATTTTTATTTCAACATAATTCATTCGAGGACTTGATCTTTCTGCACTGACATGCAAGAATGTTTTGGTGTGTTACATTTTGTCATTGTTCAATTAAACACAATTCTTTAGAATGCACAGTACGTGAAGCAATTTAATATAGAATTTCAAAATACATTTTTGGAGTGTAATTTATATTCTTTTTAATATTTATATTATATATCCATATATACTTTTCAGACATACTGCTTTTATAGTTGATTTCTAGCAGTTGTAAAAACTCATTTATTTGAAAAACTGAATTTTTTGTTATAAAATATAAGTGCATTAAAAATAAATTAATTGAAATTTAACATGAATTAATGGCAAGCTAATATTTAAAAAATAAAAGCCAGCATTTTTTAAGATGCTAAAACCAAAATAAAGCTACCAGTGGCTTTTTTTGGTGTGGCTAAAAGCCAAAAACACTGGCAGGGTTTGTTATCTTTTGCTGCAATGCACTTTTTTAAATTTAAAAAGTTTAATGATAAGTTATAATATTTTAAATGCATCTGTATTGAAGTTTCTGTAATTAAGATAAAAATGAAAAATATCAATAATTGAAATATGTTAGAATTTTACATCTAAATGAAAGAAATAATCACAGTTGTGTTTTACAAGACATTTATTATATGCTATTGTTTTGTTATATTATTAGTACAACTGTGCTTCTGAAATCAGTATACAAAAATGCATGATTATATATATTTTTTTCAGAAACAAATTAATCATTTTAAAGAAACAAAAAGTGTAGATCAATTAAATGTTTCAAAGTTATTGCAACTTATAAAATTTAATTTATTTAAAGTTCTGGATGCTTCATCCTTCAACATTCCAAAAATTTTTTTTTCTTTGTTATATAACATGTACAAAATAAACCTTGAGAGTACAACAATGTTTCTGTATTCAAGACAGAGTTAGAGGTATCAAAATTGATTACAGCAGAGATGTTCCACATGTGCTTTTAAAATAAAAGGAAATGTTATCTTGAAACAGGAATAAAATTATCACTGACCTAAAATAAAATTTCCAGTGCTTCAATAGTTTTGTGCATCATCTGCCATTATACGTTCACTGCGCAGCTTGAGACTAAAGATTTGGTAGATAATAATTCACTGTTTTATTTTCATTGGTTATTGCATACTGCCATAATTTTTGTTTATAAGGAATATTTTCTTTTCTTTATTGGAACATATTAAATGTGAAAACTTAACAAATAAACATGTTATTTAGATTAGTTGCATTATTAACTATATTATGGAACCATTTATTCAGAAACCAGGTAACCGAAAACCAATGTTATGTTAGATGTTAATGCAGATGTTAGAATCTTTGTAGAAAAAAGTGTCATACATTGCCAGTTTGACAAATACATTGCTTGAAACAATTGTGTAATTTGATAATAGCATCTATTATTCGAAATAGAAGCAAATATAGATATAAATGTTTTCACTTTCATGCAAAGAAAAAAAAATTTCGGTCATAAGGAATTCTCATAAATTACCTTCTTGCCAACTCTAATATTTGATCTTACTTGCACCTGATTCTAAGTTCAAGTAATCAAATAATTAATTTAAAATTAGAAATAATACTACAATAGCACACATTCCATAAAACTTAACAAATGGATGATGCTTTAATGTCCAATAGGTTAACTGAAAAAACCAGTTATGAAAATACATTTTACCCCAACCTTTCTGGATAAATGATTTTGTACTACATATTAATTTTCCCAATCATTTAGTGTTCTATTTATGCAAAGCTTAAGTACTAAACGATTTTAACTCGAGTGTTACTGAAAATGCTCAATTGTTTGTGTAATTTTAAATGAAAAAAAAACAACAACTTTGGGTTGAATGCAAAAAGATTTAAAACAATCATGCTTGAAAATTATTTTAAAATCTGAAAACTTAAGTAAATTCAGATTTTTTTCAAATAATTTTTTTTCTTATTTGACAATGTAAAAAATTAAAATTGCCACGATGTTTTGAAATAAATTAATTTTCAGTAAAAGAAAAATATTGATCAGGATTTTAAATAGTTCACTCAAAATAATTTCAGCATTACTCAGACATTTTTTTTCTTTCGATGTAGATTCTATTAAAGATCTATTTAAAATATTTTTTCATTTTTATGTAAATATGTTATATTTTGTCAGTTTATTAAAAATCTTTGTTGGATAATTACTGGAAAAGCAATGAGTTAACTCTTTTATTTTTTTTTTTTTTTTTGGGGGGGGGGGTAGGAAAGTAGGGCTGACTGAAAGCTTGAGATCAACTATTGCTTTCTGTTGCATTATCATTGTTTTTAAAAAATAGTTGGGATCACGACTTTGGCTTAGTTTCTGCTTTCTAGCATATTTAATTAAAAATGGTTAAAAAAAAGTATTTCAGTCTACTTAAGCCTATATTTACAGAAAATCTGTAGATCAAATTCCGCAGAAAATTCTCAGACCAAAAAATGGGCCAAATAGCTACATATTTTCTTCAGATATTTTCTTAAGGTAATGTTGAGATAATCTGTAAATTTGATTCTGTAGAAACTCTGTAGTTAGGCTCAGAAAATCTCTAGAAAACCTGTAGATTAAATTCTGCACCAAAGAGCTGCATATTTTCTTTGGATAATTTCTTCAGATAATCTTTATTTTTGCTTCAGGGGATAATCTGAGGATACTTTCTGCAGAAGTTTTGTAAATTTTATTCTATAGAAAATCTGTAGCTATTTGGCCCACCCTTTCAGCCTTTCTCCAGAAAATATGTAGATTAAATTCTGCAGAAATTATTCAGAAATTATTTTCTTCAGATATTTTCTTAGAATAATCTTGATTATCTGTAAATTTGATTTTATAGGAAATCTGAATGGCCCACTTTTTTTAGCCTTTCTCAATAAAATCTGTAGATTAAATTCCGTAGAACATTTTCAGACCAAAAATGGGCCAAATAGCTACATAATTTCTTCAGATATTTTCTTAGGATAATCTTGAGATTATCTGTAAATTTGATTCTATAGAAAATCTGTAGCTATTTGGCCCACATTTAAGCCTCTCTCCGCAAAATCTGTAGATTATATTCTACAGAAAATTTTCAGACCAAAAATGGGCCAAATATCTACATATTTTCTTCAGATATTTTCTTGGGATAATCTTGAGATTATCTGTAAATTTGATTCTATAGAAAATCTGTAGCTATTTGGCCCACATTTAAGCCTCTCTCCACAAAATCTGTAGATTATATTCCACAGAAAATTTTCAGACCAAAAATGGGCCAAATAGCTACATATTTTCTTCAGATATTTTCTTGGGATAATCTTGAGATTATCTGTAAATTTGATTCTATAGAAAATCTGTAGCTATTTGGCCCACATTTAAGCCTCTCTCCACAAAATCTGTAGATTATATTCTACAGAAAATTTTCAGACCAAAAATGGGCCAAATAGCTACATATTTTCTTCGGATATTTTCTTAGGATAATCTTGAGATTATCTGTAAATTTGATTCTATAGAAAATCTGTAGCTATTTGGCCCCCATTTAAGCCTCTCTCCACAAAATCTGCAGATTATATTCCGCAGAAAATTTTCAGACCAAAAATGGGCCAAATAGCTACATATTTTCTTCAGATATTTTCTGAGGGTCAAATAGCTACGTATTTTCTTCAGATATTTTCTGAAGAAATTCTTTAGAGTTTTTTTCTTCTGCCTGTATACGCAGAAAATTTTGAGAATGGTTTCTGCAGAAATTATGTAAATTTGATTCTGCAGAAAATCTGTAATTACTCAGCCCACTTTATAGCCTTTCTCCAGATAATCTGTAGATTAAATTCTGCAGAAAAATTTTCAGACCAAAAATGGGCCAAATAGCTTCAGATTTTCTGTAGATATTTTTTGAAGATATTCTTCAGATTTTTTCTAGTGGGGTATATATTTCAGAGAACATCATCAATGCTTATCAATTTCATTATGTTCCGAAGAGTTTAACATCATTAAAAGTATTTAAAACTATTATTCCATCCGCTGATGGCGCTGTTATATTGCATTTTTCAAAAAAGTATTGACATGCATTAGAGAGAAGAAAATTTTAGGATTGCCACATCTAGCTATTTTAATTAGAGTCCGTCATTTTCACAAATCTGTTCGTAGTTTCCTTTTTATTTGTCAAAAACTCAAATTCAAATAGTATTTTTATAACTAGGCAAAACGACAACGCTTAATGCGGAAAAGACTAATATTCTATTTATTTCATTATTGGCTATATACTATGTTAAATAAAACATTCTCTATTTTATGAATATTTAAGAACAACATTTTTCTTTGCCGATAGTCCAAGATTGGCTAGATTTAATTCAATACAAAGGCAATGGAAGAGTATAGCACCAAATATGACCAACAATGCCTGTTTGCCTGATTTTAGATTATAGATGACAAAAATACAATAAGAGAAATTCACATAAATGAATTAATAAAGCAAAAAATGATCATGATCCAGAAAACCGCTACAATAGTTATCTATTTATGAATGGAAAGCTTTGAAAATTTTAATGGTAATTAAAAATTTTTTAATATTTCCTCAAAAATAATTTTAAACTATAAATATCACCTACATTTAATTAAACTAATTGTGGTTGAAAATTCCATTCTATCCAAAATATATATTGAGTAATCTTCATTAAAAATGTTTACAGCACTACTAAAAATTTTGTAACAATTTTACAGTTACTATGTAATATTCTTACTCGGAATAAATAATCAGATTCACAATTTAAAAATAATTTATCATGTAAAAATTCATTTTGCTATAATTCAAGAACTGAATTTTACTTTCAAACTTGGCTTGTATAAAAAATTATTAATGAATATTTTATACTTGTTTAATGGAAAAGCAAAGTTATTAGGAATATTTCTCGATGAAAATTTTACGTTGGTTATTTTATAATTCTAGATAGAAATATTTCAAATATTTGAAATAAGATTATTAAATTAACGACATGTAGCACTTATAATAAAATATAAAAGTGGAATATAAAATTTACATATGCTATCGATATTTTTAATATTTTAGAACATATATTTAATAAACTGAAGAGCTGATTTAATATAGCAGCAAAAGAAAAGACATTTTTTTTCATTCTTATTTTTTGTATCTGGCCACAAACCTTGCAATCAAACTTTTAAAATAATATTCAATTATTTCAATAAAATAATTTTTTTCTAATAAAATAAGAAAGTTGGTTTTTGGATTTAACTGTTATTAGATTGAAATAAAGAAAAATAACGTGAAGTTTCAATTATGCATTTTCGTTAGAGTAAAAATTTCTTCTATTTGCCATCTAAATACATTATTTCAAAAATTTTATATCCTGTTCCGAATAGCTCAATTCAGTTAAAGTAAAAAATCTATTCTGTAATTTAATGAAAGCTTTTGTATTTAAGAATAAAGAAGAAATATTTGTAAAGTTTCTAATTTGTAAAGTTTCTAAAGTTTCTATATTTAAATCGCGTACCTTCTGTACAATGGCAAGTTTTATACCAAAACATACACTTATTAAAATTCATATAAGACCCAAATAAATAGTACATTGATTTTAAGTGCACAAAAAGAATAAAGAATACATTGTATTTTATTATTAATTTTAAAAGTAGTAAAAATACTTTAAAAATCAAAGTAAACCACAAAACTTTCCGAACAATTTTTTGGTGAGAAATTGTAATTAAATTTAAATGATTTTTAAAAAGGGTAAACTGAAAGTTAAAAGATGTGTTATTTACAAATATTGATATAGTGCAAGTTGTCAATAGATCATATTGTATGTATTTTACACTTCAAAATATATAATAAAGCACAAAATATTTTTAAAGATTTTTTTATGTAGGCAAGACAATGGGAAGTTTTCAAAATAGAAGAAAAGACAATGAAGCAGATCTCAGATTAAATATATCCTAGACTGTATAGGCAAATATAGCTCAAATTTAATTTATAAATGTGGATTTCAAAAAATCAAAATTATATTCCGTACAAGTAATTGACAGAAATTAATTATAAGAGATTCCTCTGAAAACATTTCAGATAAACATGTAGTATGTAACGGTATATTATCCTACACCATCCATGGAATCTAGAAAAAAGTGCAACATAGTTAATAAAACCGCGTTTATTATTATTATTATTATTATTATTATTATTATTATTATTATTTGAATATTATTTTCAACTTACCTTCCTTACAGTCCTTAAATGACAATGTTTTCTTAATGACGAACAATCACAATAAGAAATAAAAACATTTCAATAAATACTGACGTTTTCTTTGCGAATTCGGCACAAAATGTGTTTTGATTTTATTTAATTATTAAAGTACTTTTACGATATTTAAATGTATTTTAAATGTATTTTTTATATAAACATCTAAAATAAAAATTAGTACGTTTTATTTGTAGTTCATACGAATTTTAATTATCTACTTAAGGTGAATTTTGTACAAGAATTTTATTAATAACTTATATGTACTTATTTAACCGTATACTAATTGACATACAGCTTAATAATCATATTTGAACCCATTTGCACAGAACTTATGGTCTTTTAATGCTAAGATCTTATCAGGTTATACAGTCTCAGGCTAAATTTAAATACATTAAGAGAGAGAACAAAATTTCAATTTTCAGGTTCTTAGTATACCAGCGTTCACCAATGTAATTTTGTCAATGGACAAAATATTGGGACATGAGAGCAACTGGTAGAAAGTGTCTGTATTTTACATGCTTTCTTTTAACTTACATTTATGTTTGTGTGCGACAATCAAATCTTTTGATTTGTTTTTCACACACTTTCCTGCTGATATAGAGCTTATAAATTATCAATATATGTGTATTCCTGAAGGCAATACATATTATTTTTATAGTTTGATTCACTACTGAGAAATCAGTATCACTTTCAAAAATGAGACTTTGTTAAAAAGTACTATTGGCAGGTACCAATGGACAATATCCTTAATTGCGAACTAGCTATTCCTCTTTTATCAGATTATTGGAAATTTTACTTCAAATCCTCCTTTCCTTATTTACCACCAGATTTTTCGTCGCATGTTTGGTTGCATTACCAATTCGATCTTCCTATTGACAGGTTCCTGCATTTTGCTACTGATCCGTGTACTTGAATGCACTTCTCCTTCCCATATAACTGAACCAGTTTCCGTTATTCTTTTTAGTGAGGAGAGTATGGTAAATGAATAGAAAATTACTCTATTCAGTATTTACTTACTCTGTTATTTTTAATATTGTTTTAAATTATTTATTATTTTGGGCCAAGTTGCATATTAATATTTATTTAAGCTAGTCTTTCTTACAAAATAGTTGTATCTTAATTTATATAGCACAAACCCAATCTGTAGTTCGATCCTTCCCACACTCCGGCTAACAAGTCCCGGATACTAAAAGCAATATCGTCTTCACTTCTGTGTCGTAATTGTAATATATCATTAAGCAGCAGCAGACCGTAGACACGATATTTTACAAAGTAAAAAATGACATTTTCAGATCTTTATCCGGTAGTGTACGTTTTAAATATTTAGCAAGCAATAACACTTTATGTTCAGGAGTCGCAATTTACTCTAAGAAAATGAATTATAAAGTAGTACTCGCAGATTACCTTATATAATACTGTTCAAGTTAATATTCATAGGTGATATTGAATAAACAACCTGCAACGATTACAGTTGAAACTATAACGATTTATGTCTATGAAATTATTTTGAACACCCTACCTAATTGACAATAATGTGAAGTAGCCATTTATGATGGACCTTTTTTTCAAACAAAATTTTACGACGTCAGCAACACGGTAATTTATCGTTAGCGAGTTCAGATACGCATTTTAGCATTACTATACGCAGATATATACCTCATTGGAATTACATACTATATAATACCAAATATATTTTCTACAATTCAAAAATATCTTTGAAAAAATCTGATAATTATCATACCGGAAATATAACTCAAATAACCACTACTTTTGTTTTATTATATTTTACTCAACGATGTTCAAAATTGTATATACATGGCCAATAAAAATGAACTCTATATTAACATCTATATAAAATAATCTAAAACATTTATATATACATGCTTACGGTAAAGATATTTTTCCATATGACACGATAAAAAATTAGGAAAAAAATTCAAAGGAGTACCTTTCTAATATATAAAAATAATTTTAAATATCTTTAGGAATACTCTTTGTTCAATTGGAACATCTTTTGTAATATTCAAACGTATCAAATATTTATAAAATATTCTAGATAAAACTTATCTTTTAAATAATCAAGCAAATATTTACTTATAACAAAAGATTTTGATTATATTTTCCTCTGTAAAAATAGTAGAAAAAATAATATAAATGCAATTTAAATTATTCACTAAAATGCCATATTTTTTTTATAACATGCAAATGTAATAAATCTTTTTTAAATGTATGTTTAACACGAAAGAATTTCGTATAGTCAGTGGGTTTCTTTTTCACTGGAATATTAAGTGTTTGTATAACATTAATGATATATTCATAACATAATTGATGTAATTTATCCTAGATTTATAAATTAACATTCTATTTTATAATTATATTGATTTTTTCACATAGTAATTAAAGAAACAGATTACGTAGGAGATATTATTTGTAGTAATTATTTTTCTTTTCTATATAATCATAATAAAATCCCGTGTCTAGTCGCTGTATTTTTTACAATTAATACTGAATAGTAATCACTATTTAAAATATTAAACTGCTTTTCGCTTTCATGAAAAAATAATTGTAAATACCACAAATATAAGCAAACTTAAATTCTTTAATTATTTTGAAAAGGGTGATAATAATGAAGATTTTTTTAAGCATACAGCATATTGACAATTTGAAGAACTTTAAAGTGATTTTTTTTGTGGAAACCCGCTTGAAAAACTTCAATTTAAAATAGGGTTGCTATAAATATTATATGCACGTGAATTTAGAAAGCTTTTGAAATAGAGTTATTTAAAATTGATTTATTGGGAAGATTTATTTGGTTGTGTATAAGAATTAAATGAATGTCCATAGAGTATTTTAAATAAATCTAGATTTTATTTTACGTATTAACCAAAAGTTAGCAAATTTTATACATTCTTTTTTATCTTATAACTTGATAATGATGTTTTATAAAATTGATATTTTTTGCTGAGAGACCATTTGTGGGATCAGCCAACCTTTTGGATGCCATTATATTAAAAGACTTTCGTTCTTAATCATTCAAAGAATTATCCCATTAAATAAGGCAAAATATTTTGTAGGATAGGATATTTTTACTCGTAATCAGCCATCTTTGCATATTGTTTTGGATGGTTCAAATTTATGGCTAGATGTTCTAGCCAACATGTTTATCTGTATTGTGGACTTACTGACTGCTTAAGTGGAGCGAGATCGCCAGATTAGAGTTCCAAGCTAGACTTATTTATACCCCACCCGAAGGAGGAGGGGTTCTTCCAGACGCAAGAGTTTAAAATTCCTCCAACATAATTTTTTTTGCCACCTAGGAAATACTGAGGAGTGTGCAACAATTTTTAAATTAAAATAATTATGAAACAGTTTTGTGCAAAAGGTTTCTTATTATATTACAGTAATGATATTTTTCATTTAAATCAACAAATTTAAATTTAATCGCTACTATGTGGAACAAAACGCAAATGCATTGTAACCTCTCCAATAATTTTATCTCTTTTACATAAAAAAATGTCTTTTAGTTCAGATCCGACTTAAATTTTCATTTTCTTTAATCAATATAAGATTGAAAAACAAACCTGAAACATGTTAATGACAGAAATATCTATATTTTTTGAATAAATACAAATAGAATGTTTACTTAACCTAATTTTATATTACTCTTTTAAAAATTATATGTAGCTTTTAAATATCACGGTTTTAAATGTTAGTTAATTTTTATATTAAGATTAAAATATTCAAAATATACATAATCATTCTTAGTTTAGTGGTTCTAAATTGTTTGTTTATGATGCGTGATGAAGTTTGTATAAATCAATCACTTTACCAGCTTTGCATGCCATATATAATTAATCACCCAAATCGAAATGTTATATATTCCGTACAATTTTTTTTCTCCTCATTAATTATGAGATTAGTAGAATTTATGTCATTCGCATATTAAATTATTAAGAAGCGAAAAGCAGTAATAGCATAATTTCTTTCCATGCATATCTATTTTCAAATGTAGGATAAATTTATGAAATACGTGTTTGTTAAAAATGAATTCGTAGAGGCTTGTATTCAGAAAATTAATATATTTCAACAAGCATAATAAACGAAATACGATAGTTTACATCAGTAGTGATTATTAAACTTATATTTCAAAACGTTTCAGAAAGATGGTGAGAAACCCCATTTCTCTCGAAAAAAATATATACAGAGAGCTTTATATAAGTCCAAACACAGATCAAAAAATCATTAAAGAATAAAAGAAATTTGTCGTTGCAGAACATAATTTGCACCGCAAAACGTTCGATTAATTTGTGGAAAAAATTATGTTTATATTTCAAACAATGAAAATAGATAACTAAATTAATAACCCA
Organism: Maratus speculifer; assembly: GCA_964019185.1. Lineage (NCBI taxonomy): Eukaryota > Metazoa > Arthropoda > Arachnida > Araneae > Salticidae > Maratus > Maratus speculifer. The sequence continues at coordinate 147,398,676 of OZ025298.1, forward strand.
TGAAACACCGAAAATAAGCCTCCCTCTAAGAAATAGAAAATACAAATGATTTTAATGTGATCTTACAGTGACCATTTTTGTAAAAAATATAGAAAAATCATGAGGGTGTGGTGATATGCTTGTAATTTATGAAAATTAACAGGCTTTATGCAATTTTTTGAATAAAATCAGACCAAAATAACGCCTTTCTGTTTTAAAATTATCTTTAATAAATGGTGTGTATTTTTGTCGGCCGATTATCTACGCTATGGGACATAGGCCCTATGGGGTGGGTTGCCCTCCGTGGGGGTCTTTCTAAGGGAACCTAACCCGTATTTACGCAAGGTTCGAAGAAAAACCACGAAAACTTCGAACGGTTAGGCCGACGGTCGCGATTGGGTTCGAACCCAGCACCTACCGTCTACCAGTTTGGAGGTAAGAACCTCGCGGCCACTGGTGGGGCTATCTTTAATAGAAGATTTGTAGTATTGTTTTCAAATTTACATAAAATAATAAACTTAGATATGAAAGAAATGTGAACAAAAACTGTAACACTTAAAAATAAGTATCTATTAAATCTGAGTACAAAAACATTAAGGAAAACATTAATAATGTAATAATACAGATAATGTACTCCGTTACAATACAGTGATTTGTTAAGTGATGAGATTGAAGTAAATTGCATAAAGTAAGTTTCTTATGATGATATGGAAATAAAAAAATTTAGTGAACTTACTGAAAAAGTAGAAGGATTGAAAGAATCAGAAAATGATGCTTGTGAGTACTTGACGAAAGGTTTACTTTTGTATTTTTAGATGATGATTAATATATTTTTTGCATGTAAAATTTTAACTTTTTAAAGTCTGTCTTAGTTTATATTATTCAATCTCTTAATAGCATTTTAAATTCAGACGTTTAAATGTATGTGTATTGCAAATCAGAAGGTGAAATTTGAAAGAGAAATCAACTAGCAACTGTCAGGCAAACAGTGTTGGAGCATAAATAATATACATATTTTTTAAATAAAAATATTTTTTATATTTATTATTTAGTAATACGAAAGAATATTTTAATAACAGCAGTTATATTTTCATTTTCAAATATTTATTGAATTATCATTTGCTGCAGGTAATTCTCAAATGCTATTCTTTTACCAAGTGTCTCATTCTTTTAATTTGTTCGAGCCTTTCCTTTGTGAAAGGTACTTCTATAAAAATATCTTCTAAACGACGAACTCTGCAATATGCGACATAAATTGCTCCAAGAGTGACAACACTTTTTGGCCAATGTCTGCAGAAATTTTTGTCAAAGTTAAACCTAGGGATGTGCGTATTGTAGCAACATATGCAAATTGTAATGGCTACTAATTTAGGGAACACGAAACATTTTTTTTTTGTTATATAAGTAGATTTTCAAAATATAAATAGAAAATAAGTACAATTAACTTATGAAGTATTTTTTTCTTTCTATTGTTAAGTTTAGAACGTATAATAATTTTAAAGAGCGATTCAAAAACTATTTGATAATTGAGATATTTGTATGTCCATTTCAAAATGAAGTAATTGTAAGTCCTTTCAGTTATGAAGATGGAGGGGGATGGGGGCAGAAAGCAGAGGAAACAAATTGCCCCTCCTTGGATTTAAAAAATTTATTAAATTAAATTTCTTTTTCTTCTTTTTTTCAAAAATGTAGTGCAAATTTTTCGAGTAACTTAAAAAGAAAACATATAGGGGTAGACTCATTGCCCCTCCCTGGATTTTGAAATTTATTTAGTATTTTCTTTTCTCCAATTTACACAAACATATTAAAATTTATTGTTTTAGAGTAATTTAAAATAAAGAAAAGAAAAAATTTCCGTTGGGTAAAGAGGGCATAGTTGAGCCATTTTTCCTCCCTCGACATTGAAATTTAACTAATTTTTTTCCAAGATTTTTTAAAAGCATATTAAATTTTAATATTCTTTCTTAGCTTAAAATATAAGAAGAACTAAGAATTTTCTGTTAGACGGAGGAAGGTAAAAGATAGCTGTTGCCCCTCCCTAAAAAAACAAAAAACCCCAATTTTTTTCTTCTATTTTCAAAAGCATAGTAAAATGTATAATTTTCAAGTAATTTACAATAAAGAATAAGAAGAAATTTCCCATTAAAGGATGGCTGAGTGAAATGCCCACTGTCCCTAATAACTTTTGAATCTTAATATATTTTTTCTCTGATTTTGATAAACATAGCATCATATATTCGTTCAGGGAAACTAAAAATAAAGAAACTAAGAAATTTCCGTTTGAGGCAGGGGTATAGGTAGTCACTACCACTCATAGTGATTTTGAATTGTAACTTACCGAAATTTATTTATTTTTTTAGTTTAAAATAATAAAGGAAATAAGAAATTTAAATTAGGGGGATAGGAAGCATAAATAGGAACACCCATGCCTGAATTTAAAAAAAAGATGGATTTTAACACATTAAAACTTATAATTTCGAAGTAACAAAATAAAGTAGGAACTAATAAATTTTTCGCTAAGGAAGTGAGTGGATTTGATGTAAAATCCCTAATTTGATTTTGAAGCATAATTGAAATTATTTTTCTCCGATTAAAGTCTCTGAATGTATCGGACGCTGTTATACTAGAGTTACATTAGAAAGTGTAATTCTAAATTTATGGTTGGATAATAACTTAAAATTAACTGCAGTGATTCTACGGTTATAAAATCTTATATATTTTTTAATTTTTGATTATAAAATGACTTTATAAAAACTACAGTGTTTATTAAAATTAATAGCTCATAGAATGTTTAAAATAAATTATTGCATAATCACTTCCAATTAACTATAATATAACTGAAGTGATTTTATAGTTGAGATTGCACTACAGAATGTGTACAGTTAAAATTGGAAAAACCTCAAAAACACTTTACTTCTTCAAAAAAACTGCAGTTCATTTTTAGCTGGGAACAAATTGAAACAGAGCGAATATCTTTTGCATAACCCTGACAAAACGAATGTAGAAAAAGCGTTCAAAGAGTAGACTATGATTTGGCTTATTTTATTAAATTGTGTCCATTTTTATCTGGATAGCAAATAAAGTCGTAGAGATATTAACGTTTATATAAAAACTGTCCCAAATTTTGCTGAGATTCTTTTCTTACAATTTGTAGAGTTATTAATTTAAAAAAATGATCTTTTCAAAAAATATGACAAAAATGTTGTTCAAAATATCGTGTAATGAAAAACAAAAATAATCAAAATTCTATAAAAAGTTTACTGGATAATTTTTCACTGCGCATGCGTGAACGCTGTTATAGTTTCATTTGCATATTGTGTTATCTAACTATATAGAGTTACTTTTGTGAAAAGTCTCAAAAATATAGAATTAAAATTCTTAAACAGCGTCAATAGCTCAAAATAATAAGCTAAAAATCGCTTGTTCCCAAATTGAGCCCCTTCCCCCGAAAAAAAGAGGGAATGTATCCAAGTATAGTAGTACATATTGTATCCAAATATAGTAGAACATATAATTGTGTATTCTATATTTTCGCAAATCAATGGATTTATAGAAACATCCACTCTTCTTTTTCCTTCTTTTTTAAAATAATTGATTTGGAGATTATTCTATCGACAATCACTTTTCAGAATTTTCAAGCTATGTTTTTGAGACTTTTGTTATGAGTTTCTCTATACAATTAGAAAACAAATTATGCAAATTATATTTTTATTGCATTCACGCATGCGCTGTGAAACATTTTTAGAAAGCCTACTCTTTTTTTCATATAATTTTTGTAATTTTTTAATTCTGATTACATTGCATTGTACAATGTTGTTTGTCATATTTCCAGAAAAGAACATTTTTTTATATTAAGAATCTGCCAATTATAAGCAATAAACTTGGCAAAATTTGGGACTGTTTTTATGAAAACCTTGATTTTTCTGCTAGTGTACATGCTTTCTACTTAAAATTGACCGCGTTTATTACAGTAAGCTGCTTAATCGTAATCTGCAGGTTGAATGCTTTTGCTACATTAGTTTTGACAGGGTTATTCAAAAGATATTTGTTCTTTTTCCATTTCTTGACGGTCCCCCATGAAGTTCCGGAAAAAAAAAACCTGCATGGTAATTTATGACCTGTAATAGTTTGATTACAGACTTGGAGTTCCTTAACGATCCTTTATGTATTTTTCTAGATATTTAACAAAACGTCTAAAATAGCAACTTTCCGGTCAACTTTGGTCACATACTATATAGCTCTCGAAATACACTATACGATGCTAATTGTAGAATATAGTGTGGATAGCTCTCGTAGTTCATTTACATAGATACCTAAAATATTTTCATCAGATACGATCCTAGAATTAAAATTATTTACGGTCCATTATTTCACGCTACATATTTCAATTGATGTATATATATCCTTTTAGTTCACTACCAGATATTTACTGTAAATATGATGTGTACAGCATTCATCATTGACATACAGGTACACACATATTAATTCGTTTAAAGTACTCTCTATAAACAATAACTGTTGGAAGGAATTCATTTCCTTATTTTGGATCACTCCATATTCATTTTCATATTGCGTAGGATTTTTGTTAAATTATTATTTTTTTGTGCATATTTATTAGTGTAGATAAATATACAAGGGTGTAAAAAACATCTGGTGGTCCTTTTAGTTTGTCAATGGAAATTGCTGAATGGGACTTCGTATACGTTTATACAGTTGTGATATACATTTTTTGATTCAACTAAATTTTAACGTATTACATGTTGCATGAAAAATCCATAATTTATGTACAGGGCGACGCAAAAAATCAGATTTTGTTTTTAGTTTTGACAATAATTGATGAAACAGTGCTTTCAAATGTGTTATGTGATTTACAAATTTTATTTTTATTTTTATTAAATACTTTTATGATATTAACCTATGAAGTTATTATAACATTTTTAACGTGGTCAGAAGTGTTTTATAATATGTGCTTTTAATGCATGATTTTATGTTCTTGTTTAATAAATGATCAAAATCTGTAGTAGATCTTGCAAAAAATTACCGATTGCATTTACCGAATTACTGTTTTCCGATAACGTTATTTAAAATAATTTATTCTTATTTGAGAACTTCTAACAAATAACGAATTACCACAGAAATCATATTTTGATTTTAAATTCGTACAATTTGAAGACATTTATAGAAATCGTCTGTTCTAATAACGCTATGTGACTCAGCATAATGGATTTGAAAATTATTTATTAGATGTTGGTATATATGTGGGAGCGATTCTTTCTCCAACAGCCAAGTATCATGTCTTGTAAGGTTCTTCATATCGCAACTCTGATAGAAAAGGTCTTTAGAAAGCAGACGATTTTCTGAGAAAACTCCATTCAGACGAAAAGCCGAAGAAAAAAGAAATGAACGGAAGAGATCGTTGGATGGAATGTTGGGAGAGTTGGTGTTGACTTTAGAAGAATGTTGATTAAGATGACGCGATTAAGATGTTTTAATTAAAGTTTCCTTTTGAATGTTCGAATTGTAAATATTAATATGTAAATATCTTTTTTGTAAATATTAACGTTTAATATAAGTCATTTAAAAGTTTAAAAACGGTGTCAGAATTTAATTTACCTCCGAGTTTATTTACTTATGTGTTCGAAAGAACTTTTATAAGAAGAATCTCCATAAATTTTGGTGTCAGAACCGAGACAAACGAACGCCCACAGAGAAGAAATATATATATACTTTAAATAATCTGGAAGCCGTTATTATTTAGAATTGTGATGGAATCCTTGCTGGAAATTATTATGAGGAAATCTTTTTTGAATATATGTTTAATGATATGAAGCTGTTGGATACTGCGACAACAATGCTGTTTAAATGTGTGAAGCTGAGCATCTGATTATGAAGTGAGTTTATTATTTCATTTTTCTTTTCAATAATGGAAAAATTAGTTGATTTAAAGGAATTAGAGTTTTCTTTGAAAACTGAAAAATCAGCTAGTATTAAGATATTGCACAAATTAATTTTTGGAGAAATCGGTGACAGAAATAATCGACGTAGAATTCGGAATTTTACTGGGTTTACGTTTGAAGTAGATTCCGATGAATATCAAACTAAATTCAAAGAAATTAAAGATAATTTTTCTGTTAACGACTTAATTACCATTTGCAATGTTTTGTGTATAAATAATTCGGGAACTTTTGATGAAATTGCTGCCAGAATAATTTCTAGTTTATGTGATTTTAATATTTTAAAAATTAATATGATAGCCGATGTAGGTACTCTTAGTGATGACGAAAGTGTTGATGAATTTAATGATGATTTACAAGATAAAACTAAAAATATTTCAACTGTTTTTGAGAATAATATGAGAAATGATTCTGGTAGTTCTAATTGTGAAAGTAATGAAAATCAGAAAATTCTAATTCCTGATTATGTTATTAAACCAAGCATTTCTATTAATGATATTGAAAGTATTATTACAATGTTTAAAGGTACTCAAGTACAAAATATTAATAAATGGATTGACGATTTTGAAGATATTGTTTCATTATTTAACGTTAGTGATTTGCACAAATTGATTTTGGCTAAACGCCGTATGACAGGCAAAGCAAAATTATTTCTTGAAAGTGAAACAAATATTAATTCGTGGTCTAAATTAAAAGCCCTGCTCATATCTGAATTTGGTCAAACGTGCAATTCAGCTGAATTACACGAATTGCTGTCCAGAAGAAAAATTAGACCACATGAATCGTTAGATGAATATTTTTTAAATATGAAACAATTATGCTCAAAAGGCAATATTGAAGATTCTGCCCTTATTCAGTATGTAATAAATGGAATTAATGACCCCATTTCTAAAAAATCTTTTTTGTATGGTTGTTCCAATATTGCTGAATTTAAACAAAAATTAAAGATTTATGAAAAAATAAGATCGGAGTATGAAAATGCAAAATTTCATAAATATGAAGGAGCTAAGCCTAAAATTAAATCCGAAGTTGAAGTTAAGAACAAATTTAAGCCTGTAAAGCCAAATATGCGTTGTTTTAATTGTGGCGGGAATAATCATAAGAGTATTAACTGTGTAAATAAAGATAAAGGGCCGCTTTGTTTTGCTTGTAACGCTTATGGTCATAAATCATTTCAATGTAATAAATCTAAAGATACAAGTGTTAAAATGCTCAGTCACAAGTAAACATTATTACATCCCGAGATTTAATTCTGAAAGAGATAAGGCTTTATTCTTTGCGTTTAATCTCTTTAATAGATACTGGTAGCCAAAAGACTTTGTTAAAGAAAAGTATTTATGATAATTTGAAGAACTTTGTAGAATTAAAACCTACGAGTATCTCTTTGACCGGTCTAGGAAAAGCCTCAATTAAACCAGAAGGTTGTTTCAATTCAGAAATCGAAGTAGAAGGTTCAAAATTTAAAGTTACTATTTTTGTCGTTAAGGACAGTTGCATTAATTTCGATTTAATTATTGGCACTGATGTTATTCATCAAGGTACATTAACTATTTCTGAGAATAAAGTGAAACTGTTTAAAGCTGAAGTTCAGTCTAATGACTTTTTAGTTAATATTGTAAATGTTTTGGATGAGCCTAAAATTGATTTAACTCACATTGCTGACAAAAAATTACGTTCAGAGTTATACTCTTTAATTGAAAATTATGTACCAATTAAAACTAAAACAGTAGATGTTAAAATGAAAATTAATTTAACTGACGAAATCCCAGTTTGTTCTTCTCCTCGAAGATTACCGCCATGCGAGAAAAAAATAGTCGAAAACCAAATTGAGGAGTGGCTAGCTCAGGGAATAATTCGAGAAAGTTCTTCTAATTTTTCTTCGCCGGTTGTGTTAGTCAAGAAAAAAGATAACACAATGAGACTTTGTGTTGATTACAGATGTCTTAACAAAAAGACAGTACGTGAGCATTTCCCCTTGCCAGTTATTGATGATGTAATAGACCAATTACATTCTGCCGAAGTATTTACAACCATAGATTTAAAAAACGGTTTCTTTCATGTAGATGTTGAAGAAGACTCGCGGAAATACACCTCGTTTGTTACTCATGAAGGACAATACGAATTTTTGAAATGTCCATTCGGGTTGACGAATAGTCCTAGTGTTTTTCAAAAGTATATTTATAATGTATTTCGAAACCTATTAAAAGATCACATTGTTGTCATTTATATGGATGATTTAATAATACCTGCTAAAAACGAAGCTGAAGGTCTAGAAAAATTAAAACTTGTACTCGAAACTGCATCGGAATATGGATTAGAATTAAATCTTAAAAAATGCAATTTTTTGAAGCGTGAAATTGATTTCTTGGGGTATAGAATCATAAATGGTAAATTGTATCCCTCTCCACTGAAGACTAAAGCAGTAATAAATTTTCCCGAACCAAAGTGTACCAAAGATGTTCAAAGTTATTTAGGATTGACAGGATACTTTCGAAAATTTATAAGAAATTATTCGGTTATAGCTAAACCGTTAAGTGACCTGCTAAGAAAAGATTCAAAATTTAAATTCGATATAGAAGAACAAAGAGCTTTTAATGAACTCAGACGTATTTTGTCGTCAGAACCAGTACTTTTAATTTACAATCCCAAAAGTGCGACCGAAATCCATTGTGATGCCAGTATTGATGGCTATGGAGCTGTTTTAATGCAACAATCTCCAGTAGATAATCAATTTTATCCAGTTTATTTCGCAAGTAAAAAAACCACCGAAGCTGAACGGAAGTACACTAGTTACGAATTAGAAGTTTTAGCTGTAATTGAAGCCCTGAAAAAGTTTAGAGTATATGTGCTAGGTATCCCATTTAAAATTGTAACCGATTGTAATGCATTTAAAATGGCTATGGATAAAAAAGAAATGAGTACAAAAATAGCTAGATGGGCAATAATGTTATCCGATTTTGATTATGTTATTGAACATAGACAGGGTAGCAGTATGAGACATGTCGATGCATTAAGTAGGTATCCTATTTGTATGGTAATCCAAGATAGCTTAACTTTAAAAATCATCCAAGCTCAAGAAACCGATGACCATATTAAAACAATAAAAGAAATCCTAAAGGTGAAATCTTATGATGATTATCTAGTTAAAAATGATGTTCTTTATAAATGTGTTAATGGTAATGATTTATTAGTTGTACCGGAAGACATGCAAATGAATATAATCAAGGCCGCTCACGAAAAAGGTCATTACGCAGTTGCAAGAACAGAGAAAAGTTTAGAAAATGATTTTTACATCCCTAAAGTTAAACAAAAAATTGAGAAATGTATAGCAAATTGTGTTCCCTGTATTTTAGTTAATAGAAAATGTGGTAAACAAGAAGGCTTACTTCACCCAATAGAAAAAGAAGAAACTCCATTTCATACGTACCATGTTGATCACTTAGGTCCATTAGAAAGCACTAATAAAAATTACAAACATATCCTTTCGGTCATTGACGCATTCACAAAATTTGTTTGGTTGTATCCCACAAAATCTACCGATGCTGCCGAAGTAATTTCTAAATGAGAAATCCAAAAATCTATCTTTGGAAATCCAGTTCGAATTATATCAGATAAAGGTCCTGCATTTACCTCTAAAGCTTTTGAAGATTATTGCATCAATGAAAATATTAAACATATCCCGATTACCACAGGGTTACCCAGGTCTAACGGCCGAGTTGAGCGTCTAAATTCTGTCATAATATCTGTTCTGTCTAAATTGTCTGTCGATAATCCTAAAAAATGGTATACACATGTAAGCAACGTCCAACAGGTGATAAATTCGACTTTTCAGAGAAGTATAAGCACAACTCCTTTTGAATTGATGTTTGGTACTAAAATGAAACTAAAAAATAACATTGAAATTACTAGTCTTCTGAATGCTGAAATACAATCTGATTTTACAAATAATCGCGAAGATATGAGAAAAATGCTAAAAAACAGATTTTAAAAGTCCAAGAAGAGAACCGTAAAACTTACAACCTCAGACGAAAGAAAGCTAACAAATTTAAGATTAATGATGTGGTTGCTATAAAACGCACACAACAAGGTCCAGGTTTGAAGTTAAAACCAAAATATTTAGGTCCGTACAAAGTCATAAAAGTAAAAAATAATGACACCTACGATGTAAAGAAACTTGGATTCAACGAAGGACCCATGGTCACCAGTACATGCGCAGAGTACATGAAGCCGTGGACGGACGAAGCTTGAAAAAAAAAGAATTTCACCGATTGTGACACTATACCAACTATGACAAACCTCTGGACTGACAACTAATAGAATTTTAACTTTATTCTCGAAAAGACGAAAAGACGTAAGGTAAAAGAAGATGAAAAGACGTATGAAAGAAGACGAAAAGACGTAAGATAAAAGAAGACGGAAGACGTAAGAAAGAAAAGACGAAAAGACGTAAGGTAATAGAAGATGAAAAGACGTATGAAAGAAGAAGACGAAAAGACGTAAGATAAAAGAAGATGAAAGGACGTAAGAAAGAGAAGACGAAAAGACGCGAAAAAAAAATATATGAATTTTTTCAAGAAATAATCTAAGCTTTGATAAACAATTTGAATAATGACTTCTTTTTTTCAATTAAGACTTTGGATGCTGCTGTGTTTTTTTCTTCTTTATCTTTCCAGATGATCCAACTGCTGCTGCCTCCAAAGGGACGAGCATTCGAGGACGAAAGCCTAGTCAGGACGGCCGTTGTGGGAGCGATTCTTTCTCCAACAGCCAAGTATCATGTCTTGTAAGGTTCTTCATATCGCAACTCTGATAGAAAAGGTCTTTAGAAAGCAGACGATTTTCTGAAAAAAACTCCATTCAGACGAAAAGCCGAAGAAAAAAGAAATGAACGGAAGAGATCGTTGGATGGAATGTTGGGAGAGTTGGTGTTGACTTTAGAAGAATGTTGATTAAGATGACGCGATTAAGATGTTTTAATTAAAGTTTCCTTTTAAATGTTCGAATTGTAAATATTAATATGTAAATATCTTTTTTGTAAATATTAACGTTTAATATAAGTCATTTAAAAGTTTAAAAACGGTGTCAGAATTTAATTTACCTCCGAGTTTATTTACTTATGTGTTCGAAAGAACTTTTATAAGAAGAATCTCCATATATATATATATATATATATATATATATATATATATGTGAAATTATATTTTTTTCCCTAAAGCACTGGGATTCCTAGAACTTTTTGTGTAATGATAACGACAAAACTTTATGCAACAGGTACAATTTTGCAACGTAAATCCAAAAATCTATAAGGTTTATGAAAATAAGAAATTTTTAGGACTAAGGACGTTTTATGAAACTGCATTCAGAGTTACAGATAAAATTTTAATAAAATTACTGCAAGTTTAGTTGCTTCTTTTGTCTGTATTGTAGACTTGCATCTATTTTTTCTATAGTGTACGGGTAAAAATTTATTAACTATACGGATTTCTGTTACTTTATATTTTCTCATATACAGATTTTTTATTTACAATTTTTTAAATTTAGAAAATAAATTAAAACTTTAAAGCAAAAAATATTGTTCGAAAAGTACTATTTTCATACTTTTAATAAATGCGTTCTATAGAATAATCCTAATAGATAGAATTAAAAGATTTTATATCACAATACCTACTATATGGTATCATAGTCAGTGGGGACAAGTACCAAAGTTTCATTCGGAGAGAGGTTTAATTACAACTGAATGCGCCTCCAAGATGTGGAAGTTCAAACAAAAAATGTTTTCGAGCTTGGAAAAACTATGCCTAGTATACGCTGCCATAGGCCTAATCGACGTAAAACAGATTCGTTTGGAAGGATTATCATTGTTTTTATTATTATTAGAGTATTAATTAGAGACATGATAGGAGAGAAAGAAAGATAATTTTTATTAAAGAGAAAAGTTAAATATAAATATACACGGAAGAACACGATACACCCCGAAATTATAAAATACTATCTCGATAATGCTTTTCTATTACAGGGAAAAAATCTTTTATCTGTTTCATATAGGATAATTAATTTGACAAATTGTCATAATCTGTTAACATCTATTTGTATTTTTATTTAAACCATTATTTAGCTTTGTGAAATAAGAACTTGATCATTATGTTTACTCGTCCTTTTCTTTTAACCACGTGTAAATACACTAGATATTTACAGTTCAAAAAATCCTTTTTGTTCTTCTAAAACAATCAAGATGAAATCAACTTGTTTCAGAATAAAATTATCTCGAAGAATGTATGCTGTCGTCAATAAATCAACGAAGTTTATAGTCTCTGACTTTAACCATCACACAAATCTCTTTATGAACAATGCAACGAAGCTTTTCGTGATACTTAAATAATTTATGCTACATGCTTCATTTATCTATTTTGAATTTCTCATTTATCTATTTATCCATCCAATGGAAATGATTAATTGTATTTGAGAACATTGTCAAGCAAAGATCATTTATCTTATGTGATAAAGTTCCGAGGTGTAAATAATTATTAAATAGTTTTTAATAATTAGACGGCAAGTTATGTGTTTGTTGAAAATGTTCTTATAAAGTAGGAATATGATAAAAATTAAGTTCAAATTCCATGCAATTTTTTTTTCTCTAAGAAAGGGTTTTAATACTCTGTGAGAAGAAGAGATCTGAAAAAAGGAAAGATTTTATAATTAACAGAAGTCCGATGCTTAGTATATGAGTACGCTCAAGGAATTGGACGCATCCAAAAATTGAAATGTAGAAATAGTTTAAAAAGGTACTACTAGGTTATCCCGTCGACCAAAAAATTAATTCAAAACTATAAGATTAAATGCCAGTAATGGATAATCGTGAAGGTCACATTCAATGACATTAAATACGATTCACGTGTTTAAAATGTCATTAAGTAATTTTTATTTCGACTTTTTATTAATATTCTACTAATTATTTGTTTTTCCGTTATTTAAAATAAATATTAGGTCAATATGTATAATTTGGCTATTAGTTTGGAGATTTGTTTAATTTAGCAAAGCTGGTCGATGGGTTAACATAGTAGTACCTTTAATAATAACTGAATGTCTAATAATAGCGAACTCCACAACTTTGCTTGAGTAATAGTTAAATTATGCCAAGTAGCATTTGCGTGCCAAATTTTATTAAAAAAGTTAAGGTGTTAAGATTAATTAAAGAATTACTTGTCAGGCCATCATATGACTAAAGCTCATTATTGCACTGTCTTAGAAGAAAAAGAGACTTAAATTGATAAGAAGATTTAAAACAATTTCAAAAAATTAATAAATTAAAATATATTTTGAAACTTTCACGCTGCCTTCAGTTTCTTTTCGAGGTGTCAGTTGAATCCAACTGATTCACATTGATCCGACATGATGGGTGCGGGTTGCTTTGATACTCCATATGTGAAAATATTCATTAGATTTCTCTCCTTATAAACCGAAACGGTCAGGTCCATTTTTCGAAACTTTTTGCGTTTTTATCATTTTAGATCGCATTTTTGAATTGAAAATGTCTTAAGGCGCATTCCCTCTAAAAAATAAATGTGTAAATTAGTCAAATTTACACACATTTATGTGTAAATTTGCATTACACACTTGCCATGTACTTTACACATTTTTTTGCAGAATTTTACCTGTTTTTATGTGTATTTAGCTTTTGAAACTAAGTGTGTAATTTGTTATTACTTGAAAAACATAAATAAGTGTGTAAAAGTAGAAAAATACCTAAATTGACACCGATTGGTGTGTTATGGTAATTTATGCATAGTTCTTATATACACTGATAAGTGTGTAAATTTCTAAAATCACACATTTGTCATGAAAATTACACATTTTGTAAAAAGAATTACTTGTTTTTATATGCATTTATTTTGTGATATTAAGACTGCAAGTTGTTGTCGGTTGGTTTCCCAGACAAATGTGTAAAATTAGAAAAATAACTGGATTTACATGAACTGGTGTGTTATTTTAAATATTCGTCCGCATTTTGTATAGCAGCAAGTACGCAGCTGAAAAATGAAAATTGAAAACATCTGCTGCATCGTAGTTTCGCCATTTTTAGAATAGAACATGTCAAAAGAGGAAAGTTTGTTCTCCTCTGTTAACTCAAACAATAAGAATAAATCATAATGATATTACAAATAATCGAGGAATGTTAATTATCACAGAATGTTTGTCTTCATATTTAGAAAAAAATGAACTATCTTTTCTTTTCTATTGCGATTTTACCGGCATGAAAAAGTTGGATATTCTATAACAAAGGTATGTAAATGTTTTGTTCTAATGAAAATAAAGCTTTTCAATTGACAGATTTTAATAGATTTAATAAATTTTAATAGATTTTCATGGTTCAGTTTTTCATATTTAAACTGTAAGTTTTTTGACATACAACCAAAAATTAAGGAATTTAAATGTCATTATAAAGTATTAGCAGCAATATTATATTTAAGAAAATGATAAAATTTTGGTGCTTTATTTTCTAATATTGTTCGCTTCTTTTCTACTTGAATATATCTAATCTTTTTCTAGCTCAGATTCCTTTTATTATGTAAAAATGTAAAATAATGTTTATGATTTCTGTGCGTTATAAAAGATTTATCATAAAAAGTGCCATCATATTTCAACTAAATTATTATTATTTTATTGAATTAGTAAAATTTAGATTAGAAAATCTTAATCGTTGTCCGAGTTCCAAAGGTGTCGCAAAAGTGACTGCGCTCCTTTATATTAAGCATACTTATGACCATTCTATGAAAGCTATAATTATGAAGAAAGAGAAGTATACATATATGTATTAGTTATTGAATTGACTTTTGAATTTAAACACTAATTTAACACATTTAGTGAAATACTTTGTGCACTTATTCTAAAAAGAATTATATACATGATATGTATATGTATATATATATATATATGTATTTGTAAAAGGTCTCATTTTTGAAAAAAAATGAGATTATTTGTAAAATGATACATTTTTGCAAGAATGAAATTATTTTTGGTTAGAAATTGAATTAACTGTATAAATGAACTTTCTTAAAACTGAGCCAAATATTTTTATTAAATTAGTTAGTGTTTTTAATTTCATTATTTGTGAATTTATTATCTTAAAAATGTAATTAATTTGTGTACATCAATATAATAATAATAAAATGAAATAGATTGCATTTTTTTTAGTTCATTTATGCTTTTTTGTGTGTTTCTGTATTTATAAAAAATTTTTGATACTTCTTAAGATGTATTACATAAACCTGTAATAAATAAATATATATGTCGCATTTTCAGGAAACGACAGACTTCAAGGGGATGAGTTTTAATTATGATTTATTTAAATATTTTAAAACATAGCAAAATATTTTCGCAGGTCTTTACATCATGAGTTCTGGAGGCCAAGTGCGTAGATGTATCTGTGAAATTCCTCATCTCCCTAGAGGTTGCCAGTTAAAAAGGCCATGTGTTTTACTTAAATTAATACGATAAACTTGAGTTTCTTGTTGCCCTGTAAAACCCGTGATTATTAGTCATGGGGCCCGTATCCACATTGAGGGACGATTTATTAAAAAAGTAATAAATAGGTCTGATTTTTTGTATTTTCTTACATATATATAGGAATGTAAAAAAATAAATAAATAAATAAAAGTTATCCGCGCATTTTTTTTGGAGGGGGGGTGTTTTTTGAAGCAAGCTACTTTAAAGTATTACATATTACACTTCAGTACAGGTATATGTGCCAGTAATTGACACAGTTCTAGTAATGTATCAACAATAAATCACAGTAATGTAATCACAATAAATAAATAAATAAATGCAAACTAAGCTTTTATTATTTTTTCATAGGGAGCGAACGATTTTAATCAGCTGACTTAAACCGGTAATTAAATCGTAATTTAAATCAACTTTTTTTTTAATCATTGACTAAAATCATAAATTTTACAAAGATTTAAAATGACAGAAAAAAAGTATTAAAATCTAAGGTTACCATAATTTGGCAAGTTTCTATAGGTATTGACTTTTGAATACACAAAAAAGCTTTAAATAATTATTTCTAATCTTAATTTCTGAATATTGTCAAAGACTTAAGCATGATAATTTTGTAAAAAGCATAGTTTTTATCTTATAAGTATAAAAATCATTTAATTTAAAATGAGATTCAATTCTGGTATAAATTACAATGTCATAATTTCCTTTTAATAATCAAATTATTTATTATTTTATATAATATAGGCTTAGCAAGTATAATAATTTTCTGCAAATAAACAAATAAAGCAGCCAAATCTTATTTTCTCATTCTGCTTTTGCAATAATAAATTTATAGCAAATATTGGAACTAAAAATAGAATGAAATAATGACATCGGCTGAATCGCTATTGTAAAAGAAGGCATGAGAAAAAAAAATTTAATAGAATATTAAGCATAGCAAGAGCTTATTCAGTAAAAGTTACTTTTTCAACTCATATATACCAAATAAAATTTTCATGATTAATTAAGGCAGCAAAACTGTCTGAAACACTAAATGCACCTTCCACTGAGTGCTAATAATGGTGCTGTTTAATGTTTTGAGGATTTCATATATAATTGGCTATTCCTTATATTTACTTTGTATGTGTGTATGAATGTGCTGACATACTTTGGGGGGGGGGGTTAATATATGCAAACGTGGATGTAAATTTAGATTCAGGCTATTGACAGATTGCAAAATGAGATGCAAGTAAATTTGTTAATTTTGTTAATCATGTTACTAATTGATGAAATTACTTATTTGCAGTTGTTATTAATTCTAAACTATTTGCTGTTTCCTCTAAGCACTTTTTTAGGGTGGAAAAACTTTCTTCTTATGAAATTGGCAAAATTCACCCTACTTTATTAATATGTAATTAAATTCACTTACAGCAAACACAGATTTCTTGTAATACAACTTCCAAATGACACATTATTTCTTAATCTAAGTTCCTAAGATCTTATGAAAGTGATAAAGAATTCTTTAGAAAAAAATTAAAACATGTTATTATTTAATTGTATTTTTCAATTTGTAATTCATAAAATATAATTATTTATTTAATGGCACTTTGTTTATCATAATGAGAAACTGAATGCTTTTCATAATTACTAAACAAATTACTAAGTATATTTCCCCATAAAATAGTGTATTTTTTGGAACTAGCTTCTTCCCTTTTTTTTCTTTCTAGAATGAGCACTAAATTGTTAATAATCATTTTAGTTATCAAAATATGATATATACTAAATAAAAATTATATCATTACTAATTTTATGCTAATTAAAAATGTATATTATGTTCCTAAATACAGAGATTGTTGTTTAATAATTATTAATTTTAAATAGTGTTAATAGTTTATGTTAAATGCAGTTATTAATAATTGGAATAAATGTAGATATCACTGGTATTTAATATAGTTTTGCATAATATTGCATAATATTATTGCAAAATATTAATGTATATAATGTTATTATATGCTACAAAGGAAACTACTACTAAAAATAACTCATAGTTACAGACATTATAAAACTACTTTGTAGTTTTTATAATGTCTGTAACTATGAACTATTAGTTATGCTAGTTAAAGGATAAAGATACAGATTATGTTAGCAATTAGAGGGTTTTTTTTTGTTTTGGTAGACTAAAATCCTTGGTAGTCATTCAGTATTTGAATATTGGGGACAAAAATCATAAAATTCCAATTTATATCAAAATAATCTGATTTAGTCCTTTCAGGTATGATGTACTACTCATAGTACGTGTCTTTTAATGGGATATTATTTTGTTTTAAGAAATATTTTTGCTGATATTTACATGCAGTAATGTTATTATATGTCTATGCATTTACTATATGACTTCATTTTATGCTTAAGCATTTAATAATAATAATAATAATTATTATTATTTGGTTAATTTTCTCTGAGCTGTTTGCGATTCTTTTATTTTAAACATCATATTTCACTCTTTAAATTTAAAATAAAAGTTACTTTCTTGAAAGAGTCATGTCTAATAATGCGCAGAAAGTAGGAGAAAGTTCTAATATCAGTTAAATCTTATTGCAATGCAATATTTTCTAAACATCTCCCAAAATTCTTTTTTTAGCCTATGGCCATATGAATATTGAATAATACGCAAAATAACAACATTCATTATCTTGTAGATTATGAAATATTGGTGAAACACTACTTAATGTACTTGGATAGCTAGTATTAATATTATTAATGTAAAAGTATGCATTATTAATACTATTAATATTAATATTACTAATATTAAAATGTATTATTAATATTATTAATAATAAATATTTCTGAAAAAATTGCTCTTTAAAATATTAAAAACAATATGAGTTGTTATAGCTGCAAATATGAGCGAGAGAATTTCTTTTTAATTTTAATTTAAAAGACAGAAATTGTAAGGAATAGAAATTATGCACAGTCTGCGCATAAACTGTGATCTCATTATTGTAGAACTATAAACCAACTCTAAAAGAAATTACAAATTGGTAATTAAAATTTCAGATTATCATGCTTTATATAAAAACGGGTATATCGGTGATAAGAAAATGATTTGTCTTTTATTTAGTGTGGTGTGAAAATTGCCAAAATACATTGCCGGTACACTATTTTCTGGGCATCAAACAGAGCTACCAGAAAATATAATCTCAATCAGTAAATGATATTGTTCTTTGTACAATTTTTTTAATCATTAAAATTATCATTATTAATCATTGGGAATTAATTCCCAATTTAAACATACTAAAACATGTAATATTGACGTTAAATACATAAAAATATGTCTGCTTGGAATATTACACAAATATCTAAGTATTTTGATTATTACACACAAATCTGTGTTTTCCATGTTCAGCAGAAATATTTATATGAAGAGAATACTACACAAAAATCTGTGTATTTTGCATATTATACAAAAACCTGTGTAATTTACATACTACACAAAAAATTGAGTATTTTACATAAAACACAAAAGTATGTGTTTTTTGCATTATACACAAAAATACGTTTAATCACAGAAAATTACACATATGTATGTGTAAGAATATTACACATAAATCTGTGTATTCTTCTGCAATTTACACATTAAAATGTGTATTTTAAGACTTATCAGATAACATTTACACATTTGGACTTATCGTCAAATTACACTTTAAAATGTGTATTTTCAAATTTACACATTAGGCGTGTATTTTGGCAATTTACACACCAATTTACACATATAGACAAATCATTTTTGTATCATCGATATACCTGTTTTTATGTGTAAATTTACACGTTCTTTTTTTAGAGTGTTGGGCATTTTTTTGAGATCGGAAAAAAACCATTAAACTCATCCCATTGTCACCGTAACATAGGGACATTGTTTTAAAGTTCTATCTTTGAAGGCCTCTTACAGAGTGGAAGAGGAGCTTGACCCCCCCCCCCCCAAGATCCCCTTTAAAATATCTCTATACCGCTCATTTAATTCTCTACCAGTTTTAACGTAAAAATTTAAGCTACATGGCACCCTCGGGGATGTGGACCCCCCTGTCGGTTATTCATGTAATTTTGCTCATTTCTTCACTTCATTTCGATTTTTAAAAGGCTATAACTTTGCTTCTATGGGAGCTGCAGCGGGGAGAAAAATTATAGCATACCTAATTTTTCTTCTCTCCTTTTTCAGTTTTCTGGTTTTTCCCCCATAGCATCGAGGTTTTCTTTTGGGGGGGGGGGGACGTTTTTGTAATTGTTGATGAAATATGTCTATTGAAAGCTTATGCTTCATACATTACAAATCTAGCATAAAAATTTTTCTCACGTCATTCTGTATCACGTTACGTACTCATAATGGTTTCAAATTTGAAATTTCTCAAACCTCTTCGAGGTTTCCGCCAAATTCGCATCCGAAAAAATCGTGCCAATGTGGTGTGTATGATATCTGTGCCATATAGATTTTGTTCACCACTGCTAGGACTCTGACCTGCTCTCGAGTGTAGGCGTTAATTTACCGCGGTACTTAGTCCTTGTATTTCCTGCACAATAAAATATTTCCTGACGATTTCAAATATACACTTGTAACTGTTCAAGTTTTCACTTCTGTCGGCACTCCTAAAATACCACTTTTTTCTTAGTAGAACCTCCAGTAAATAATATTTATAATATATGGAATTCAGAATAGCAGAAAGTCCATTTATTGTTCTTATGTGCCTCGATCTTGTATATTTGCCCCTTTTCGCTACCTTGGAAGGGGGGATTTTTAAAATTTAGCCGAGACCCCTCATGTGATACATTGTTGGAAAGGGCTGTGACCATTACTCATGTTATGCACCTTCCGCAGCCCTTGAATGCACCTTGGCTACCACGAGGGTCATTTTTATAAATTTAGCTGAGACTCATCATGTGCCATATCATTGGAAAAGCATGTTACCACTTTCTCATGTTATGCACCTCCCGCGGTCTTCACCTCACTTTGCCCCTCCCGGGGAGCATTCTTATAAATTTACCCAAGACTTGTCATGTGACATATTGTCGGAAAAGCCTGTGACCACTTTTCAAGTTATGCACATCCCTTGCACCTCCCCCCATTTGCGCTTTAGGGGACGACATTTGTGTAAATTAAGATCGATACCTCTCAATTGGCATATGGTTGGAAAAGCTTGTGACCACTTATTCATGCTATATACCTTCGGCGACCCTTATTCCACTTTGCCCTATCAGGGGCACTTCTCTAAATTTTGCCAATACTCCTCATGTGATATATAGTTCGGAAGCAGTATGCCCACTTGTTCATATTATGCAGCTCTTATGCCCCTTTCCCCACCTTTCAGATCCCCTAGGATCTGGTCAGAGGTTCGTTTGGTTCGAGATTTTTTTTTCTGTTTTTACTTTACAAGATTTTGCTGTGCGTGCACACCGCGTTTGGTATATGATGCCGTATACAACGAGAACCCAGGTCGAGATTTCATAATACAAGATTGCGTATAAATTAGAGACACTAATGAAAGGAGGGGCACACTAGCGGGTTAATCTGTCGTGTCTTTATTAACACCGACTCATTCGCCTGCAGACGACTCTTGATAAAATCGAATCCTGTATAGTATAAAAGCAATTGCAAACTGGAGTCATCGAGAAAAATTTTACACAATCGAAATTTATCGAGATGTTCATACAATCGAGAAAATCGATAAAAACTTCTCGTTATCGCCCATCACTAGAATTGTAATATGTCTAGAAATGTAATTGTTCTATTTTAATCGAAATTTTTTTCGACTTCCGTTTTTCGACGGATTTGCACGTTTTAGGGGTCAGAGATTCCAAAAGACCTGTTTTAAAAAAAATGGCTGTCTGCCCGTGTGTCTGTGTGTATGTCGCCATTCTACCATCAAAAAGTGCATTAAGTTATGAATAGAAATGAACCAAGTTTTTGTGAATGTTTCTGGCTGTGGCAAGCAGGTCCTCCATCAGTTTTGAAATATTCCGCCGGAAGGGGGCTCTGCAATCCCGGTTTTTGCGCCATTTTCAATATTGTACCAGCCAAAAGTATATGAAGTTATGCAGTGAATTGAACCAAACTTTTTGTGTAAGTGGCTATGGCTAATTAGTACTCCTTGAATTTGAAAAAAATCTGAGGGAAGGGGGCGCTGCAATCGCGACTTTTGTGCCATTTTCAATTTGTACCGGCCAAAAGTATATGAAATTATGCATCGAATTAAAGCAAATTTTTTGTGTAAGTGTATGACTATGGCTAATTTCTCCTCCCTGAATTTCAAAAAAAAAAAAAAAATCCGCCAGATGGGGGCGCTGAAATCGCGATTTTTGTGCCATTTTCAATATTGTACCGACGAAAAGTATATGAATTTATACAACGAATTGAACCAAATTTTTTGTGTAAATGTATGGCTATGGCTAATTGGTACTCCCTGAATTTGAATAAAAGATACGCCGGAAGGGGGCGCTGCAATAGCCAATTTTATGCCCATTTTCAATATTGCAGCACCTAAAAGTGTATGAAGTTAGTCCTTGAACTGAACTAAAATTTTTGTATATAATTATATTTTGGTAAGGCAAATAGGTCCAACCTGGATTTAAAAAAAATTCTGCCTATCATTTTATTGATCATCGGATTGTGTAAATACGAAAATTCGTTTTTAATCCGATTAATTGATTGAAGCAGAAATTTAAGATGAAAACCAAAGTTCGTATGGTATTGAATTAAAATTATTAAAACATTAAATAGTAAAGTCATTTTAACACCTTTTTTTTTACAAAGAGCGGAAAAAATTAGAACAAAGCTGGATTTTTGCATAGGTGCTAGTTAGGGTATGTCGTTTAACATACTAAAAGTCCCCATCGATCCGATGTGAGCTTTTGCCGCCAGGAGGCGCTAATGAGCTTGAAAATCGGTTTTCTTTCTACATATCACGAATAATAGCATTTAGACAAAAAAGCTCAATTACAAAATGTAGATAATTTAATTTCCTACAAAACTATTTCCTATTAACATTTTTTTTTGTCACACCAATCCTTGCCTGCCAAAATTTAAAATAAATTAAACATTATTGAAAAAATGCGGAAGCACATACTTAACGTGGGAAAGAGGCTCAACAAATAAAGAACAACTTTGGATCCCCCCTCCGACCTCTCCCCCATTGACTGTATGCTGTTTTCGCTCGCTTGTGCAATAGTCATTGCTGAATTACCAGTTTCTTTTTGCATTTATCGAAATTTACCACGTGTATTTTCATTTGGTGCTCATTTCACTAGTATGAAATCACCCTAATTTACAAAACGAAGTATTCTTTGTCAGATTTTACGAAGGGAATAATTTTATTTTCAAAGAATGTTGTAGAAAGTTTTAAATAGTTATGACAGTTTAAAATGACTCTTAAATAATTGCTGATTGTGAGCGAAAAATGAAGATTGACAGAATAGTTTATCTTGTATAAGGTGAGGATTGCGTTTCTAAAGATTATATAAAAATAGGAAAAAAGTGACTGAAGTCCCTTGGGACAGCAAGTTTGGTAAGTGGTGACCATAAGTGGAAAATATTTGAAGAAGTGGCTAAAAACAATAGTGAGTTTACAGTTCACCCAAAGTATAGGAAAAATTATACAAGAAAGAATTCAATTAAATCATACAATAAATCCATTGCAGAAAACCATCAACGTCCGCTCAAATTACCCCCATTGAAGGAAAAATTGAAAAATGACACTCCATTGTTTGAATTTACGAAAAAATGCTTGTTACGTTCTGATACATTAGACGAAATTTTTATACAGAAATAAAAAAAGAAAGCTCTAACGTATCACGAAAAAGAATTTTTTAAAATCTAATCATTAAAATAAGACACGTCTCATATCTGTACTTGAGCAAAAATTTATGGAGAATGGTTTCTAAGCGAAACAAGCAGAAGATGATGGAGAGACACTAATTGTTAACACAGCTATTGAAATAGCAAAGTCTGGCGCGTTTACTGCTCTTGTTGGCAATGATGTTGACTTGCTCGTATTGTTGACTGCTTTAGCCCCTCAAGAAACAGAGATATTTTTATTAAGTCTGAAAGAGGACGAGTTGCAACTACCCAGTATTCAGCGCATAGTCTTAACAATGATGACATTCTGAAAGATCATATATTGTTCCTTCAAGCTTTTTCAGGTTGTGACTCTACATCAGCAATGTTTGGGAAAAGTAAAATGTCGTTAGCAAAATTTTGTAAAAAGGAAGAAGATCATAACATACAAGCTGCAAGCATTTTTAAAGGTGATCAAGTATTCCAATTTGAAGTTTCCGAGGCAGGAAAACCTATTTTTCTTGCTTTATAAGGTGGTAAAGAAGAAATTTCTCTGAACAAGCTCCGTTATGTGTGTTTCAAGAAAGGAATTGCTGTTCGTAAAAAAAGCTTTTCGTCATTCCTGCCTACCGAAGATGCAGCTTGATTGCACAGTTTATATGTTTATCATCAAGTACAATACTGATTGGGTAATAAACTACATCCTGAGAATTGGTGCTAGCAAAATGCGCCTAATTTGTCTCCAATTCCAGCTACCTTAGCGCCCGCACCAAAGAATATTATTGAATCAATTTTTTGTACTTGCTCCAAAGGATGTGGATGAAGAAAAATTGGATTGAAATGTTCTAATATTTTCGTAAATTGCTGCGGCGTTTAATGTCATAATACAAGTAAAATTGAATTTGAAGACGAAGAAGATATTGATAAGTATCCTGCCCACTGCAAGGGAGGGGGAAAGCACTACTTCTGAATTCAGTGATGATATCGAAAGGAGAACAAAAGATACTGAAAGCAGCACAACAACGAAAGAAAAAAATACAGATAGGGACGAATCTGAATCGAGTGTAGAAATTGAAGCTGTGTAAAGAACTACTAAAGCAGTGAAACGAGTGAAATTGTATTAAGCCTGTCCTTATAAGTGGAATATACCTACGGGGGAAACCACAATAAAAAATATATTCACTTTCTCCATTCAAAGGTGAGAATTTTAGATCTTTTTTACATATTTTTTTTAAGTAGCGGCAGATTTTTCGTATTTTTATAATTTTACTTTCAAATATGTTCACTTTTTCACATTTTTGACAGGGAAGGGTTGGTGTGACAAAGAAATGTTAAGGACACTTTTTATAGGAAATTAAATTATCTACAACTTTGTAATTGAATTTTGTTTTCTATAAGCCATTGTTCGTGAGATATTGACAGAAAACCAATTTTTAAGCTCATTAGCGTCCCCTAGCGGAGAAAGCTCTCATCGGATCGATGGGGACTTTCCGTAGGTTTAAGTATATGACCTAACTAGCGCCAATGCAAAAATCCAGCTTTGTTTTAATTTTTCCTCTTATTTTTGCTAAAATGACTGGGCTAAAAATGAGTAACTTAAAAAAAATATTAAAATGTACATATGAGTTTTGGGATTGGCACATCCAACTAGTTTTAAACATATAATGATGTTTTAATCATGTGTCTCTCATAATTAGAAGTAGAAATATTTTTTTTTCATTTTGGTTTGTTTTCAGAATATAGTTTTCAAGCAATGATTGTTATAGATATGGATTTTTTCGATAATTCGGTTTTCTTCATGGTGGGTTTTTACACAATTTCTCATATTAAAATTGTTATAACACAAGAATGGTTAAAGATAAATGCTTTAAACTTTGAACAAGTCTTTTTTTATTATTTTACTTTAATTCTGATTCAACAAATTGGAAAAAAAAATTACGTTTGAAAATATGATTTTTTTTAAGAAATAATTTACATCCTTTTTTTTTCAAAATTTTACTTTAAATCTTTTCAAATTTAAAGATTAATACTTTTCAAGAGGATGAATCAAAATTTAAATTTAGGTGTTTCAGTTTACTTCACTGTAAAAAAAATCTACAAATAATATTTTGAGTTATAATACACTGTAAAAAATGTCACATGTTTCTGAATATATAAAAATGTACTGTAATCAAAAACGAAAATATACAGTGACCTCTTCTAACTCACCTAAGGTTTCGAAAAACGTTTCTTTACCTTTAAAAATCCCAGAAAGCTATTTGTTTTCAAAATTTAGAGAAGAATTTATAAAAATTAATTTTTATTAGCTGCCCGTCCATTTCGGAAACGTTTCTAAGTAGCTTTTACAGTACAATAATCACTTTTCTCAAATCAAAATATCACTTTTTGGGATGCTACCAATTCATACGAAAATATTTTGATATTCAGAGAGCACGTTTAATAGACAAACATACAATATTAACAGTATTATCATTAATATGAAAATTGTCATTATTTTGCTACAATTGCATGCACAAAATCAGTTATGCAGCTGAAAATGTTTACTTGAGAACTGATAGAATCCGAAAAAGTGACAGTTTGATTTGAGAAAAGTGATTATTGTACTGTAAAAGCTACTTAGAAACGTTTCCAAAATGGACGGGCAGCTAATAAAAATTAAGTTTTATAAATTCTTCTTTAAATTTCGAAAACAAATAACTTTCTGGGATTTTTAAAGGTAAAGGAACGTTTTTCAAAACCTTAGATGAGTTAGAAGATGTCACTGTATATTTTCGTTTTTGATTACAGTACATTTTTACATATTCAGAAACATCTGAGATTTTTTACAGTGTAGTTTTAAATTACCCCACCTTTTTAAATAAACTTTAAATTTTAAATTAAAAAAAACCTGAGAAGTTTTATTACGTGACATTGTTTACAAATAACATGTTTAATCACCACAAAAAATTTTAATTTTAATTCAAAAAATTATTATTTAATGTGTTAAGGATACCCTTAAGATAAATAAAATTCTCTAAAATAGATTATATTTTTTTAAAGAAATGTTTTTGAATATATTTTAAATCATATTCACAAAATTATTCGCACTAATCATCGAATCAAACAAAGGCAGATCACTATAGCGGTTCTAATTTCCTAAAAACAGAATTAATTTCATCCTAATCAAATTCCCGGGATATAACAGTGTGTTTGTCTTAATTCTCATACATGGTCATAAAAAAACAAAGTGCAGAGTAAGCATATTTGGCATGATTTAGGGGGATGGCGCACTATAAAAATGACAGCAGTTTATTAATCTACGAAAATGCACAATAATTACTAATGCAATTGTATAATAACCTGTTCCGAGTAACCCAAGATTACGAAAAGTGTCCCTATATCTTGCAAAACTCAACAAAACAATTAATTTGTTACAAAAATATTATACTGCTGGCCACACAAAATGCAACACCAAGAAGGAACAGAGATATCACAACGAATTTTACATGGCAGATAGCATGTTATACAAAGATCAAACGATCAAAATTACAGCCTCTTGTGACGTGTGGTTGATGACAAAATCAGTAGTTAGTGCAGACGCCGCTGTTGGCTATAACCACTGTCACACGCTTCGGCGTAGAATCAAAGAATCTTCGAACGTATCCTAGGGCTAGAACAGTCCATGCGACTTCCACATATAGCCAAAGTTGATCTGGTGTTGTAGCGGGTGGTGCATTCCGGGCCAGTCGTTGTGCAAGCATGGAGCACACGTTTTTGATTGGAAATATATCGGGAGAACAAGCAGGCCAAAGAAGCAATTCAATCTCATGTGTATAGAAGAACACTTAAACATTGCGTGACACGTGTGGCTGCGCGTTATTCTGCTGGGATATAACTGATGGCAAGCGCTGAATGCATGGGAGGACCACGGGCTCTAACACCTCAGAGATGTAGCGCATGCTGTTCAGTGTGCCGGCAATGCGTACTAGAGAAGTGCGGCAGTGAAATCAAATTTCATCCGAAACCATCATACCGGGTGAAGGGCCTGTGTGACGGTTCATTTTGCAACAGTTCAGCAGCCTCTCACCCCAGTGTCTCCAAACTCGAATCCGACCGTCGCAAAGTTGCAGAAAGAAGCGGAATTGGTCAATAAACACAATGTCATTCCATTGTGGTGTCCTTGTACGCGTTCCTTGCACTGTTGGTGGCGCAAACGCCTGTTATTTGCACTCAAGGTTAAACGGAGCAATAGACGCCTTGTGGACACTCCATTATGCTGCAAATGGCATCAAATGTTACGAATGGACACCGAATAATGCGTAGCAAATTGAATCTGTTGTGCTATTGTTCATGATGTGGCTGCAAGACCCATCACTACCATGCGCTCAAACTGCGGTCATCACAGGCAAGGGTGAAACAATGTGGGTGCGATGGCCCCCGTTGGTCCGTCGTTCCCTTCTACATCTAACGATTACAGAACCACATCATAGTCGCTTGATTTAGTCCATTACGTTTACCGATTTCCCTAAAGGATAATCCGCAATCCCTATAGGCTGATATTCTTCCTCGGTCGAATTCAGAAACTTAGTAAAAAGACGTTTGATGTCTTCCACGACGTACTGATAAACACCTTACGCCAAAAAATGCACGAAAGAACAACTGCCGTACTTCAAATCGCCAATCTGTTATCCCCTTACATAGCGCTTGCGGGTGGCTCTATGGTCGCCCGTGATGTGCGTCTGAGCTGCAATGCTAATGATTTGCATATTTCATCGCCACAAACGCTTGCTGTAAATTTCACATGATTTGAATGCTTCCTTCAGGGTGTTTCATTTTGTGTGGCCAGCAGTATAATTATAAGAATTTATAAAATAAGTTTTTATTACCCTCCCGTAATTTTCGAAAAAAGAAATTTTTCAGTAACATTTACAATGCACTAATCATTTCTATGCACCCGAAATTTTTTTTTTTTAATTCTATTATTTCTCAAGTTAACATTGTCATTGAATATCTGAATTCGTAAATGAACTTGTAATAAACTAACGTTAAATTTTACATTAATGTTAATGATGTTCACAGTTTTCTCCGAGATAAAACGGGTGTAAAAGCACTGTTTCGCCCGAACTGTTGCCGGTAAAGTAATTCTGATTTTATGTTTATTTGGTTAACATGCTTTATTAATATCAAAATGTTTACCTGAGGATTGATAGCACCAGAAAAACGGATCTGATTAGTCTATTAAGAAACAGATCTGATTATTCCATTGCAATAGCTACTAGGAAACATTTCTGAAAATGACGGGCAGCTACTAAAATTTTATTTTTATAAACTCTTCTGTAAATTTCGAAAATGTTTTTCTCAAAATTTTAAGCGAAAGAAATGCTTTTCGAAATTTTCAGTGAGTAGAAAGTGATTTTGGTACGTTTTCACTCTTGATTATAGTACATTTTTGAAGATTAATAAAGTTATGTCATTTTTTTTTACTGTATATGAGCTTGCGAATAAGGACTTTTTTATCCGTATCATATTATGGAGAGAATTGGTACATGAGCACATCATTGTGACCATCAACTTTCGTCTAATTACCGCTACCCCATACCTCCACTTCTTAATTGGGGTTGAAAAATCTGTTAACAAAGTCACGATTACCATCAATTCGATGTTTTCAGTATTTCGTGCATATTGACTCATGGAAACGGAATCCATGATGAAGACATGGAGATCTTTTGACGCATTACGAAAGCTGTGTGCGCAATACAGTTGTATGGAAAGGATGTGACAACCATTTTAAAGCGCGACAACACCAGCCCTGCGCAGTTAGTGAAGCAAAACAGAAGTTGCAGCATGTGCAATTCAAGGAAATATTCCACCCCCGCCAGACAGCCAGAACATACGTTATCACCTATTCTCAAATGTGACAGTTCATGGTAAGATAATGAGTCGACATAAAAAATATTGAAGAAGGTGTGCAAGTTTTTGTTTATTCGTACAATCACAGACTTTAACTCGTCCCCTAACATGTTAAATTGCGTGCTTGACTATTACGCTAACATCTTCCGGCACATTGTTCCTAGTCCGGGCACACCTGATTTAATTACAAACTTTCAAACGGCACCAATAATATTTTAATAAAATTTTACTTTTTCATTGAAGGCTTAAATTAAGGAGTTCTTGATATCTAAAAATGTCGTTTGTAATTTCCGGTGGCAGTCGATAATTACTCATTTTGTTAACAGAATTCACCGGTGTCGGAAAGGGTTAAAAAGTTAATAGTGAATGAACGAAGAAGATAAACTGAGATATTATGCACAAAAAAGTATTCAAATTTGTGCAGAAATAAGAACTTTATAGTCATGTAGGCATTATTTTTCAATTGAAACCTGTATCGAATTTCGAATACTGATTCGTACCTAAAAATTACCGATCAGAATTACTCACATTAAAAACTCTATGGTTTAAAATCTAATCATGTACATGAACGACTTACAAATGTAAAAAAATGCTACAAGTGATTTATCTGTGCATGCTGTAATTTATACATAAAATAATATGTTGTAAAATATACAAACATAAATCTGAAATCATTTAAATAATGTAACAAAAATAAATTTAACCCTTCTTTAAATCTACAAAATACTTTAATTTACTAGAACTGTATTCTTGAAATAATATAACGATCGCACTGTAAACAGTTCTAGAAAAATTTCTGCAGTATCATACTGATAGATTTATTGAAATTGATACTAAGTCAACAAAATACTCTCAACACAAACTACATATTTTGGATATCGTTAAAAGTAGATTTTTTCTTCTCGCATACAAATATTGACTTTCAAAGTGCTTTCACTAAATTCCATGAATTAAGATTTAATATATGTGACATAAAAAGTTGGAAATGTTTGTGTAATATACTAAATATAATTGAATTTTATACTTGAAAGCCAAATATAATTATAAACATTACACTTCACACAGGAACGAAATTACTAAGTAACTGCAGAAAGGATAAATGTCCATAAGTTTCGTTGGTTCGAAAACTTTGATGCTTATAAATATACATGTGTTGGGATAGGTCACATGAATTATAAATATCGAGTACACAGGTTAAAGGCTTCGTAATAATGTTATATTTCATGACATAAAGTACGCATGGCATTAAATATATTAAGACATTAGAATGTTAATTAACCGTTATGGGATTTACAAAATGCAATTGCAATCCTACATTGCATTGCCTTCGCATTGATGTAGTTTTATCAAGAAATAAACACTAAGAAAGTATGATGGATGTATTAAAACCCTCCTTATTTCTACCACACAAGCACATAAATTGGAATGGATACGCAAATACTTTACAGGAGCCAAATAAAATAAAAAAAAATACCTAATTATTATAGAGTGTTTTATTTTCTTATTTTTAAGCATTCTTTAAAAAACCAAAACGCATTTTTCTATAAAAACTGCTTTTCAAACATTAAAAAAAATCAACAAATTTAAATATTATTAAAAAAATTAAATTAATTATGGTTATAGTGTTGTACAATTTTTGATAAAACTCATCCTCTTGTCCGATTTTATTAATTATACTATTGCACCATTACCTTATATCAATTGTACAAAAACACCGAGAAAAACGCAGTTGTGTTTAATTTATGTTTTGCATTTTTTTCAAACCAAAAGTTTTTTTTAATTTCTCCATACAATGAAAAAATATCCTGAAAGTAATTGCTGTTATTAACTACTGTAACGTACATACAACTATATAACTATGTAGTTTAGCTAAATACAGCTGTAAGATTCTTCCTAATATTAGTTTCACTGAAAGAATGGCCTGTATTTCAATGTTTTGTACCGCTTAATGTCGCGCTGTACTTTAGTCCTATTATTACGTTGTGTGATAATAAGCAAACTATTTTACGTAAGCTTGAAATGCCAATTTTTAGGTGCGTTCGTAATTATGTAAATACGTAGCACCTATAGTTGTCGTTCAGTCCGTCCGTCCGCATATAACAACGCAAAAAATACCCAACCGAATCGTTTGAAAATTAAAA
The DNA here is from genome assembly GCA_964019185.1 of Maratus speculifer. Taxonomy (NCBI): domain Eukaryota; kingdom Metazoa; phylum Arthropoda; class Arachnida; order Araneae; family Salticidae; genus Maratus; species Maratus speculifer. The sequence goes on from OZ025298.1 coordinate 147,429,932, forward strand.
TATTTAATTATCACATAATTTTGTCGAGTCATTTCAAATTTTATGAAAATTGGATGCATAGAACAATTACAGGGGCCAATCAAAATTATTCCATTACATTGCGATCAATGGGGAAAAATTTTTAAATGCATTTTAATCGTTTATGGTACCTTGTATAAAATATACAAGGTAGAACCCGTCGAATTTCGATGAAAGAAAATTTTTAAAAAGAAACTGTTTAATTGATTTATAATAAACCTACAAAATTAGTTATAGTAAAAAATGCATCTTATATTAATTAGACTAACTCTTAAACTGGCGATATTTAACGTCAAATTAACAAAATACTATTTCTATAAAACTCAGTTGTAGAAATTGATAAAATTAAACTTTATTCGTATATGCAAACAATAAAAAATAAAAAAGATCTGTTTTTATGATAAAGTTATCAATTTATGGTTCTTACGCTAGTATTCCAAAATAAAAAAAAACAAAATATAATCTACTTTCACTCAATTATAGATTTTTTCCCGTGAAATCTAAACCCGGCATCATTTTCATCATATCAAAATTTACAATTGCACCTTTCATATCTGTATTCACTTTTTCAGAAAAAATCGGCATTTTAATTTAATCATTTTGATTCAAAACTTGAAGTCTCAATGCTATTAGCTGAAACAGATATAAAACTGTTGATATTCTTTTACGTGTAAATCAAAATTTATAAATGAAATCAAAATTCACTGTGTTTTATAACAGAAGGGATTTATATTTCAATTTTTCCCTTTTAATGAGAAAATGGCAACATAAAGATACAGTAATCAATTTCTTCCCTTTTTTCCTTTGCTTTTAATAGAAATGGAGTATTCCTGTTGCCTTAATTAAAAAGCGGTATTAAAAACTACAAAAAAATTCATATTTCAAAAACAAATTAAGATACAACAACAAATTTTACTTAAAACTACATTTTTTTTCTACACGATGTTGTAAAAATTGAAAATCTGCGATTTTTATAAGTTTAAAAATTTGTAGTAGCAAAAATTGCAATACCGAAATTTTATTTAAAATTTGAAAGTGTTGCCATTCGCAAAATGACGTAAGCTTTACGCACAGATACGTTTGGCCTCTATAATATAAATAATTATTACACAATTTTGTCGAGTCATTTCAAATTTTATGAAAATCGGATGCATAGAACAATTACAGGGACAATCAAAAGGATTCCGTTACATTGCGATGAATGGGGGGAAAAGTTTTAAAAGCATTTTAATCGTTTGAAATTTAAAATACATAATTATTACATAATTTTGTCGAGTCATTTCAAATTTTATGAGAATTGGATGCATAGATCAATTACAGGGACAATCGAAAGTATTCCGTTACATTACGGTCAATGGGGAAAATGTTTCAAATGCATTTTAATGGTGTTACACTCATTCGAATATAGTAGAATACATGAACCTATGAAGTATATATACACAGTGTTTCGCTACCAGACCGACAAACTTTGAGGGATGATAGTACACATGAAGACAAACATTATTAAATGGGAAACCATGGGGCGCAAATGTCTTCTGTAGGAGCTAGGGGCCATTAAAAATTATGGTCCAAAACTTCAAACGATTATAGAAAACGGAAAAAAGGGTCGATTCGTTTGCGGTTTTCACTAAAATCATTCTTTATATTAAGACTTCTTTAGAAAAAAATTTTAAAGGTTACTTTAAAAAATTATCGATAGAGGGCGCTTTAGACTTTAGAGTCACGAACAACTACTTTTTACCGTTATTTTCTGCATGGGATTGAAATTATTCTAAAGTTTAGACTATAACTTAAATTTTAAGCCCAAAATCGTAAACATTGGCGTCGGGTAACTAGCGAAAATTGAACTGTGAACAGAGGGGGAAATTTTAAGCGCTCATAAACATTGGACAAGCTAATCGATTTTGTTGCGATTTGCGTGAAAGTCATTTCCTTAGTAATTATTTTATTCAAAATGACGTACAGCTTTGGTGTCCTCATTTTTTGATAGATGGCGCTTCCGAAACATCTCCGACATTTCAATGACATTACTCCTGGGTGTTTTACAACCAGACTAACTTACTTCCAGTAAGTGTTAGGGACACAAAGATGACTCGGAATCACATAGGAATGTAATGTTGGAAATGCCTATTTTGCGAGTTATGGTTAAAGGAACCAGAGAAGATAGCAACAGAAACAGCAGAGAAAGAGCAACACGTTAATGTGACAGAAAACAGTTTATTTAAAGGTTTTACTTCAAAAGGTGTTCGAAATTACGACTAGAAGTAGTCCGGCAAGTTTGACAGCGATGGTAGATGGTGCTGCGGTTTCCTTGTTGTAGATGATGCTAAACGGTAATGCGTGTGAACAGCGATCACTTTGAATGAATCATTCGCGAATCGGCTCCAAAGGTAGCAGAATGAAGCATTTGAAAAATGAACAGCAGGATGGGGCTTCTCCACATTTTACGAATGATGTTTGTCGACACTTCAAAGTAACATCTGGTCAACGGTGGATAGGTCGTAGTGGCCTGCCAAATCGCCGGACCTATCATGCATCGACTTCTTCTGCTGGGGTCAAATGAAAAGCTGGGCGTATGAGATATCCATACCATCAGTTAAAGACCTCGCATCTGGTATTTCTGTAGCTTGCCAGAAAGCTATCAGAGATGCCAGGAATCTTTCAAAGCGTGGGGAACTCCATGCGATGCCGCTGTCAAGCATGCCGAACTACTTCTGGTAGTAATTTCAAACACCTTCAGTTGTAAAACATTTAAATAAACTGTTTTCTGTCACATTAATGTGTTGCTCTTTCTCTGCTATTTCTGTTGCTATCTTCTCTGGTTCCTTTAACCATAACTCGCAAAAAAGGCATTTCCAACATTACATTCCTATGTGATTCCAAGTCATCTTTTTGTCCCTAACACTTCCTGGAAGTAAGTTGGTCTGGTAGTAAAACACCCAGGAGTAATGTCATTGAATTGTCGGAGATGTGGTCGGAAGCGCCCTCTATCAAAAAATGAGGACACCAAAGCTGTACGTCATTTTGAATAAAATAATTACCAAGGAAATGATTTTCACGCAAACCGCAACAAAATCGATTAGTTTGCCCAATGTTTATGAGCGCTTAAAATCTCCCCCCCTGTTCGCAGTTCAATTTTCGCTAATTACCAGACCCGGATGTTTCCGATTTTGGGCTTAAATTTAAGTTAAACTCTAAACTTTAGAATAATTTCAACCCCATGCAGAAAATAACGGTAAAAAGTAGTTGTTCGTTACTCTAAAGTCTAAAGCGCCCTCTATCGATAATTTTTGAAAGTAACCTTTAAAATTTTTTTCTAAAGAAATCTTAATATAAAGAATGATTTTAGTGAAAACCGCAAACGAATCGACCCATTTTTCCGTTTTCTATCATCGTTTGAAGTTTGGGACCCTAATTTTTAATGGCCCCTAGCTCCTACAGAAGACGTTTGAGCCCGATGGTTTCCTATATAATAATGTTTGTCTTCATGTGTACTATCATCCCTCAAAGTTTGTTGGTCTGGTAGCGAAACACCCTGTATATATCTATCTATATCTATCTATCTATATATATATATATATATATATATATAAATTTTGTACAATCTGTGATGGAAAGAATATTGATTATTAAATTATAGGGCCACACAAAAGTATTCCACTACATAATTCTATACGGGAAAACACTGTCGCGTGGTAATTATATTAAACTACTTCACATTTTATGAATATGACTTAGATTGCTAAAGTGTAGTAAAAGTTTCTTCCTGCATATTTACAGGAACACAAATATGATTTTGACCACTAATACTACATCTGAAGTACTGTCTATTATAACAGCAAGATCTTAATATTTTTTTTAACTTCGTTCTGGTACGAGCGCACCTCATGTGCTACGCTTCACGCGCAATTTGCAACTTATTTAATTTATGAAAGACTTTCTAAGACTTTTCTATTTTTATTCCTTTCGGGCCTGGTGTACTGTTAATAGTACATTAATTATTAATAGTACATAAATCATTAATAATAGTACATAATAGTACATACATCTATTAATGAAGTAATATGTTTTAAGAGATGCTTTTGTTTGTCTTAACTATGTGATTTCATTTATGTTTAGGCATTTAGTAACAATAATAATTATTATTATTTAGCATATCTGTATGTTGTTCTCATCATTATCTATGTCCTAACTGTTCGTGTCTTTAAGGGTTAATATCTCGACTAATTACCGACGATTTTTCCCAAATCACTGTGAACAATGCTTTTATATTTCTGACACAATAGGTACCTCTTATGCTTTTCATTACCTTTGCCCAATGACCACAAATCGAAATTTGTGTGTAGCAAAAAATGTGTTTTTCTCAAAAACTATGCAATCTAGAATAATCGCTGGAGTTTTCCTGCAATGTTTAAAATAACATCTACTCTGTCCAGTTTTTTGATAATTTTATTTTCTTTAGATTCAGAATTAGATGGGAGAACATATTTTTGAGCTATAATTTCGAAGATATCTCTGAAAATGTAATACTTAAAATAAAAAGAAATGTATTTTTAAGTTTTGTAAAACGAAGCTTTTACAAGATACCACACACGATATACAAAGATTTTTTTTTTCGCCAAGTAACTTAGTTACCCCCCCCCCTATCCTCCTCCTAAATATATTTGTAAATATTTAATGCTCTGTAAATATGTGGATCAATAATCTTAATTACTTTCCCCATTTTGGAATTTCTACTTTTTATATTTTACGAATCAAATGACGGTGCGAGACGTAAAGAGATGGTGGGGGGGGGGGGGGACTGACCTGATATTGGTTCCGTCTTCACTTTTTAAGCACAGGTCTTTACATAAAAAGATCTACTTTCAAATGTATTTTGTTTGAAAATTGTATCTTGATTCACTGATTTATTGTTGGTTTTAAATATCCCTCTATTGCATGCAGGTTCCATTACGAGATAACACATTTGCATTTAACGCTATATACAGGGTGATTCTAAATTCATGGTCCAATTTTTAAAGGGTGATAGTACACATCAAGACAAACAATATTTAAATAGGAAACCAAGGGTCCCAAAGTCTTCCGAAGGAGATAGGCGCCATTAAAGTTCAGGGTCCAAAAATTCAAATGATTATGAAAAACAGAAAAATTGGTCGATTCGTTTGCGATTTTCACTAAAATTATTCTTTATATCAGTATTGTCTTGAAAATAAATTATAAAGATAAATTTCAAAAAATGACGATAGAGGGCGCATTAGACTTTAGAGTAACGAGCAACTATTTTTACCGTTATTTTTTGCATCTCATTAAAGGTTTCGTAAGCTCAGACTTAAACTTAAATTTTGAGCTCAAAATCTGAATAGTTAGAAGCAGTTAAGTAGCACAAACTTAACTGTGTTCAGAGGGTTTTAAATTCAAATGATTATAAAAAACTGAAAAATTGGTCGATTGATTTGCGGTTTTCACTAAAACTATTCTTTATGTTGGTATTTTAATGAAAATGAATTATAAAGTTAAATTTCAAAAAATGCCGATAGAGGGCGCTTTAGACTTTGGAGTTACGTACAACTATATTTTGCCATTATTTTTCGCATCTCATAAAAATTTTTTAGAAGCTTAGATATAAACTTAAATTTCGAGATGAAAATCTGAATCGTTGGGAGTGGTTAAGTAGCGCAAACTGAACTGTGTTCAATGGGGGTGGGGAGGTTCAAATTTCAAATGATTATAAAAAACGGAAAAATTGTTCGATTCGTTTGCCGTTTTCGCTAAAATTATTCTTTATGTTAATATTTCCTTGAAAATAAATTTTAAAGATTAATTTTAAAAAATACCGTTAGAGGGCTCCTTAAACTTTGGAGTAACCAACAACTATTTTTCACCGTTATTTTTTGTATCTAATTAAATGCTTGTAAAAGTTCAAACTTAAATTTTGAGCTCAAAATCTGCATCGTTTTGAGTAATTAAGTGCGGAAATTTGAAATGTATTCGAGGGGTGGGGAGAGTAACATTTTAGCTCCTGAACACTGTTCAGTTTCCGCTTCTTAACCCCTCCATCGATTTAGAATTTGAGCTCAAAATTTAAATCTAAGCATTTGCAAGCATTTAATTAGATACAAAAAATAACGCTTAAAAATAGTTGTTGGTTACTCTAAAGTTTAAGGCGCCCTCTATCGGTATTTTTTGAAATTAATCTTTAAAATTTATTTTCAAGGAAATATTGACATAAAGAATAGTTTTAGCGAAAACGGCAGACGAATCGACCAATTTTTCCGTTTTTTAAAATAATTTGAAATTTCAACCTCCCCACCCCCATTGAACACAGTTTAGTTTGCTCTACTTAACCACTCCCAATGATTTAGATTTTCATCTCAAAATTTAAGTTTATGTTTAAGCTTCTAAGAAAATTTTATGAGATGCGAAAAATAACGGTAAAATAAAATTGCACGTTACTCCAAAGTCTAAAGCGCCCTCTATCGGCATTTTTTGAAATTTATCTTTATAATTCATTTTCAATAAAATACCGACATAAAGAATAGTTTTAGTGAAAACCGCAAATCAATCGACCAATTTTTCCGTTTTTTATAATCATTTGAATTTAAAACCCTCTGAACACAGTTAAGTTTGTGCTACTTAACTGCTTCCAACTATTCAGATTTTGAGCTCAAAATTTGAGTTTAAGTCTAAGCTTACGAAACCTTTAATGAGATGCAAAAAATAACGGTAAAAAATAGTTGTTCGTTACTCTAAAGTCTAAAGCGCCCTCTATCGTCATTTTTTGAAATTTTTCTTTATAATTTATTTTCAAGACAATACTGACATAAAGAATAATTTTAGTGAAAACCGCAAATGAATCGACCAATTTTTCTGTTTTACATAATCATTTGAATTTTTGGACCCTAAACTTTAATGGCGCCTATCTCCTTCGGAAGACTTTGGGACCATTGGTTTCCTATTTAAATATTGTTTGTCTTGATGTGTACTATCACCCCTTAAAGTTTGGACCATGAATTTGGAAACACCCTGTATATAGTCTGCAATTGTAACTGGCATTATTTTTCTGAATGGAATTTGAAGTTCATTATTCCATTTGTATTTTACAGCTAGTTTCAATAAAATATGAAAAGTTGGGTGATCAAATTAAATCAGTTATCTGCATGTGCTAGACAATTTCAAAAATAGTCTTAGAATTTTAAAATTTAAAATTATTTTTTAGATATTTTTCGACAGTTTTAATGGCATTTCTGAAATGGTGACACTTAATCGCCCCATTTTTATATACTGAGAAACATTTGTGGAAACGTTACTCCGTAAAATTGGTGGCAGTATTGCTGCCTCCTGTTTTATGGAGTATTTTAACCGTCAAAACCGGTGTAACATTGTCATGTTTCACCAGTAATATATGTTTAAATTACACCATTGCATATGTGAAAACAATTACTCTATGAAACTGGAGGCAGCATTTGCCACCATTTTTACACCAATTGTATAGAGTAACGTTTCCACAAATGTTTTACAGTGTAGATAAGAAGAAGAAAATGAAAAACGATAGAGATTATTAAATTTCTTTATTTGACATGATTTTTAAATTGAAATTGCTTTAATTTGTATGAATAGTTCAAATGGAATTGTAACGAAATTTTTTTAAAGAAAAAGTTAAAGTTAATGAAATACAAATTTGCAAATGCAAAACTAAAAAATTCAAAAACTTTCTGGACATTCAGATAAATTGCATTGAGGAAACAAAAAATCCATAATAGGTTCTTTTATTTAATTTAAAGTATAAAAACAGATTTTCATTTCTACGAGATAAAGTTTTTTTCTGCAAAACTTCACTTAAATGACGTTCTTTCTACCTGCTCCAAAGTACAAAACTAAATCTTCGAAGAACGAAAAGCTTTCTGCAAATAAAAATATAGAATATGTGCTTTTTTATTGGGAATATTTTTGAATGAATTGTAAATATAATTTATTATTTGAAATAATATAGTTAATGAAATTAACACTGTAATTGTCTTCTCAATTTACAATAAAGTAAGATTTTACTTTCTAAAAAATAATCAAATGGTTTCATGCTATTCAAAAGCAACATATCGGGTTACCACACAGCCAGTTCTTATAATTTCTAACTTAAATATAATTTACATTACAAAAACACATTTTGATGAAATTTGATGAATTCAAAATTAATAAAAATCTTACTTTTATTCAGTTTATATAGGCAAAATATCGAACTCGATGTACCTTTTTAATAACTTTGAACGCGTTTAAATATGCACAAAACATTCGATTATAAATGTGTAATAACTAATTGGCTGTCTGATTTCTCAGTTGCTCCTAAAACTAATATATATTGCTACAGAGCTACTTTATTAAAACAGCTCTCTGCTCAATCAGTGAATAACTATAAAATACTCCTTTGAACACTGAATTTATACATCAAAAGCTACTTATGTCTCTAACAGCTGATTACCTTAAATTGACTGAATTTATGCCTGCCAATGAAAGAGAAATTATCAAATAATGTAGAGAAATGATGAGGACTAAAGCTGTATTGAGAGAAATGAATAATGTTAGCGCTTTAAGTAAATTACGTTTAGTATCAGAAGGGTAATAGAAATGAATTTAACGCTTTCATTACATTTGCGAAATAAAAGAAAAAAGAATTACACAAAGTAAATCAGATAAATATAGTTTGTGAATGAATATTTACTATATTCAAACATTTTTCTTTAGGTATCCTGGGATAATAATACTAAGTGCCAATATTACGCGTAAGTATGAAAAAATCTCCGAAATCGCACCTGCGGGTTCTGCGCAGAAGGGTTCGGATTATTTGAATTACAAACAGCCTCTAAAAATTAATTTCTTCCATTTCTAAACCTCATCGTTGGAAGAAAGACGTAAGAATCAATTCCCGATCTAAACTTTTAAAGGTAAGATGTGTTATTTCAGACTACATATTTATAAGGAAGTAATTTGTTTATTATATAAATTATTAGCGCGTATTTCAGGTACTTTCAAAATCTTGTAGAATATTTTCAATGTGTTCGCCAGGTAGTCTGTAGTTCAAAATATGCTGCACAATAAATATACCGGGATCATAAAGCCATTCATTGGAGCATTTACTCGGTTGATGATCAATGCTGGTACTGCATCCGAATAGAGTTTATTTTTTATTTTATTCATGAGAAAGCATCATTAGCATTGTTGCAAACCAAAAAGGATGTAGTGATTGTATGTCCTGATAATGGCATGATGACATACAAATCTTGTCCCTATGACAAGATTTGTGTGTCCTAAGTTCTACTATTTTTTCATGTCAGCAGAATAAAATATCAAATGACTATTTTTGTTCCCAGGTATCGCAAATAATTGTAAGTATGAGAAATTTGTTAATTTCTAGGGCTGTAGACTCTGTATTTTAAGAACTGGACAATTTACATGCTATTATTACATCTTATTTTATAATTTTATTTCCATGGAGTTATTACCCACATACATCAGTAATAATACTAATTAGCATTGGTCAAGAAGTCACGTCTTTGCATTTTAGGAATATTTATCTGCTAAAATAATCTTTCTTGTATACATATTTAATAAGTGGCTGTATCAAAAAGAAAATAAAACTAAGCATTAAAAATTGGTACAACTTAAACGTTGCATTATTACCTCAGAACATCCTATTTTTTATGCTACTGAGGTGTAATGTAAAAAAAACACAGTATTACACTTTTCAAATCGTATTCATAACGTCAACATTAACAAAATGAATAGCTAGAAGAAAGTAACTTAAAGAGTGCAATATAATCCTAACCGTTTAACAAATACCAGTGAAAATTTTCTTGTAAAATACCATTATACACCATATATGTTCTTATAAAATATCATTAAGTGCTTCATATTTGACTATCTAATTAATCTATTATTGTTGTTCCTGTAAACAACTATTATGGCTATTTATTAGGCCCACGAATTTGAAGAGATCACATTGGCTCTGTCAGAACTTGAACCAGGAAGCTCAAGATGAATAAATGACGGTTTTAGCTCAAAAAGAAGCTGAAACTATTTACTATAAACTAGCAGCTCAATTTGTATTGATCAAGTGATATGCGATTGCTACACACTCTATTCATTAAGAGGGTCCCGCCCACGAAGAATAAATGAGGGCTTTGCTCGAGAAAAGCTCAAACCATTTATTTTAAGCTAGCAACTCACTTTGTTTTCATCAAGTGATATGCGATTGCTACACATTCTATTCAGTAAGAAGGTCATACCCACGAAGAATAAATGAGGGCTTTGCTCGAAAAAAAGCTCACTTTGTATTCATCAAGTGATATGCGATTGCTACACACACTATTCAATAAGAAAGTCATACTCACGAAGAATAAATGAAGGCTTTGCTCGAGCAAAAGCTGAAACCATTCACTCAAAACTAGCAACTCACTTTACATTGATCAAGTGACATGCGATTGCTACACACTCTATTCAGTAAGAAAGTCATGCTCAAGAAGAATAAATGAGGGCTTTAGCTCGAGAAAAAGCGAGAACTATTTACTCTAAGCTAGCAACTCACTTTGTATTCACCAAGTTTTATGCGATTACTACACAGTCTATTCAGTAAGAACGTCATACTCGCAAAGAATAAATTGGGGTTTTGCTCGAGAAAAAGCTCAAACTATTTACTCTAAGATAGCAACTCACTTTGTATTGATCAAGTGACATGCGATTGCTACACACACTATTCAGTAAGAAAGTCATGTTTACGAAATACATTGCTTATGCGTGAATGGTGCTTATCATATTGCTGTACGCAGTTATGATACGCGGAGTGAGTAAAAGGATTCGTTGTCTGGGTATTTTACAGGCTTTATTGAGTGCTGGGTATGATTTGTTTGTAGCTGCCATAAGTTGTTTAAAAAAGGGATAGTTAGCTGCTGTTGTTGGAATTTACATTCATCAGGTTACCAATTAAAAGATCGGATTACCGCTGGCAGAATTAGAATCAGAAATCATATAATCAGTAGGCCAGAACGTCGATCAAAATGCCAATACTGCTATCTTTGGCCAGCAACTCGCTCTGTACTCATCAAATAACGTGAGATCGTTACAAACTAAAGTAAGATTTTTAAAATCCAATACAGTGTCTTAATTAGATATGACTCCTTTCAGTATTTCTGACATGTCTGTGATTAGAGTTAGATAAACAATTTCATATTATTGTTATGACAATATTTTATTTATATCTGTGCATATATATACGTATATATACATATATATATATATATATATATATATATATATATATATATATATATATATATATATATATATATATATATATATATATATATACATATATATTCCCCAAAAAATTCCCTAAAAAATCAAGCTAAAATATTTAAAGCACAATGAAACAATTTTATTAAACATAAAATAAATAAAAATGAAAAATTGATGACTATCAAAATAATTTTTCTTTTATTCATAAAATATATAAACATATTATAAAATAGTGTAAGTATTACTTGTATAATTAAACAAATATTTACAAATCCTAATGAGATTTTTTACTTTCCTTTCATTGAAAATACATACAAAGTATTACGAAAGCACTTGAAATCTTTCAATAAAGAATTATTTGCATTTAAAAATTTGAAATAATAAGTTCTTTGAGATATAAGTGTTTAATTATGAACATAAAAGAGAAAATTGTGCATGAAGCAAATTTCTCTTTCATTAAAATTTTAAAAGTTTTTATAGTCTATTAATTAAACATTCATAATGAGTTATAATGCATAATCAAATAATTTTTCTTCCATAAATATTTTGCTTTGAATTAGGACTTTCACATTCATAGAATACATTATTGTTTTTTTAATATCATGCAATGTTGGAAGAAGTACATCCAAGTAGTGAAAAGAGTCGTTTTCTAGGAATTTCTATCTATATTGCTTGAAATGGGCATATATTTGTAAAACATGGAAAATGGATATATATTTGTTAAACAACAAATACGAAATTCCTTATTGTACATATAAAGTGCAGTATAAACAAATAATTCCTTTGGAAAAATGTAACGCATAATTAAGTTGAAAACATACTAAATAGTTTACTACTTTTAAATGAATTTGAAATACTTAAAAAAAATTTCTTGAATTCAGTGTTTTTGTTTTAATTTAAAATTGCTAAAGCATAAAAAAACTACATTTTAATGTTAATGACTTTCGGAATGTGATTTTTTTAACACGTTCGCTGCCGCTTACGCGAAAGTGCGTTATGTGGCTCCAAAGTTAAGGGGCCACTCACGTGTCAGCGCGTGATGTGGGGTGTTGTGCAATAGCCGGTCACGCGCTGGCGCGGGAAAATCTTTCCCTGATTCTTTGTTATAAAAAGTAAATCGGCTTCTAGAAAAACCCCACTTCTACAGTGCTGCATTAACTATCATCACATCTTCATGTAAGCCTCAGTGTACGTGTTAAAAATCAGAACTTTATATTAAATAATACACATTTTACCATAAAGTTTGATGCAACTAGAAAAAGTTAAAGTAAAATGTAACTGCCTCAAAAAAACTACAAATGAATGCTGATTCATTTTGCTTTTGAGCCATTTATAGCTCAAATATAGAATGCGATATGGATGGAAATTAATGCATACAGATTTCGTATGTTGCGTCTCATTACACAGTCCCTATAATCGGAACTTAAATTGAATCATTCTCACATACAGTGGTTGTCTGAATTATAAGAACAATTAAAAATTGGGCAGAAAAAAATTATTTCTGAACTAAATAAGGTGAAATTTATACACTGAATGCTTTTCTATGCTAGAAATCATTGTAGAATTCAAAACATTGGAAAATTCAAAATATGAATGTTTTATCACAAGTAACAAAATATGTCATTGTAAAAATTGGACAAAATTATAAGGACAATGAATGTTTTTGCCTGAAACACACTGATAATGAATAATCTCCCCGCTTTTTCACAATCACTTTTATCAGTCTTGACGTCATGGGGTTTGACAATTCCTTAAAACTTTCTTGGAAGAATTTGAGTGATCTTTTTCAATGGAAGACATGAGTTCTTGCTTGTTTTGAGATTATATACCATTTTTGCATACTTTGTGTACCAGAATACCCAACAGATTTTTTCATTGGATCCAGATCATGACTTCTGGCTGGCCAATCAAGTAGTTTCACGGAATTAGCATTATACCACGAGTTTGAAGTTTGGGAAACATGAGCCGAGCCATTATCCTGCTGGGAAAAATAGCCTCCAATCTCTATTAACGGTGCTTCTGGTAGAAGATTATCGCCCAATACATCTATGTAACTCTCCGAATTTCTCCTATCCTGCACAAAAACTATTGGAGTAGTTCTACCAGTTTTGAAATCTCCCCAGACTGTTACTGAATCACTTCAAAATCCATGCTTTGAGAAAATCGTTTTTTCTCTGCAAAGATTATACTAGAAGTTGCAAAAACAATCTAGTCTATCTAAATTAATCTTTTTCTCATCGGAAAATATAGAATCCCACTTATTTTTCCATAGTATTGCAGTTTTTGGCAAACTCCATCATCAGTCTCTCATGAACTTTTGTAAGACGCGGTCTTGACACATGTTTACTACAGCAAACTTTTTTCTTTCTTTCTATAAAACACGTCGAACAGTTCGAGCACTTGCATTCTAAGTTCAATTCACGATTTTTTCCTGTTTTTGGGAGCAAGCTCGCCTTTTTATCATTCTTTCCCCCCATTCAGAAACAGAAGATAGCTTGCTTCTATGTCTTTGCCGTGTATATTTACCGGAATTTTAAAGATAATTGTAAATAACCGTTCTTGGTCTATAAAACTTTGTAGCAATTTATCATACAGAAAGTCCTACATTTCGAAATGCACATATTTTTCCTTTCTGAAACTCCAAAAGCTTTGCACCTTGCGGCATGATTGAAAAACAGAATAATACGATCCCAAACAGTTACTACGCATTTATATCCTCCAGAAGTTCCGTGTGCAGAGCAAAAAACATGCAAATTTTACTTTTTAGAACACACAAATACAGTTGTTCTTATAATTTTGTCCAAAACCAATGGCCTTATAAATTTATAATACATTTTATGAATATGAATTTACCACATATGTAAAGGTGATCGTCAAAAAACTACCCAGGAGGAGATCGAGAGCGCAGAGAAATAAACTCCAACATAATTGCAGCCAGAATAAGGTGTTTATTTAGAAGATGAACGATGGAATGTTTATAATGCTAAGTCGCTAACAATACGGGAAATCACATCGTCTGCTCACAGACACGGCATTAGCCGGAGAGGGGCACAGCGCCCCTTTAACGTGGTGTTACATGGCTGAAGGTCCGAGTAGGAGTGCGACTGCAGCAGGGAAGATGTACAGCGTCAAGGTTATGCGAATCCGTTAAAAATGCTTAGTAACCGAGAATGCTAGGGTTGGTGTAATATCAAAGTCCTGTGGTTTTTAAGGAGTGTCGATTGCATACGCACGTGTGCTTCCAGATACTGAAAGAATTACATGCCAAATGATTCATGACATCTGGGAGATTTTAAAGATTAGCTGAGTGCATGAGAATGTTAACGGATAAACTTATTATAAACCACAGCTGGATCTATTTAACATGGGAAAAATGCAGAAATGTGCAGATCTAAGGAAGACTGACATTCGGTTAACTTTTATTGTGATGAGAAAAGAATTAACAGATCTTTTTCACAGTGATAAAAATCCAAAACAAAGAGTGGGAATGAAATGGTGTTTTTTTATCATATGAAAGAGGGTTTGTAAAAGAATTAATTTCACATGCAAAGTTATAAAAGGAAAAATAACAAAGTACAGCATTAAAACCTTAAATGCAAGAATATTAACTTTAAGTATTTATTTAGACAGAAACGCTGTCACATATCTCACTCCCAGCATCGGGGAAAAAAAAAACTGCAATGTTTGCAATAAAGTTTTTTTTTTTTTTTTTTATAGCAACAAGCGCTGCACATCTTCTCTACTCCAAATACATAATCATAACAGTAAGTACATAAAATTGAAAGGAAAATTACATTTAAACATAAAACTGTATATATAGTATATTGCTTGCTTTTTGAAAATTGTTTGGATTATGCAAACTTCTTTTTTTTACTCATTTTATAAACGTCATGACTTTAAGCGCTTTTCAAGATCATCGTGTCTTGGTGATCATTAGTCCTTTCAGTCCCAAGACAAATAATTAAAATAATTTTTTTTTTTATGTGCATCCGGATGACTTTAAAAATATTTTATTCTGAAAGTGCTGGTACCAGCTTTTGTCATGACTAAAAAAATGTGAAGTTTAAATATAATAATAGCTTTTTAATACTTCACAGTGAATGCAAGCAAAAATTGAATTATATTTAGCACACAAATAAAAGATACACTAAAATATATATATGACATAATAAGTACTGGATATATAAAATAAACATTGATAAACGAAAAGTAAAAAAAAAAATTGTGCACACAGCACAGGACCTCAAAAAAAAAGGGATGCAAAGCAAGCCCATAGACAGGTGGGGCCCTAAATCTTGTTTTTTTTTTTTTTATTTGATAAAACAAGTATTATGGCGTCAGTTTAAGACTTCAGCCCTAGAGGAGGAGGGAATTGTGAGACTCATATAGCACGAAGGTATATGAGTCCCTGCTCCCCCAAGATCATAATGATCTTCCAAGGAGCACACGTCGAGTAATCGAAAAAAACTGTATTTGTAAATTGAATTGAAAAACAATTCAAGAGTTTTCGATAACATAATGAAGTTGGAGACCTAAGGGCACTAATTTGAACGGAAACCAGCTTCAGGAAAGGGGATAATTGAAAAAAAAAAAAAAAAAAAAAAAGGCAATTCAGAGTGACACAGGAAAACTTCTCATTATTTTTAAACTACAACTGCAGCTAAATCAGAAGGTAAAAGTAATTATGTTGTTACTAACTGTACCTATCAGCATTATACTGACCAGTTTGAAGTAAAAAAAAATCTAACTCATTATCTATTCAAAGGAAATGACTAATCTTTTATATGTGTAACTGGGGTGTGTTTACAAACAAAACTGCCTCTGACAAAGTGCATTTGGTTTTAATTCAGGTGAAAGACCTGTGTATGAAATGAGTTGAGAAAAACAACTTACTCAACAACAAACAGAAGTGTAAAATGTAACTGAAGAAAATGAAATAATTTTGAAAAAAAAATACAACCTTAATGTGAAACGAAAAGAAGTTATGTGAAGAAGTTGTTACTTAAATTAATTATCTGTTTTTTTTTTGATAAAGTGAAAATGACATGAAGAATCATGCCATTACCACCAATGAGATGTAGAATTTAAATTAGATGAACAAAACTACGTGTAAAAATCTTCGTGCTGAGAACTTATGTGTATGAAAAGAGTATTACTGGAATGAAATTAAAACAGAAATGAATTTTTATCAGCCTGATTCGAAGAAAAGAATGCAAATCAAAGATTCAATGCATAATTTTGATAGGAATAAATGGCTCTAGGTTTGTAAGGATAACACTGTGTATAACTGTATAACTTGATGAGCGAAGACAAAAACGCAGGTCCAAAGTCCCAGAATGTGTGAATTAAACCCAATGACACGTGTTTAACAAAAAAAAGTGTGATTTTTTTAAAACTATGCTATAAGAAACATGTAAAATAAGGTTTACTTTCTATGAACTAATGTGTTACATATTCTATGAACAAAGATGTGTATTTTCAATGAACTAATGTGTAAACAATCTATGAACACTAATTAAAACTTCAACGAACTAAAGTGTACATCTCTATGAACTACAATGTAAAACAATGACTGATAACATGTATAACATCACTATGAACTAATGTGTAAAAACATCGATGAACTAACGTGTAAAATTCTGTAAGCAAACATGTAAATATTCTATGAACGGATGTGAAAAATCGATGAACTAATGTGTAAAATTTCTATAAGTAAACGTGTAAATATGCAATGAACTAAGATGTTTATTCAGTGAACTAAAATGATCAGGAAGAAAGTGGTTTTTTTTTTTTGTTTTAGCAAAAATAAATGTAACTAGTTCCCCATGTACAACACGAATGGAAAGTAAAGCTATGAACTAGTGTAACATCAATGAACTAAGAATGTGCGATGAACTCCTGTGTTTTTTTTCTATGAACAAAATTCTCATGTGTACCAGGAACTAATACATTCTATGCCATAACAAAAAAACAAGTCCTTAAAATAACTGATGTAAATAATGTGTATTTATAACAATTTAAACTTCAAAAGAGAAAAAATGCATGTTCCTAACAGCAAACAAACCAACATAAATGAGTGTAAGATTATGTAAAAGAAAAACAGGTTTTGTCTGCAGAGTAAAATAAAAGAAAAAAGAATGTGATGTTAACGTGTACGCCTACAACAAAAATACCAACTGTGTGAACACAATCTAATGACCTGCATCAGAAAGTTTCAACCATACATCCAAACCTTACTCAGATAACTGCTTGCCGGCTAAACAGTCAAATGAAAAAGGAATCCTCACCAACCGTACACTCATGTGTAGAGCAATTTTTAATTTTTTGTTTATTTATTTATTTATTTTTTTATTTTAACTTAAAATGAATGGTGTAAAAAAATGTGAATTGACTCGTATCTAAAAAACTAATAATGTATAACTACAAAAATAACAAATAGACTGTTGAGGTAAAAGTAAACTTCTTCACACTAATGTGACTTATTGGCAAAATAACTAAAGGCTGTAAATTATGTAAGTCATTTTTTTTTTTTTTTTTTTTTGGAGCAAACTTAATCATTGAAATAGATGCAGTTGTATATTTTTTCTTTCCTGTTTAATAAATCTTTTAAGAGAGGGGCAAGATTGTGCAAATGCTGGATGAAAAATGTTAAAATTGGTATTGTTATCTTGATTATTTCTGATACAGTTTATGCATTTTGGTGAATTTGTACATTGAGTGTCACTATGTGGGAGAGCACATACAGGACAAGAGATTTTATTAGGACATAGTCTAGCAACATGTTTGTACATTTGGCATGAAAAGCATCGCTTGACATTAATGTATACATCTACAGAGTATTCATTACCCTTAATGTTTATTTTGTGTTGCATTATTAATGTTTTAGCTGTGTGTGAAGATGTCTCAAAAACCCAATTGTATGAATCGACATGTTGTAATTTATATTTCTTAGAAAATTGAATATCAGGTTCATTATTATGCAAAAGCTCACCCACTCCCAATAAAATATCTGGTATACCACATTCTTCTGGCAAATTGAAAATAATAATTCGAACAGATTTTATTTTTTTACATTCAGATGCTGAAAAAGAATTTTGATTAGAATCGCTGAATTTTTTAAGTATCTCTAGTTCATCGTTTCTGTCCTTTTGCAAATTATCCTTGTATCTTTTATGATTACCTGTTTGTGTCGCTTTGTCTATTGTTATTGTGGATAGACTATCACTATTGGTCTTTAATTTCTCACCCTGCTTAGTCTCGATTGAAATTGTAGAAATTTGTTTACTAGTTAACTCATGTAACCTTTCAATAAGTTTTTTATTAACAATTTGTAAGTTATCTTTGTCACGTTTTAAGTTAGAGAATTCCACTTTCAAGATATTGAATGATTCATTAAGCGTGTTAAGATTCCACTTCATTTGCATAGTGATATCTGCAAAATCTTCTAAAAGAGGGGAGTTGTTAGCTAAAATTTTATTTTGAAATGCAGCTGCCTCTTTACACATACTTTTTGTGTATTTATTTAGGGTGTCTTGAAAGAAATCTAGCCAAGGAGAAGTATAGCTAGGTTCATTTATTTCAAGTGGGTTTTTTTTATCTTTAGTCGCCATATTACACAGCTGCTAGAATTTTTTTTTAAACAAAAACTAGTATAACAGGATAAAAACTTTGAAAACAAAAAAAAACTTAAGTTAAAAAAATCAAAACAAAAATCAAAAGCAAAAATTTAAGGGTGTAATTAGAAAAGGGAAAAAAAATGAATTTTGCCCAGAAAAGTCCAGTTAGAAATGATTGTTTCAAAATAATAGCACATGAGAAACCTATAATTTTACTTTATGTAACATCTACATTTATGTACATACTTAGTTTAAGAAAAACAAAATGGGCTTTCACTTGCCAACGGGGGGGGGGGGGGTTGTCTAACTTTTATTATCTAAGATGTGTAAAATGTGAAAGCGAGAAGTTCCCATTTTTTTAACAAGTAAAAAAAATCAAGTGTAAGTGAATTAATTTTGTCTTACTATACACACACTTACCTGTTAAGAAACTGGATCACTGAAAAATAAATCTCGAAAATTTTAAGCAAAAAAAAATTTAAAGTATGCAGAACTATAAAAGGATAGGGGATAATGGAAAGAAGAAAAAAAATCTCCATCCATATTAAAAGTACCCCAAAACTCAGAACGATTTCAACATGGACATCAAGTTTATAATTCTGACCCATTTAAATTAACACCAAGTTTAACCCAGAAACTAAATGTATTAAAATTGCATTTTCTCTAATTTATTCATTTTTTGAAATCTCCCATTTTGTTATTTCAAGCAAAATTTAAGTAACTGTGCAAAAGCCAAAAAAATGTTAGTAGAAGGGTTGCCCCTTTTTAAAAAAAAATAAACTATCAGTACATGAAAATAAAAGGCAACGTGCAAAGTCGAGCGACTAGCTCAGAATATATGCACCAAGAGTAGAATAGGAATATTACCTAAAAACACAAACAAAAAAAACTAAAAAAAATAACTAACTTCAGAATCATAATTGGAAAATCTACATGCATATCACTAACACAAAAATTACTAAATAAAGCGTGAAAAGAGAAGATTGCAAAATTTATGCAATTATAACTAAAATTTTTAACTTTTAATTATTTTAGATTTATAAAAAAATCTTCTCTGTTCATGCTGACACACAAAAATATTTAAAATAAACTTTGCAATAATAATACTTTTAGAATGGCTCACGAATAATAACTAAAAAGTAAATTTATAGTTACTATAATATGCAACTGAAACCAAAATAATGTGCAATTTTAAAATATTTAAAACTGTAAAGGGTTCACTTCATAAAATATGCGTTAGCATTTTTTTTTTTATGCCGAACATTGTAACTCTATTATTTTAATTATTTGCACATGATGTTGACTTGTAACACTTTATTTTTTTATCATCTTTTTTTATGAGAAAAGTTGCAGCACATCTTCTTTCAGCCAAAACTGATATGTTGAAGCACAAAATAACTTTTTAAGAGCTGAACAGATAGTACAAAAAAATTTGACACACACATGAAGAATTTAGAAGCAAACGGCAACACCAAAGGCTGAAATCTTTTGCAATCTAATTTGACATGATGAAACTTCGACCTTCTTTGCATTTTAAAAATTGCATTGACTTTTGCCACAAATTTTTTTTCAAATCTGCCGATAATTAGTACCACAATATATTTAGATGAATTTCACAAACGAATTTTTTTAAAGCATATTTCACAAATAAAAATTTTATGATATCTATTTTTTTAATATCTTGAAGAGCTGTCTATTTAAACCAAAATCATGAAGATGTCACCACTGCACATAAATGATCACTTAAGCCACTGGTTATTACAAACACATTGAAGAATTTTAGAAAGGCTGGTCAAAACTTTTTGCATGAAGCATGATTTCACAAACCGAAGGTGCACAATGTCGGAAGGACCGTAAACGTCAGAACAGCGGGGAGGAGAGCCGACGATTTCTTTTTTTTAGAAGCAGAAATTTACCGATGGAAGCTTCACAGGCAACCGGGGGGTGAACGACCGATGAAACATAGCTCCGCGCTGAACACTTCGGAGACGGAAAAAGGTTTTTCGCAGCGACGAAATCATCACCGGGGAAGCACAGTCGAATTTTAGAGTCTTTCCAAACACAAATGCATGGGGGGTGTCACTGTAGAATCATCTGAAGGCTGGGTAACGATGTAATTTCAGAGGAAATAGTCCAATACAGTCATGTATTCCACTTTGCGCTCTTTCGTTTTTTTTTATGTTGGAGCAATGGGCACTGGCACCAATAATACATGTAAAGGTGATCGTCAAAAAACTACCCAGGAGGAGATCGAGAGCGCAGAGAAATAAACTCCAACATAATTGCAGCCAGAATAAGGTGTTTATTTAGAAGATGAACGATGGAATGTTTATAATGCTAAGTCGCTAACAATACGGGAAATCACATCGTCTGCTCACAGGCACGGCATTAGCCGGAGAGGGGCACAGCGCCCCTTTAACGTGGTGTTACATGGCTGAAGGTCCGAGTAGGAGTGCGACTGCAGCAGGGAAGATGTACAGCGTCAAGGTTATGCGAATCCGTTAAAAATGCTTAGTAACCGAGAATGCTAGGGTTGGTGTAATATCAAAGTCCTGTGGTTTTTAAGGAGTGTCGATTGCATACGCACGTGTGCTTCCAGATACTGAAAGAATTACATGCCAAATGATTCATGACATCTGGGAGATTTTAAAGATTAGCTGAGTGCATGAGAATGTTAACGGATAAACTTATTATAAACCACAGCTGGATCTATTTAACATGGGAAAAATGCAGAAATGTGCAGATCTAAGGAAGACTGACATTCGGTTAACTTTTATTGTGATGAGAAAAGAATTAACAGATCTTTTTCACAGTGATAAAAATCCAAAACAAAGAGTGGGAATGAAATGGTGTTTTTTTATCATATGAAAGAGGGTTTGTAAAAGAATTAATTTCACATGCAAAGTTATAAAAGGAAAAATAACAAAGTACAGCATTAAAACCTTAAATGCAAGAATATTAACTTTAAGTATTTATTTAAGGGGGGGGGGGAGGTAATTTCCAGTTAAAATTTTGAAGTTTTGATTTTACTTGTTCATTTTCTAAAAAGGGGAGAAGACAAGATAATATGTGACAGAAACGCTGTCACAACATATTTTTATAAAGTCATACAAAAATAATCTTCATTTCTCATTGGTTTCCATCCATTAAATGTGCATAAGTCTCCCGCCAAATGTATCCAAGATATGGCAATTTTTGCCTTGTCCTTATAATTATGACCACCACTGTACTGTCCAACCTGCCATCCAAGGTAATCACAAACATATTCAAGTGATGAAAAATCTGGGGATCGGGTGGGAGATGCAAGGTGGCAATATGGCTGAGGCATTCTTGCAACATTCTTGATGTGTGTGTCCGAGCATTACTCTATTGAGAAATGCCTGCTGGATGCCCTGTCATTAGTGGCTGCACATATGACTCAAGGAAGTCGCAAGCGTATTCTTTGGTAGTCAAAGTACCATCGATTAACATAAGAGATCAGCGAATTTCTTATATCATGGTACCCCACACTATCATAACAATGAGGGAGCAGTGGTACTACATTGTAATTCGAAGGTAGGATTAAAGCGTTCATCATGGGGAATCAACACACGCAGACGGTGGTCAACTACATTCAAATTGAAATGTTATTTCTCACTGAAGACATCCTGGTTTTATTTGGCTGAAGTCCGATTCTGTTGAACGCGACACCATTCTAAAAAGCAGCAAGAATATGCTTGGCAAGAATATGTGGAACACACGTAATAGGCCCCGCGATATCAAATGTCTTTCAGCAAGACGCCTTGCAATGATACGTATAGGTAAAGGAGTGAAGGTGCTTCCTGTGTTTGTATAGTGAATATTAATAATTTTATAGCTATATGTGCATTGCGGTAGATTTGACGATCTTCCCTGCTAAGGATTTTATCCACGAATGACAACAGTCATGGCTCTGTGGAAATTTTCCCTCCGATGACGACTGTTTATTTGACAAAGGGCAAACAGTGTCCAAATGTTCTTCGAGGTTACTGCTGCTTTTCTTCTGCTTACCCGCAGCTGACGTCACATGGGTAATGTCCTTTGGGGGTATCTTGAGCCTGAACGAAAATTATGAGATTTTTTTCTTGTCCACTTTTCACACATTCCCTCACAGTAAAGGCAAAACGTCCTATGTCACTGGCTACTCGTCGAGCTATCAATACAGCTTCCGTCATCTTGGTGATTATTCCTCTCTCTAACTCTGACAGTGGATTGTATTAATTTCTATGGTATCGTCTAGTGGTTTTGTTAATCCAAAAATACACCTCTAACACAGAATAAGTATTGGAAAAATGATATTATGTATAATTTTGTAGTTAAGATAGATCCACTTTCAACTCCCTCTGTTCGGTGACTGGTTGCTACTTAATGCACAACGCTGTTGAAAAGTTAATCATTTGCGTATTAGCCGGAAACCTTATTCAACATATTTCGTTAAAATCCGCCGTAAATGTTGGTCCGCAAATTTTTATTGCTGTTTTTCCGTACGTTTCAAATTTAGGTATCACTAAGAAAATATATGTTTCTCAAAGGTTAAACATTCGTTTCAATTAAAAAATATATCATTTATCGTAAACTAGCATTCAGAAATATAATTTTGCATTCAGGACTACATTTAAGATATTCGTGTTTTGCTTTAAATACTTCACAATAACAATTTTCATCTTATTTAATTATTCTGTTACCCAAATATATAAATCAATCAAAAAACAACAACAATAATAAAAATAAAGAAACTACCTTGTTTTGATTGGAAATGAAACCAACAGTTTACAGTTTCAGTTCAACTTAGTTGTACGTGTTCACTGTGAGCCCCTCTAGAAAGGTGAATGATGTCGAGGCGTTATTGTTACTCATCCCACACTTTTTAACATGATGGATGACTGTAAAGGTGTTTTCCTTTACATATTAGTTAATAATTGTTTTCCCCCTTAGTTAAAATTACAATATTCCCTTAATTTGTAACTTTATTTAATAAGCTAGATTTTTAATCCCTTTAATTCCATTCATGTACTAACGGCCATTTTTCCTTTAAAATATAATTTCAGTTATCTCTAATTCTTTCTTTAAAACCACAACGTACATCCGTTTGTTCATGTAACTGTAAGTATTTTCCCATAGCAACAACCATTTAAAGAGTTAGTTCTAGCCTGTATTTATTCATAGTTAAACGCTATTCACTTAAGAACCAGATGCGCTAAGTTTGTCTTTATTTTATTTCATTAGAATTAATTTCCTTTCTGAACCCGTGAGACTTTTGTTAACCCTAGGAAAAGAATTCAATCCTTGTGGTTTTCCGGTGCCATATACACCCTTTTATCGTTTGGCATTAATTATTTCAAATTTTACACTTTGAGCATTCTCATTGCACTCTATGTAACGAAAATCAAATGCATGTCTCCTATCATCGAAAATGTACATCTGGTGTTCGTTATTGGCGATAAATACCAATGTAATACGCCAAAGACAGTGGTTTCAAAAATTGTATTTTTTATCATTCGGCTCTCATCCTTTGTACTGTAATGTGACATAATATTCTCCTACGTTCCGGCGGTCGACGGGACTGACTACCGTCGACCGGAGCCTTTTTACATGCCTGATGCTCTTCAATAAAAGGATTATGTGTCAAGAATAATTCGTCTTCTCTTGGAGTTTTTTTGTCTTTTCTTGAACCCGTGATTACATCACCGATGCGGAGTGAATACGCCCCTACACACATTGGTGCAAAGTGCCGTATTTTTCTCCAAGTAAAAAAAAAAAAAAAAAAAAAAAAAAAAAAAAAAAAAAAAAAAAAAAAAACTACGGTATGTGGATTGCAGTAATAGGCTAAAGATGTTCTTCAATCATTCGAACATTTGACGGTATACCTCCTTTCCGTGTCTCATGACGAATGTTGGATTGTTTTCGAGTTATCACGATGAAAAAAAGAAAGAAATGAAAACTATTTCGAAGCGAATACTTTCATCAACTTGTGTTTTTTCTCAATTTCGTCCATTCCTGAAGCGATTGATTATTAATCATAAAAAAAACTGTGCGCAATATTAATCAACTTAAACGTCTATTCTTACTGCAAGTGACTTTAGTAAAGCCTTTTTATTTAATTATTCGGAGAATTATGACTTTTCTGCAGTAACCAACTTCAACAAAAATCTTCAATTTATTTTCTTTTCGCCTGCAAGTGTATGACTCAACATAACACTGTGTTTGCGCCGGCAACCCTGGAATTCTACCTGGCAAGCTAAATTTTCTTCACCTCTCATCAATGCCGAACTTAAATGAATCATAATGCTCCATGTTTTCGTGAAGAAAAAGGAGATAAATATGTGAAAGAACTTCCCTCTGACAAATTTATTACACATCAGCACTTTAGACCGCTGCAGTTAATACTTTTTAAAGACAGGCTTGCAGCTGATCCTAGATTGACGTACAAAACAGATAGCGCAACAAAATTAGCAAGGACACATGCTGTTGTTAATGTATCAGTTAATTAGGAAGGTGTTATTTGGAAAAGGAATGTTTTGTTTTTATTTTTTTCGCGCTTCAAAGTGCAGTATATTTAAATAGATATAGAATAAGATTTTAACGATAATATCTAATATTGATTACATCAAGTCGCAAGGCCTTCAGTTTAATTATTTTTTTTCTTTCAGCTAAGGTAAGTAACATATTTCTATGGAGATGTTGCGATGTAAATGCATGTTTTGCTTAAAAGGCATTTTAAAGTCTCTTATTATTATTTATAGAGAGTTTTTGGTAAAAAAAAGGAAGTATAATGCTTCCAGGATTTTACGTTACTTGAAATATGATTTTCCTCTATTAAAATAGTTTTTAGTATAATTTTTGAGGAGATACAAAATATTGCTTAAAATATTAAGAGTTGTGCCTTCATTATGTAAATTATAGACAGGTCTTGTCACAACTTAGGAATGAAGCACTTTATTATTTTATTTTTAAGTTTTCATTTTCTTCGTGATGTGTTTTGTTTGTAAAGCTATAACCCTTCTATAAGTGTTTTTACTGATATTAATCTAGAATTTGTTAATTATTTTTATAATAATACACAACGTTTTTGTGCATTCCTTATGAGATTTCGTACAAAAAAATAGAAGCTAATATTACGCTCTATAAAACATTGTGGTACTAATATTTTCAATTGATGCCATTGCATAGATTATTTCTTCTTAGAAATTTCATGCCTTTTATTACTTTTAGATATTTTATGTTTTCTATATTTTAACTATTTAAAGGTATTTTTATAATATTTTTGTCTCAAGTTTGTAAACATTTAGTAAATATATTTGTTGTAGATTGTGGTTACGTTAAATGTCTTAATATTTAAAGCAGTACATATTTTTTTTGTGTAATTCGTCACATATTTTCATATAAAATATATATTTTACATGAATAATTATGTACAGGTAAAGAGTAATCATATTTTTTAAAAGTGCTCAAAATTGTTTTGCATGACTGTTATTAAATTCTTTCTCAGTTATACTCAGTCACCTATTTTAAGTTGAAATTAATTTTATTCTGACAATAATGATTGCTTTTTTTAAATATACAGTGAAATGCATTAGACACTAGTTTATTGCAGTGTATTTTTTTTCGTTCTTGAATAATTTCAAGGGTGCGTAATATAAGTTGTAGTGTTGACATATTTTTTCTCAAATTAAATTGTCAGTTTATGTACAGTTTGACTTTAGTCAGTGTGTTGGATTCAGCGATACCCCACCAATTTTACACACAAATTTACATTTTGCAGTCATTACTAGTGAAAGCCTTTTTTTCAATTTTACACGTGTATAGCTGCCTCCTCATATGTATTTAATTGTTACTTGTTTCAGTTACAACCCTCCCCCCCCCGTAAACGTAAATATTCATTTATTCATTTTATACTTTTACCATTCATAATATGCAGGTGTATACCAGTAGTCATTTTGGAGGTCCTACATTATTTTTTTTCTCCCTATTTTGATGTTCCGGTGATGCAGGGATATTCTGCGGTGTGACAAACTCGCATTCAGAAATGATTACTTAATCTATTTTTGAGCTCTTGAATTGCGTGTCGGGTGCTTGCGGTTATACACTCAGCCATGTGCGCTGGTTCGTATTTTTGTGTATAATCGTTTCAGTGCTTTTATTGTCACATTGCATTCTATTCGTTTTTTTTTCTTCTCTCCAATAACAATATTTTGTGATGCAGTTTGCTTGACTAAAGTCACACTGTTTGTTTTTCTTATGAAATAGTTACACACCTTATAAAAAAAAGAGTAGTATTTGTTCACAAAAAAAAATAAAATAAATAAATAAAATAAAATTTCTCTTCTAGCTGAGATTTAAAAAAAAACTTGCTTTGCAATTAATAATTTTGAGACTTGTACACTTAATATATATATAGACACCATACTTTTCTTGTGGTTTTTCTCTTACACCTATATATGTTTGCTGTGAATTTTTACATACCTACACTTGTTTATGTTTATTGTATATACAGGTAAGAGTGACAATCCCACTTTTATATTTTAAGTACTATACATTTTTTGTGTATCATACCTAAACACATAATTTTAAATGGAGAGTCCAGTATTGGGCTTCGAAAGTTTAACTTTTGCATCTGTGACATCGTAAGAAAAAAGGAGCAAGTTAAATTTATTTTTCCTACAGTTGTAAGTTGGCAGTTATTATTATTACGCAGATTTTAATACACTTCTCTAATTCCGGTCTCTTCTAAAAAAAATAATAATAATACACATATTATTTTTCAGTAATGTGTTTTTCTATTTGATTCGACTTTCTGTCATATTTATCAATAGATTTTTTGAGTCACTTTCAAGATGTAATATGAAAGCTTACACACACAGAGAAGATACTATCTCATTTTCCCCCGCTTTTTAAATGAAAGATAGTCACAGAATCTAATAAAATCATTTTATTTTTACATTTTTACACTTTTACACTTTGGTATGTGTGGCATTTTGCATACCCCTACACAGTACATTTTTATGTATTTGTTCTTTCATTTTGGCAGTCATAAAATCTTAAATTTATTTTGTGTTAGGTCATCATTCACGGCGCTGTTTTCCCGGGAGCAGCAATGTGTCTGATGTTTTGATTTCAGGGTTTGGTTGAGCAAGTTGGCCGCTTGCTTAGTCAAAGACTGAAATGGATTTATTTACACGATTTTTTTTAATATTTTATTTATTCACACAACGCGAACACTTGGAATAATTTAAGTTTTTTTTTTGTTTTACATAAGGTGTGTACATAAATTAATTGTACACAGTGATCGCACATGCATTTAAATTTTTATGCATGAAATAATTTGTACGTTTGAATTACTTTTACACAGGTAAACACACAGGTGATAATTCATTAGTTGTACAAATAGTGACTCGATAACAATATTTCTTATTTCAATTTTTCTCTCAAATATATGACAGCATTTGTTTTAAATTCATGTCGGTGTATAATGTTTTGTTATTTTGCCTGCTTTGAAACATATCATCTTTCACGACTGGATCAGGTAAAAAAAAAAGGGATTTTTTTATTTTAGATTTGATGCCTCTTAGTAAAATTTTAAATCATTTACACTTTAACTTTAATAATATTGTGTATGCAAACATTTTATTTTATTATGTGTATTCTTTTGCTAATATAGTATTCGACAGTATATTTTTCTCATACATAGTAGTTCATTGATAATTTACACGAAACTCAAGGTAGCTGGGTTAGACTTTAACCAGATTCTAGTTACACTTTACACGTTGTTCATTGATTTTTTTACACACATACTGGTTGTTTACTATGTTGCCCTATTTATTTTTCATGACTGTATTTTCTTTTTCAGGAAAGAAGGTATATAGTAGTAACAATTTTTATTCCTAAAAAAAAAAGCCTCTTTTTTTTTAAAAAAAAAAAAGTAATGGATTTTTCACATTTTTAGGATGTATTTGATAGAATTTACCTTAGAAATTCCACATTTTTTTTACTTCACAAGAATTTTTTTTTTCGTTGTTTTTTCTTCATTCACTGTTTGGACATTGTTGTGCCTTTTATAACAAAATTATAGCAATATTGTTTTTTTTCATAATTTAACCCTTAACTGGCAGTGTAAACAACGGTAAATTTCTAAACGTAACACAATGGGTTTTGTGCTTAGTGTACAGGAGAAAATTTTGTTCATTGAATTTACACATTAGTTCATTGCATTTTCGTTCATTGTATATTACACACGTTGCTCATGGTTTGGGTCTCTCAGTACCCAAAATTTTGCTTCACACACATTACACATTAGTTCATCATTTACAAAATACTACTTCCTGGTGTTTTCAGTTCTTCGTGTGCACTGGTACTATAGCCCTTTACATTTAGATTTTTTTTATGTGTGTTTGCTATGTCAGTTCCAGTTACTTTCACACATGATATTTTCTTTCACATAGTTCATATAATCGTTTACACTTTGTCAGAAATTTGTTGGATATTTTTTTTGCACATTTTGTTATTACATGCACCGCTCAAGTGTTTTCCCAGGTTTTCTAAAATTAATTTGTAGTTGCGGTTTCAATTTTCAGTTTTTCCATACTACACCGTGTTTACATTCATCCTTTTTAGTAGTGTGTATAGCGGAAATTTGATTTAACAGGACTTTTCTCAATTTAATAGATGTACACCATGTCAGTTTTTTTTCATTACGCTCTTTTATTGTCCTTTAAGACATTACACATGATATATTTGTAAGGCTTTCATTATTTCTGGTCAGTTTGTACACAGGTAAACATTATTTTTTTTGTTCTCTTTTCCTGTTCACATATGCAGCCGCATGCTGATAGTCTTCAGTTACACCGAATGGTGTTTCGGGCTGCACTCTCTCACACACACATACATCTATTCTTTTAACGCTTGTGTACGATTCACATTAATCTGCCTTACATTTTTTTTCACACGTTATACATTAAATCTTTTGAGGAAGGCTAGTTTTTTTTACATATTTTTTAAAAAAAGTTCATTGTACACCCTTGTTTTTTTTGCCTAAACTAAATACAGCCTAGATCAGTAAACAGACTGGTTTTGTTTTTGACAGAGAGAATTATTGATAAAGTCAAGTTTCATCATATAATTCTGCCATATTTGCTCCTCTTTTTGTTCTAGTTATAAAACTTATGTGTCACAGAGTTCTCAAAATGTTTGATTGTGTTCTTATATATATTCAATATTTTATGTGTTATTTTTACCTTTTTGATATAATTCATGTCTCAAAAATATAATAATAAAGTAGAAGTTGGAATGTAACCAACTCGTTTAAGCAATAAAAAAAATTGCTTTGGCTTGAATAGAAATTTCAAGCAATTTGAATTAAAATCTTCTGGAATAATATTGAGTGTGCACACAGAAAAAAAAAGAAACAAGATAATATACAGCTGTCCAGAAGTTCACTGCAGTAAAAAAAAAAGACTTTTTGCAAGTTTTATAGGTACCTACTTGCTTTACCATGCTTGTCAGCATATTTTAAAAAAAATTGAGACATGATACCTTTTCTTATTTACTATTTAGTTAGTGCATTATTGAACAAGTCATAACCAGGTTTCTCTTTAAAATATGTTTATTTGTGTTTATCTTTTAACGTTGAGCGGAGACATGTGTTTGTTTGTTTTTTTTATTTTATCTCCCGCGTTTCACGCTTTTTCTTTGTCGGTCGTCGGGGAGATATATGTAAAGGTGTTTTCCTTTACATATTAGTTAATAATTGTTTTCCCCCTTAGTTAAAATTACAATATTCCCTTAATTTGTAACTTTATTTAATAAGCTAGATTTTTAATCCCTTTAATTCCATTCATGTACTAACGGCCATTTTTCCTTTAAAATATAATTTCAGTTATCTCTAATTCTTTCTTTAAAACCACAACGTACATCCGTTTGTTCATGTAACTGTAAATATTTTCCCATAGCAACAACCATTTAAAGAGTTAGTTCTAGCCTGTATTTATTCATAGTTAAACGCTATTCACTTAAGAACCAGATGCGCTAAGTTTGTCTTTATTTTATTTCATTAGAATTAATTTCCTTTCTGAACCCGTGAGACTTTTGTTAACCCTAGGTAAAGAATTCAATCCTTGTGGTTTTCCGGTGCCATATACACCCTTTTATCGTTTGGCATTAATTATTTCAAATTTTACACTTTGAGCATTCTCATTGCACTCTATGTAACGAAAATCAAATGCATGTCTCCTATCATCGAAAATGTACATCTGGTGTTCGTTATTGGCGATAAATACCAATGTAATACGCCTAAGACAGTCGTTTCAAAAATTGTATTTTTAATCATTCGGCTCTCATCCTTTGTACTGTAATGTGACATAATATTCTCCTACGTTCCGGCGGTCGACGGGACTGACTACCGTCGACCGGAGCCTTTTTACATGCCTGATGCTCTTCAATAAAAGGATTATGTGTCAAGAATAATTCGTCTTCTCTTGGAGTTTTTTTGTCTTTTCTTGAACCCGTGATTACATCACCGATGCGGAGTGATGGATGACTTTTAAGAGAGTACACTAGTCACGCGGTAAAAGCCGAACGCTAATGTAAAGTCTATGCGGGCGTTCTTTTCGAATATCTCGCTCAAATTTTAATTTTTTTGCATGTTTTTTTTGCACAAGATAGCTGTGGGCGATCCACAACCGGCCTTTTTTTTTACTTTTTCGATTTTGCTTATATATTTTTTATATTACCATAGTTTCAATTTCAGAACCGGTTTAAACCGATTCCGAAAGTTTAAGTAATTGTTTAAAGAAAATCTGAAACGAAAACTGAAAAAGTAAAAACTAGGCCGGTTGTGGATCGTCCTTAGCTATCTTGTGCAAAAAAATCATGTAAAAATATTAAAAATTTCAACGAGATATTCGAAAAGAACGCCCCCATAGACTTTACATTAGCGCTCGGCTTTTACCGCGTGACTAGTGTGTGCTCTTAAGCTAAGTGCATCCCGAATTCGTCAACGACAGTTGGTAGCGATCAAACAAACACACGATACTTCATAAGGCCTCGAAAAACAAAATCAAACTGAGAAAAGTTTGTTATGAGTTACCATACCGCCTCAATATCGTTCGTGTTCCTGGAAGGGAGTAATTGAACATTTCTACGTCTTTTTCTTCTTTCACAGTTTTTTAAAGCTTGGATATTCATTTATAATCACTCTGTATAAAGTTACATTAAGTAAATGGGAATTTTAGTAGGTAATATGTTTTATGAATTACATGAAACTTGTAAAAATTGACGTTGAGACCACTGAATTTGGTGATGAAATATATGGGTAGGAGAGACTGGGGCACATATGAAAAGTTCACATAGATTATAGCTTTTTTTAACTAGGTTAATTTCTTTCAACAAAAATTACTCGGTATGGTAAACATATTTTTTACATATATATTTTTTAAATTACCATTGAAGCTCTTCTTACTCCTCTTACTTTTTTAAAGAATTTTATAAATTCAAAACATTCTTCACTTATTGTTCATTGTGCCCCACCAGTTTAGTAATTGTAAATACAAAGAAAAAATATCGTTTGAAATGCTTTTTTTAGCTCACAGGCTATCATAGCCTGAGAGCTTATATGCCCGTCCGTTCTGTATGTACGTTCGTATGTTCGTGCGTAACGCGATAACTCATGATAAAAATATCGGATCCACTTGAAATTTTGTATATAGGTATATCCTGATAAGGCGTTTCCCTGATTAGTTTTTGGAGTTCATTCGATGTGTATAAGAGGGGGAACGGGGGGCTCATGCCCCTCCCCTTAATGGATATAAATGGGTTTTTCATGCAGAATTAAGTTTTTGTCCAAAATTTAGATATAGGATCATTCTGATGAGGTGATTCCGTGACTGTTATTATGTGTTCATTGAATAAGTATAAACAGGGGGAACGGGGGGCTCATGCCCCTCCCCTTAATTGATATAAACGGGATTTTCATGCAGAATTAACAGTTTCCGTTCAAAATTTAGATATAGGATCATTCTGATGAGGCGAGTCCGTGGCTGTTATTAGGTGTTCATTGAATAAATATAAACAGGGGGAACGGGGGTTCTAATGCCCTTCCCCTTAACTTGCATAAATGGATTTTTCAAACAGAATTGTCAGATTTCGTTCAAATCTCTGAATAGTTTTGGAAGTTTAATGCTTAAGTATAAAAGAGGGAAATAACTCCTCTTAAATTATATAACTGCTAAATGGATTTTTATTAAGAATTATCCGATTTGCTCTGAATTTCGGATATAGGTTTTTTAATATGATAAAGCATGTACTTGATAGTTTAGGAAGTTCAATGATTAAGTATAAAAAAGGAGAAAGGGGAGAGCTGTTTCCCCTTCTTAATTTTTTTTTCGAACGGAATTAACGAAAATACAACGCTGTAATGTACAATTAGTATGCGTAGCCTGTGAGCTCAATGCCATCCGTTTAACTGGGCAATATTTTTTTTATTCTGTTATGTGTTTTTCATCATAATCATTAGTTATATTATCTGTTAAATTCACTAAAAAGTGTATAAAAGCCTCTAGTTTCTGTGTTATATATTTAAGCACAAGATTATAAATTTAAGAGAATCATATTTGGGGGAGAGGGTATTAAATGATTAATAATTGTTGCAATAAAATAATAAATTAAAAAAAAATAAAAAAAAAACAAAGCTTTACTTACGCTGCTTGTATTATCAGTGCATAAAAATATTGTCTGAAATCGTTTTGCAAAACATTGGATAACTTTGTTGCGTTTCAGAAAACATTAAAATTATTTAAATTGTACCTGAACGTAAATGACCTTGTTGCTCTTTATGTACTTGTTAATAGTTGTTTATATAGAAATTTTATTATAAAAAATATCCATAAAATTTACGGCACAAACTGCTGGCAGCAATAATGCCAGTAGTTTTTGCCGTAAAAATTGCAGTAAAATTACATGTAATAAAAAATTACATCTTATTTTCTGCAAAAACTGCTGGCAACATTGCTGCCAGCTGTTTTCGACGTGAAGTTAACAGATTTTTTTTTACAGTGTTCAATACAAAATCAAAAGGTTGTATGACGAAAAGTCTTCTATTTCAGGAAACTTATGATTATTGGAGCTGACATTGTTTCTTATAAAGTTAACTGGAAAAAACAGTATCAAAGTATGATTATTGGGGCACATGCGAACTGTTCATATCTGCCTCAATAACTCTGTTCACAAGTATTCAAACACGGTGATTAGAGATAAATTGACTAATCAGATAAATTTTATAAACGATTATTCAATCGGTAAATCAATTGTATTAGATATAAATTTTGCAAGTGGGTTCATCCATTACTGATAATTGATTTACCGATTGAATAATCGTGTTTAAAAAATTAATCTAATGTTATTTCCTATGCAGCATTTTCCGCAATTCCAAATATTGAACTTCGATTTATTCTGTTGAGCTGATCTAAAATATCTGACCAGATTCTGTGATTGTTGAGGTCATTTGGGTGAAATAGTCCTCCAGAATTCGTTCAGGATGACTCAGTTGGAAGAGCACTGGCGGCTTCAGCCAGTACATCCCAGCTTCAAATCCTGGTCCAAACATTTTTCACCCACTTGAAAAATTTACATCTAATAAAACTGACTAATCATTAATATTTCTCAATTTTAGACGGAATTTTTTTTTTATCAAAAATATTTATTAGTTCTCATAGTAGACGTTAAACATTAAAATTAAAACAAATGAATAAGTAAATAAAGTTATTCACTTAGCAATTTGGAACTGAGGTTTTACTTTTGTGATCTATAAACATTGTTTTGGTTACTAAAGACAAACAAAATGTCAAAGCGCTGGAAAAACTTTTTACTATATGTCTACTGGTTCAGTCATTGTTGATATTTTTTTTCAAATAGAAAAACATGTAATTACTCGGGAAAAATTGCAACGTGCACATCTGCTCCAATTTCCTTTATGAATTTCTGCTCCAATTTCCTTATGCTCCAATCTCCTGTTTTATTTTGCTTCTTCAAAATCATTCCTATAATCTTTTCTTCCAAAGTCCAAATTCTTCCAAAATGACAATTTTTTTGGTATTGTACCGTTTTCCTACCCAGCAATCATCCACCGACATGACATTAATTATCTTTTTAATTCAAGATCATAGACATATAGACACATATTTTGACTATATTTAAATGAAGTAATGTAAAGACAATTGCAAAATATTTTTCCAAACTTAATAAAAGTATCTCTCTTTTATTTGGGAATAAAAGTAATTGTGATTTTTTTTCCTTATTTCTGTTTGTAGTAAAAAGGAAAATAGTCTTGAAGCAAACTATTATGATAGTAATGAAATACTTTTAAACATTATTATTCCATCTTCTTTTTTAGATAAGGGACCTCCCATAAATAATGTCAAACACTTTTTCAATATTTTTGACACCCTCCTCCCCCCCCCCTTTTTCACATGTCACGTTATATTAAGTAAATATATGCTTACAGTGCAGAGACAAAGCCCTACGATATAGATCATATTAAAAAAAAATAATCTTTAACTATGTGTTTTAATGACTTTTGTGACCATAACAATAAAAGTGAACCGTGTACTTATTTTTTAGGATATAAGATTAAGGTTTACAACAAAAATATAATTAACATACAATATTAATAAAATATTAATATGAAAACAGTAGTATTTTGGAAATTAAAATGGAATTTGTTATATTTGGTTTTAAATCTTATCTTTACTTTATAAATACAACTTTCATAATTAAATCTGCTGTTTTTTAATGCTTTTATTTTAATCAATCTATGTGATATCAAAGTACTTGTTATCTCCTCCCACTCAATTATAACAAACTGTCACAAACTGCCCCCCCCCCCCTCCAAGCGTGACATCAGTAATGGCGGCCCCTAATTTCAAGTTATATTTCTAAAAAACAAAAAGAACATATATTGTTACCTGACAACTATTTAGAAAATAAAGTTATATTTAGTTATTTTCATTATAAATTGAATTATTATGATAAATGATGATTGAACTAATAAACTTTGAATATATCAATCATTTTACCAGCTACTTATGTCTTTCTACACATAATTAATCATCCATTCAGAGATATTGCGTAAATCATATCTTTCCGCCTTCGATGACTCTTGGGTTAAAAAAGGAATAATATATTTCGCTTACCAACTATCCGCATTTATAGCCCAGTTCGCCATAGGTACAGTAACCACAGGTTTCAAAAGTGGTATTTTATTTCTAAAATTTGGATTATATTTCGAGGTATGAATTTTCTGTTCTTTTCTTTTTTTTCTAATCTTATGGAAATTTCATGAATGATGGCAGCATAATTACTCTACTTTTGAGGGCAACTACACTGTAAAAAAATTCAAGAGGTTACTAAAAATTTCTTTGTAAATTTGTATTCCACAAAATTTTTTAGTAACCATTACAAACTTTTTTTTGCAAATGAAAAAAACATTTCTTTTGTAAACTGAACAAAAGAATTTTTTGAATAACTAACTTAAAACTTATTAGTATGAGCCACCAAGCAAATTTTAGTAATAGCTTCAAAATTATTTTTAGTAACCATTACGTGTGCCCGAAGGGCAAGAGCCTCCTTCGAGCTGCATCCAGTGGGTAAAAAGACACTTCTGAAACAGAAGATTTTCGGCAATGCCGTAATAGATGGCAGCACCAAACATTGCTACCTGCTCTATTTTGACATGTTTCTAAAGGGGAGGGAAAGTTCAGAGATCATTACCCATGGTAACTGCTACGACAGGATTTTCATAGTCCCTTTATTTAACAAGTATTTACATTGCATACATTCGGTGCATATTTGGTGGCGGCCAGCATCGAAACCAGGTACTTTCAGAGTGGAGTTCTGTGCTATGACCACTAGGCTATCACGGCCACAACACGTGAGTTTTAGTAATAGCTATTAAAAATATAAAACTATTAACTCTATTCGTTGCTAGCTTTTTTCTAGTAATTCTTACAGATTCCTTGTAACCGAGTAAGATTACTAAAAATTTTTTAGTAATAACAAGGATCACTATTTTTTTTACTCGATCTTTTTTTACAGTGTAGGGGAGAAGAGGTAAGAGATACATGGATCATTAGATATAACCTTTTTTCCATTATTTTCAAATTGATATTAAGATTATCATTCATTTCAATTGATAGTGAAACCATATTGTTATTAAATTATGTTTTTTAGGAAAAAAAAAAAGAAAGAAAATTAGACTTGTTTTTGTTGTCATTTTGAAATTGAAAATGAAAAGTGAAATTATTAAAACGGAAAGAAATTTTATAGTGTGAACGAGATAGTTACGTATAAAAAACAGAAAATTGGAAAAAATTACGTCAAACTATATACGCCT
This sequence comes from Maratus speculifer, assembly GCA_964019185.1. Classification (NCBI taxonomy): domain Eukaryota; kingdom Metazoa; phylum Arthropoda; class Arachnida; order Araneae; family Salticidae; genus Maratus; species Maratus speculifer. Next base: position 147,467,246 of record OZ025298.1, read on the forward strand.
AAATATAAAAAAAAAAGCATTAAAGTATTAGAATAATAAAATTTTATAGAAGAAACGCATTTAAAGGTGATAACTGCGGGATAAGTTAAAAGGTCCACAGAGTAAATAGATAGAGCTGATCGAATATTTGAATATCATCACAAAGCACATTAATCAATTTAGCTGTAATGCATAAAAAATGTATGGTAAACATTAAAACAAACTTCAAAATGCTCAATTCTTTAACATTTTAAAATTAAATAATATATTTAGCTGTGAATCTTAAAAAGAGCAAAAAACTTTATAATAAATAAATAACTTAATTGGGAATGTATTTACTAGTGAAAATTACGTCATACATGAAAGCAAAATATACAAAAAGATTGCCTTTCCGGAGCATTTTAATATGACGTTACATATGGTACAAAAAATAATATGACTAGCAAATTTATTTGTAATTTACATCATTCGACGCGGCAAAAATGCAGGTAAATATATGAGAAGAATACATTTATTTATTTTGTATCAATTACTTTTTATTAATATATCTTCCTAATCTTTAAAAAAAGTAACTTACGCTGTCACTGCCTCTGATAATAAACTTTTTGTGACCTAAGGTGTTTCTTCGCAAATGTTAAGAAAACTACTGAACATATAAATATGAAAACTAATGGGATTATAGAGAAATGCTGGAAAAGTAGGCTGATGTAGGCAGTTTCTAAATCGAATAATTATTTTATGTGATTTTAATGCTAAAGTTGATTAAAATTGGCCCATTAAAAATGTTTTACAGAAACAAAAGCTATACATAAGAATTTAAACATTTTTAGATAATTTTATAAATTACAATTTCCTGGCGAGCAGACTTCATTTGTTTTTTTAATATTTTAGAAAAAAATTTTATTTTAAAATTTTGCTAGATAATCAAAGAATGCTATTTACTTACAAATTAAGAAAAAGTATTTACACGCGACTATCTAAAAGAGAAAAAATTTATATTTTCAAATGAGAATTAAATAATTAAGAGTTAAATATGGAAAAATACTGAAAATTACGCCATAAAACTACATTTATATGTAAATATTAATACAGAAAGAAAACTTTAGAATAATGAATTCCTTATAATGCGTTAACCGCCGTAAATATAAAAAAAATACATCATACTTAAAATAGCCAAATAATAACAATAATAAAAAATACCTAAACAACGAAAAAAAATAAGATACCAAAATATCATTACGAATGCCATTATCGTATTACAATTAAAAATAATTTTAAAAATTAACTTAAATAAATTTCCCTCCGCTTCCGAGACGTATCGAAATTGAGGAAGTGGCGATGTTTGGTGCTGCCATCTTATGAGGCTTTGCTAGACACACATATATATACATATCTATAAACATATATATATATAAAACATATATATATATATAAACATATATATATATAGCTCAGTGCTACGCAATCTTTTAAAATACGGTCAAATTATTATCTTCATATCGTTTGTGATGTTTAACAGGGATTGGTGAGCGTATCTCGTAGGGGGGTGAACCCCCCTAATATACCATGAGATTTGAATGATTTTTATTAATTACTGTGAACAATATATATGTAATAATAATAACGTGAAATATGCATTAATGTCTATAAAATACCGAAAATAATTCATGATTGGTCTGTATCTGAAAATAAAAAAAACTCAATCAAAACATATAATATCCCAATGCTTTTTAATACCGTGGTTCATAAAGATATTCACAAGTGGACGGAGTTTTTGACCTTGAAATTTCAATATTAGACAGTACATTTTTAGCATATTATAGGGCAATCGGTCTGCCAATTAATCTTGGTAGAAACCCTCTGAAGACAAGATTTTAGTGATTTATCGATAGGTTTATTTTGGTCTTCTTGCACCCAAAAGTATGAAACCATAGATGAGTGGGAGCAATAAAACTTAATCGCACATTTATCAAGAAACCAAAGAAATCTGGTTCATAGGCATTTTCCATAAATGTATAATTTGACACACCAGTGGTGTTTTAATATGGGAATACCGTTTTGATAAATCATGGAATTAGTTATTCCTTAATCTTCCCACTTACTAAATGAAGATTAAGTACAAAGCGTCGCACAGTGTCTGATTTTGCAAATCTAGCGGAGAAAAAAGTCCAAAAATCTACTTGCAGTAATTTAACTGTTAAACATTTCTAATAATACCTAACACATTGCAGGAAAAAAGGTAAAGTGATAGCAGCCTAACTCTACAAAACTATAAAAAATTGGCTCAAAAACTAAATTTTATTTTAAAATTTTTAGAATGGCGACCGATGCTCCTGTAATTGCCATGGATATTTTTGGATGAAAACACATTGTTTTGTAAATACTTTTTATGGTAGCATGGAATCATTACAACAATGTAGATAATTTGTCTTTTATAGTTACGACAGTTATTTATTAATTTTTTAATCAATATGAAAATTATTGGAAAATTTAATAGCATATGATAAATTTTAAAAAGCTGCCAAAAATTTTGTTTCCACCGGCCCATTGTAATATTGGAAAAATACTGAAATGCTACATTTACTCTGATGACGAAAGTACTTCAAAAATCAATATATAGGTTATCCTAGAAAAAATGCATAAAATAGAAAGGAACAGAAATACTAAAGATAAAATAATAGTGAAGCAGTTACACTCAACAAATACAGAAATACAAATTAATAGTGAGCCGTCGTATTCTCAAGTTATATCTTAGACAACAGCGCATAAAATTTCACAAAAGCAAGCGCGACAATACTCTAGATCAGCTGTATTGATTAAACGATTACCAAATAGCAAGATGTCTATAAATGACATACGGACAATCTTAAACTAGAAAAACCAAAGGTAGAACAGCTATAAAAAATGTTAACTGCGATGTAGGAAGGGAGAAAAATATCCTTATTGTTAAATCGTCGACAGACTATGAAACAAGTGCCCTTAAGAAAGTTATTTAAGATATTATATCTCTCAAGGATATCATAGAAATCACATACAAACTGGCAATCATGAGAAATTCAATAATTTTGGGAATACCTATAGACATTTATGAAACGAATGTTATAAATGAACTTATGCAAAAATATCAAACGGGTATACCCATTGCAGAACATAAAGTTATAAAACGCCAGGAAGCCAAAAATTACCATTTAGTAATAGAAGTTGAAGAGTGGATAGCACAACAACTGCTATCTGCCCTATATTCCAGTAAGGTACCTGTTCCTAATATGGACACCCCAAGGAAAATTTATTGTTTTCTCCTCCATGTGCACGTGATAGAACTAAAAAATATATGACCACGATCCCTGGACTGTTGGCTATCATTATTAAAATTAGCGACCTCGTAACAATTCCGGTTTAATTTAAATGATAAAAACAAAAAATGTTTACAGATGTTCATATAAGGAACCACGAGTCTTTATTATGGACAGGTGGCTCCTTATTGACCTACAACTCATGGTGTATGGAAGAGCCACACTTCTATGGATTTTTAGAGGGGAAGGGATAAAAAAATTATATCTTAAAGTATTGCAGGAGAGGGTAGGGCACAGAAATTATCTTCAGAAAATACACTTTAGAACTGGGGGTCATTTTCGGTTGTGGCACTTTAAAGACTGATGCAAAGCACCTTAGTTACTACGAAATATTATGAATTAATGTAGGTGATTTTGCTTAGCTTTTAGTTTTTCTGAATCTGAAGATTCACCTGCTGTACTTCCAATGTGGAGATGAGGTGTCTATATTGGAAATCGGGGGTAGTTTTATTAAATCTTGTAATAAATAAATAAAGAAAACATTTTTATGCAATATATTCAACAGCAATCGAAAATTTGTCTTGAACGCTTTCTAAAACACTCCATTTTTTAATATTTAAAGTAATTTTACACTATCTAATAATAATTTAAATTTACCTGTAATTAAGATCAGCACACCACGAAACAACACGTTTGTTCCTAAATGGCCAACAGCGCGCTTTTTTTGTATTTTCCTGACTTAATTATCTTTTCAATTGCTTTAATTCACGGGCATGTAGTGCGATATCTCAATCAAAATTGTTACTTTTAAAAATATTAGAGGTCTCCATATTGAGAGCACTGTCCATAATGAATACAAGTACCTTATAACTTACACAATCGTAATGCCCTCGCACAAAAAATATGAAGAATTCGATTGGTCAATAGAACAAGTATTTCCTACGAATGTGAAAGTTTTTTTTCATCTAATCAAATATCAAGCGTATGACACAATCCTTCACAGCTGTTTCTTCTGCACAAATTCAGATTGCACAAATCAGTAAGACAGCAACCTCCAATTTAATAAGTGATTTAATCAAGAATAATTATGGCATAGTCTGTCTCCAGGATGCTTACTTAGTAAAAAATCGTCTATCTGGGTTGTCGTCATCAACAGCATGCTATCCAGTTACAAAAATTATCATATAGTAATACTAAATGACTCATTAGAGCCAATACAAATTCAGAAATACTCACATTCGGTATTTATTAACATAACGACTCTAGATTTCGTCATCATCCTAGGTAGTCAATACTCTCCACCATCCTCGGATTTACATGTAGACTTGCTAAATTGGACCAGTAACGTGGGAACAAGTGAAAACTTCATCCTATTGGGAGATCCCTATGGGATTGGGAGTGCACTATGGGGATACGACAAAGATGATGAGAGAGGACAATTAGTCATAACTCAATCGAATGCAAAACATCTAATAGTAGTAAAAGATCCATATTGTAAGCCCACATTTGAAACAACACACTCCAAATGATGGCCTGACATATCTTTAGTATCTTTAAAAATATTTCCCAAGATTAAATCGTGGATGGTGGACAGTGTTATTCAATATGGCGATCATAGATTAAAAACGTTAGAATTGGATGTGCAGTTAGCACGTTCGCTGTCGCTTACGTGAAGATCTGATAATAGTTAATGCCGCACTATAGAAGTTGGTTTTTCCCAGAAGCCGATTTACTTCTTATAACAAAGAATCAGTGAAATATTTTCCCGAGACAGTGCGTGACTGGCTATTGGACATCATTCCACATCACGCGCTGGTGCGTGAGTTGCCCCTTAACGTTGTCGTCTGCGGCAGCGAACGTGTTAATAAAACTTTCCCGCCGTAGATACCCAGGTCAAAATGCATGCTGGTATTTGTTTGCTAGACAATCATTAATAGCTATATCCCAGCTTGTGAAATAGTATAAACTACCATAACACATTTGCTGGTTGTACCAGAATTACCAGCAAGTCATGGTGTGTTTTGGCCCACTTTACGGCTTGGCCAGCAAAAATAATCCAGCATGTGTTGTTTGAATATGTTGCTGGCGTTAGCAGCAACCAACACCATTATTAGGTTACATTTTTTGCTAATCTAGCGTAATTTTTCTACCATCATTTGCTTTTAATTTTTGCTATTCTAGCAATAAATTTCCAGCATCAGTTACTAGTTAAAAAGAAGAAAAATACGACACTGATGCTGCCATCTATTGACGACATCGGAAGCGACTGCGGATATTGAGGGGAGAAACTGCATGGGATTTCTTTTTTCCTCGAGCGAGGGTAGAACTCATAACCTGCTGCTTGGAAGGCGCGCGCTCGCCTGACTTTGCCAATGGGGACGTGATTTTGAATGTCTGTAATTGAAAATGATGGATGAACAAGCTGATAAAACTGTGCTGGAATATTTTTATAAGGGAAAGTGTCAATTTATCGATGCAATTATAATTTCTTGTAATTTCAATTAATAAGGTTAATTTATTGTTAGAGTTTTATTAATAGTTAATAGATATAATTCATCATTATTATCAAACGAATTTTCTTTGCTTAATACATAAACTGAACATGTTTTGAATTATTTTTTGATGAAAAATAAATAGTTTTGAAGTAAAATAATTAAAAATTTTTTAATATAATAAATTTCAGGTAAATTCAGTTTGAGGCGGGGAATTTTAAAACTTTAATGTTTTTTGGAAAGAGGGCAAATAAACCATACATATTTATGAATCGATTGTTATAAACATACTTCTTAAATGAAATAGTGTGTCTTGGATATTGAAATTTAAATGACTAAATGTTGATTTTTACTGATTTTGAAAATACTTTGTTATTTTTTTAATAACTTAATATATTTAAGCACTAGGAAAATGGTTAGCTAAGAATTTCCTAATAAGGAAAACGCATATTCCCCAAAAATCTTCATGGAAATTAATTTGCATTTTGTTTTAGATTTATGCGTTAAATTTTTTTCTCAAGCGAGTGGACGAAGGAAGTTTTGAATTTACGTTGTAGTAGCCCAAAAAGAACATCTACCACCCCTTTATTTTTAAATTTAAAAAATAATTTTTCCCTTATTTTAATAAACACAAACAATTTTTCTTTTTGAGTAACTTAAAAGAATTAAAAACTAAAAGAAAGTGACGGTGATTTTTCTTCCATTTCATGAAGGGGGGCGGACTTATAAAAATTAATTGTTATTATTTTTGTTAATTTTGTGTGTTAAAGCATTATCTCATAGAGTTCAAAAAGCAGCGTTTTATTCACATGGTGGTGCACAGCTATTCTTCTCCTTGCCCAGCTCTTTAAATTCAATAAACAAAATTTTATTTTCATCCTATTCTTAAAGACATAGTAAATTTATAATTTTTATGTAAGTTAAAAAAAATCAACACTATGAAAAAGATGAGTTAATTTTCCGATAGGGGAGGAGAAGAGTTACTCTTATAAATCCGCTATGGAAATAAATTTTTAGTTGTGTTTCTTTTATTGTTTATAAGTTAGAAATTAATCTAAAATCGGTGGTTTAAGATAATCATGAATTTAAGTGGTGAAAACAATATTTCTCGAGTATTTTTAATTTTAATGAACGAAATTTTCTTTTCTGCGATTTTCAAAAATATAATTGCATATTTTTTTATTTTCGTTTTATTCTAAAATATATAAATACTAAGGAAAAGAAGGGAGATTTTTTTTCCTTTTAAAGATTGTGTGGGATATTCTACTTAGAAACTTCTCACAGAAGGTAAATGACTCACCAAATTCCCAATTATTTAAACCCCCACAGAAAGAAAATTGTATTTTACTGTATTAGAACACCTCCAAACAGAAGGAAAACTTGGTACTCCCAAGGGTTTCGCTATTTAGAGGTTTTACTGCACAACCTTTTTTTTAAATAAAAATTCATATTTTTTGAAAACATGGAAAATGCACTTATTTTATTCAAAAATATGTGCACATATTTTGTAAACATCGAATACGCACTTATATTATGCAAAGAATGCGACCAGTTTTTGAAACATAAAATATGCACTGATATGAAAGCATAAAAAATTCAGATAGTTTTCACAAAAAAGTATGCTTTTGCAATGTTCAAAAATATTTACTCTTTATGCAATTATTGCGTACAATCTCCCATTTCTTGCAGAACTGTGCAAAGTACTGCTTAAACAGTTAGATCCTACTCCTCTAGCAGAAATTCATAATAAAGATATAATTTTTGTTGCTATTCTTATATAGTGAATTAGAATATCTTATTGGCAAATAGTGCGTCATGCTGTTTTCTACCTAAGCTGCCTTCCTAGCATATCATGTTGGCAAACATTAAAAAGCATCTAATGCTAAAGCACATAATATTTTTACCTCTCCATGCTTTAGAAGAAGGTTAAATAGAAAGCAAGCATAAAAAGCTTGTACATAGCGTGTCATGCTATTTCTGCCTAAACTGGCTGCATAGCATATTATGCTGGTAAGCATAAAAAAGCATATTACAGCATGTCAAGGTACCTACCTCTGCATGCTTTGGAAAAAGCTTAAACAGCAAATAAGCATAAGATGCTTGTACATAGCCCGACATAGTTGCCATGCTTTTTCTGTGTAAGCTAGCTATATAGCATACAATGCTGGCTAGCAATTAAAAGCATATAATAACAGGGATATCTAGCAGACAAAGCAATATATAGCAATAACTAGTATATTTTTGTTGCTGGTACTTAGCATGAATTTTGACCTGGGTACAGAACGAAATATACCTCATATCAAAAATTCGACACAATAATGCCTCAAAATTTACAATCACATCAATAGCTATTTCAAAACAGGAAATCCAAACTTAAAACTGTCTACCCTTATTTTTTGAAATAGTTGCTTCCACCAAATTAAAATTTTAGAAATCATAGACCTTAACTTTGACTTCAAAGACTAAATAACATTTATAAAATTGAAAAAAAAAAAATGCTGAATTAAATGGATCAGACATTTCATTTCATACCATTAGATTCAGATTCAGATTCAGATTCAGCCAGGTGGGGAGGCCTACCAATTGGTTTGAGCTCAACTACCCCCACCCAGCAAAGTTTATTATATAAAAATATATATATGTATACAGGGTGAGTCATAAATATCGAAACAATAGGCTATCTCCTTAAATATTACCCTAGACCCATACTTCCAATTGCAAAAATTCATAAAAAAGGTGAAATTTCTGATAAGATAAGTCGCAACTCCATGGGGGGGTCTATTTGAAAAAATACGAAAATTAAATTTTTTACGGCCCCCGTAGGGCAAAATTCCCAATTAGGAAATTATTCCTGATCCATTCCTAAATTGAACAAAACAAATTTCATCTCCGTATCTAAAAATCCAACAGAGATATTAAATCTCAAAATCCTCAAAAAATCCTGACTTACACCACTTTTCCCTGACTCTAAATTGTGTTTTCTTGACCCAATTTCAACGCTTGTTAGGGAACATTAACAAATTGCAATTTAATAAAAATCGGTTTAAGATAGCGCTTTTTCTTTATATATAAAATAGCAGCGTATAGTTTTTAAGCTAAATTGGTATACCAGACGTCTGCCCGGGTCAAAATATCTAGGTCAGGTCCCAAACCGACCCATAGGAGAAAAAAGTTCGGCGTGGCCTGAAAAAATGTCAACATCATAACCCGGACCGGTCTGGAAAATAGTTTAAACCATAGCCCGGTTCAGTCGCAAATTTCTACATAGTTTTTTAATTCGGCGTGGGAAAAAAATGTTTCATATGGAGGAGTTCTGACCAAAAAATTCTTTTATAGTTTTTCATTTTTAGCACTTTCCAACAAAATTGAAAAGTGCTTATGTATTCGGTTTGTCTGTCCGTCTGGCCGCATGTCCGTCTGTCCGCGCTCTAACTCCCGTAAATATACTCGGATTGCTATGAAATTTTTATACGTTATTGAGGTTTACTCTACAATGAACCCTGTTGAAAATTAAGTATCTATCATGATTAGTTTATCTACAGAGAGAATCAAAAGTTTCCCATTACATTACGGCCTATGGGGAAAAATCGTTAATATACACTGATTGCCATGAAATTTTAGGACGTTATTCACGTTTACCCTAGCACGAACCCTACTGAAAATGAAATTTCTACCATGATTAGTTTATCTACAGGGTGAATCAAAAATTTTCCATTACATTACGGCCCATGGGGAAAAATCGTTAATATACTCAGATTGCCATGAAACTTTAGGACGTTATTGACGTTTACCCTAGCACAAGTCCTATCGAAAATGAAGTTTCTACCATGATTAGTTTATCTACAGGGCGAATCAAAAGTTTTCTATTACATTACGGCCCATGGGGGAAAATCGTTAATATACTCGGATTGCCATGAAATTTTAGGACGTTATTGACGTTTACCCTAGCACAAGTCCTATCGAAAATGAAATTTCTACCATGATTAGTTTATCTACAGGGCGAATCAAAAGTTTCCCATTACATTACGGCCTATAGGGAAAAACCGTTTCAAAGGAATTTTAAAGATGTTATACTTTGTCAAACATATTAAAATATGAATTCTATTAAATATAATGTGAAAATGTAGCTATTATTCATTTACAGGGCCACACAGAAGAATTCCGTTAGATAATGGTAAAATGGGGAATTGTTTGACATTTTTTAAATATATTAAGCTGTTTCATGTATAATAAAACTGATATATGTCACTGAAGCTTAATATAAATTATACGCTACTGCCTAGCATAATTTGAAGTACATAGCGTTTACAGGGCCACAAAAAAAGATTTGAAATAGTATATTCTTTCCGAAGTACCATATATGTGTCCGATGACGTCTGATGGAGGGATGATATGCGCGTTTATATTCCGCGAAATATATGCACATTATGTGGTGTGTATAAATGTTATAGTTCATATACAGGGCTACCCAAAAGAGCTCACCAACGTTACTGAATATGAGCGTAAATTATTTAAGCGTGGTTCTTAAATAAGCAATGCATTTTTACGCTGAGCTTCATTCAATTTACTGAGAAATGATTGCAAACTATAGATAAAAGGATATACAGGACCACGCAAAGAATTCGGTACATGGACGCCTATGAATGATAATTTATGAGAAAGTGATTTCAGTTGTTTTAAAAGTGTTTTAGTTTACAATAAATTTTAGCCTAGTGCTGACGTGTAATAAAGGTATAATGTAAACTACAGGGCTGAACAAAAGTATTCAAGTATGTTTCCATCTAATAGTATGAATTGCTGAAAAAGAAATTTCAAGCTACAGGGTATTTTCTTACTAAACTAAATTTTCCCATTATATCAACTGACATATGAAATACAGGGCTGTTCAAAAGTACTGGAATACATATTTGGGTATATTTGGCTATACACTATTATTTCCTTAAATAACAAGGTTTTGTTAAAGATTTCATTAAGTGTTGGAAAATGCTTCATAATCTATGCTTAACGCATGATTTTTATTACTTGTTTACATTTATACTTCTTATTATTAAAGAAGCGCCAAAGGCTGTAATATATTTATTTTATCAATGAAACCCACATTTATATGTAAAAGTTTCACTTATATTTTAATATCGTTAATCCATATCCAATGCGTTGGAGACTCTGAAAAATGTTATACACTAAAACTTTTTAAGACGGAATCACACAGGAAAGAAAAATGCGTTATAGACAGATGCTCTCTCTAGAAGATGTAATTGGAGCTTATTTTCTTTTCAGGTACTATTGCATTTATTTTGCATGGATCAACATATTTTCCGTTTAAGACAGAATTCCGTCATATGCAGATTTTTTTTCACTGGTTTTATTGTATTTAATTTTTTTTTTAGCCTTTGAATAATCTATTTAAAAAATAAATTTTAAAAGGTTTTTTTTTTTTTTTTTTTTTGTAAAATAAAGTTTTTAAAATCTATATGTTTTTCGTAAAAATTTCGATTAAGCGGAATTTTAATTATTTTATGCACGTATTAAGTCAGTCAGAGACAGTGATTTTAATACGGGTTTTGTTGAGACCGGGTTTGAAAATTTCACCTAGAGTGCACCTAAGTTGAAGGAAGTAGTCCCCTCCTTTATGAAAAGCACGCTAGGCCCGGCCTGGCGGGTCTTCAGAAAACAGTATCGGTCCTGGCCCTACCTGTGCCCAGAATACAGATTTTTTAACATCCTCTGGAGGACGGTAAAAAGCCTGAAGTTGTCAGAGGTAAATTTAAAAAAAAAAGACTTAATCTGCATCTTAGAAAAAGCATTTTTTAAAATAACTGACGGACATTTAAACAATACACTTCGTTTTTCTGCATAATGAATTTTCTATCCTCTATTTCTTGTCCTTAAATTATTAAATGTTAAGAATTTTTAAAAGAAAAAAGAACTTGAAACACGTCATTTTTTATTTTTTTACATAAGTTTTGTTTCGGGAAATTTGAAAAAAAATGTTTACTTTAAAAAAAATATTTGCTTTTCAAAATATGATTTTTTATAAAGTTATATTATTTTTCAAAAAACATTTTTAATAGTTTTAAAATTAATATAAAAAAACCTTGGAACAAAACTAAAATCAGATTTTCATCTTTAATTAAATGGAAAGAAATGGAAATCCGATAAATAATGTTACGAGTTATAACGATTTTTGATTGTCCCATTTAAACCAGTACTAACCACATGAAACTTTTATAAATTGTATGAGGAATTTTAGAATGTGATTTTCTTAGCAAATTATAAGGCTAACCATCACAAAAAAAAGAAAGAAATCAAAATTCTAACTCAAGAAATAGATTTTTTACGCGTTTTCTAGAACTGTAAAAGTAACATTGTTTTTCGAATTGCGCGCATTTCAATTTGTGTCTAATCCCTTGAAACATGATGAATTTTTTAAACGGCTATAACTTTGCGAATTTTGGAGATATGAAGATGCAACTTTTTGAGTCTTATTCAGGACTGAATAAGGAAAGTTTTCCTAACTGGAAATTTTGTCCTACGGGGGCCGTATAAAAATTTAATTTTCGTAACTTTTCAACTAGACCCCCCATGGAGTTGCAATTTACCATATCAAAAATTTCACATTTTTTTTTATGAATTTTTGCAATTGGAAGTATGTGTCTAAGGGCAATATTTAAGGAGATAGCCTATTGTTTCGATATTTATGACTCACCCTGTATATATATATATTACAGAACAATTAATTATACAGTAAATAAAGGTAGGTAACAATGAATGAAACAATGAATAGACTATAGCTAACAATAGTAAAATAAACTAGTTGAGTGATTTACAGACGTATAACACATATATATTTTTTAAACAGTAACAGTAATTCTATAACTGTTTTAAGGTAAGAGTTTATTTGGTTAGTTCCACGACTCATCATCATTGTCATATAAAAAGTCCCGAGGTGGCATTTGGAACAGTCCTTGATTTTTTTCAATCAATGTTACGCAGTTTACGATTTTTTTTAATAGTGCTGGTTGTTTTGTAATCATTTTAAACCATGAAGAGAGACTTATCATTCGGGAGATTCTGATGTGGTATATAAAAGTTAGAGTACAATCCGTTATATAGTACAGTGAGGTACCCTGTTTGCCACAAGTGCAGTAGCCAGAGTCAGCTTTACCGATCTTTACCAGATAATCTGGAAAAGGCCCGTGGTTTGTAGCAAACAGGAAGAGGTTTCTGTGCGATAGTAAAGTCTCCTCTGAGACAATAGGTAGAAGTAAATATGTAAATCTGCAGTGTCCCATATTTTTTGCCATTCCTCTTGTATTTGTAACTTTCGTTTTCGTTTGAGATGAGATGGTGGGAAAGGCAGAAATATTTCTGGTAAATTAGGATTTGTGATTGCTTCTTTTGCCTTTTGGTCTGCTGCCTCGTTTCCTGCTATTCCGGAGTGCCCTTTTATCCATTTTAGATTTATAGTTTTATTTGTAATCTGTAGTAATTGAATTATGTTCTGGACAAGTGCTATTTTTGATGTGCTGTTTTCAATGGCTTGTACAGTGTCTCACAAAAGTGATGGGACACTTGTGCTTTATAAAAAGAAACTGCAATAAAATAAATAAACAAACATGTGTAAAATTTTTTGGGGTGTGTTTCATATTTAAAGTTAGTAACAATTATTACATAACATACATTTTGTCAAAATATTAAAATATTAATTTAGTAAAAATAAAATTGTTCAGAACGGAGCAAAAAATGGCTCACAAAAGTGATGGGACACTTACTTTTCCATCAAAGTTTTATCCAAAAATTTTACTTTTTAAAAGGTTTTAATATTTTGTTGGATTTCCTTTTACTTTTAAAACATGATTTAATCTTTTTGGGATGGATTCGACTATTTTTTTGTGATTTCTGGAGTGATTTTACCCCATTCTTCTTGAAGCACCGATTTTAGTTGTTGTTTTGAAGAAATGGTGTGTTTGCGAATTCTTGATTCCAATTCTTGCCAAATATTCTCTATGGGATTTAAGTCTGGAGATTATGGTGGTGTTTTTATTATTTCAGGACAGTTATATAGCAGCCAGAGTCTAACGTTCAGAGCAGTGTGCTTGGGGTCATTGTCCTGGTAGAATTGAAAATCGTTATGAAGGTTCAATTTTCGTGCTGAAGATTTCAAATTTTGCTTTAAAATATCAATATACTTGTACTGATCCATTATACTGTCAATAAAAACAAGATTACCAACTCCAGCGGACGACATACACCCCCATACCATAACTCCTCCTCCACCATGTTTTACTGTTGGTACCAAGTTCTGTTTGCGAAATTCTTCCCTGGGTTTTCTCCACACCAAGATTCTACCGTCAGAACCAAACATATTAAATTTACTCTCATCAGCAAATATAACTTTATTCCAGTAATCAGAATTCTTATTTATGTTGGATTTTGCGAAAACTAGTCTGAGTTTTCTATTCTTTTCACTTACGAAGAATTTTTTCCTGGCTACTCTACCGTTATATCCAGCAGATCGAATTACCCTTCTAATAGTCTCAGGATTAACAATTATTCCATATAATGCTTGTAAACCAGCAGCAACTTTTGAAGCACTATTTCTTGGATTTCTTTTAATATTTCGAACGATAATTCGCTTTATTCCATTGGATAGCTTTGATGGTCGACCAGGTCTTCTTTTATCCAGAATCATATGATTCTTTTTACATCGTTTAATGATATTGAAAACTGTTGAACGACTCTAGTTAACTGTTTCAGAAGTTTTTCTAATAGATTTTCCACGTTCAATATGCAAATTAATAACTAATTTTCGAATTTCAGGCGAAGTTTCTTTTCGTTTAGCATTCATGGCTTCACAGAGCTAAAAAACACAAAAATTCCAAAACAATCTGGAGAGAAATACTGCAGACGATTTTATAAATTATTGCCAATTGCTTTTAAGTAAAAATAGAACCCCAAAAAATATTTTTATTACTTATTTCAAACGATTTTTGTTGCATATATAATGGTGTCCCATCACATATGTGAGCTATTTTTTGCTCAGTTCTAAACATTTGTATTTTTATTAAATTAATATTTTAATATTTTTACAAAATGTATGTTATGTAATAATCTTTACTAAATTTAAGTATGAAACACACCCACAAAAAATGTGTACATGTTTTTTTAATTTATTTGATTAGTTTCCTTTTGTAAAGCACAAGTGTCCCATCACTTATGTGAGACACTGTATGCTTGAGAGGCTATCTGTGTATATTGTTACGCTTAAATATTTGCTTTTTTCCATCCACTCAACTGCACGTAGTACCGCTAGCAATTCTGCCTGGAAAACGGTGTTTTCTTGCCTTAATTTTAATTGAAAAGTATGACACAAGATCGAGTTCTCGTAAGCACAGAACGCTAACCCAGTCCCTTCTTCCATTTTGGAGCCGTCTGTGTAGATTTTTATCTCCATTCCGAGATTTTCATTTCCCTTGTGTAGGTAATTTTTGTAAGGACACACTGATGAATTTGGGGATTTGCCTTGATAGAACTCTGGTCTAAAACATTCTACTGGTGTCCCCAATCTTAATACTTTTCCCGAATTAGCAATTTGAAGAACTCTGAGATGCAATGGAGGGATTCCTGTTAAGGCACAAAGTGCATGTGGAAAACTAAAGAAAGGAGTTTGCACCCGATTATTACATATTTATTCCTTTTAACACTAATAAGCTTTCATTTTCTTATATAACTATCTATAAAAATATATTTGATTCATCCATTTTGTTTTTTTCTCCGGTGCAGGCTTCTTGTGTTTGTTCATTTATGATACAAAATAGTTAATCACAGTGTAAGCATTTGATTTATCTTTTGTGTTGTATATATATATATATATATATATATATATATATATATATATATATATATATATATATATATATGTGACGATTTAAGGAGAACTCGAATTATTTCCACTGGTTAAAAAGAAACACACAGTCATGGCAAGCGAGGGAAAAAACAAAATAAATAAATAAATGTAGAAGATCCAATAATTAGTCATGGGCTGCTGTAAATTCATTTATTAAATTCGTAATAATGAGGAAGGAAAAGCTCCTTTTGCAAAAATTCCATCATTATTTCAGCGAGCTGTCCTCATCGAAGAAGCAACCCAAGAAATCTTCTTTTTCATCTCGAGACTTCCACCTTTTTAAACTAAAAAGAAAGTTCTGGAACATTCTGTAACCTCAAACCATCATTCTTTTATGTAAACAGAATTCTTGTCCAGCTACGACATTATTTTCCACAAACGATAAATTTATTTAAAAAAAAATATTATTTAATCAATTTATAATTGACTCAAAATTTTAAATATCTTAGGCAGACGATTTTTATAAATGATTAATTTTAAGAGAAAAAGAAAAGAAATGAATTTATTAATATGCACACATCAAAGGTTGACGTAGGAAAAATAAATAAATAGATAAAATAAAATAATGATATTTTTTGAAAGGTATGGTTTTGGAATAAATTTAATAAGACTTTCTTAAAAAGGGTTGATAAAAACATAGAAGAAATCAGTTTTATTTGGAATATTAAGAAAAAAAGTTTTAATTAAGAATATTTTTAATTTAGAGCCATCTTTTTAAATTTACGCATACTGGAATAATGTTTTTTAAGGCAAATTAAGAATTTATATCGTCTGCATAAGGATTAACAGATTAGATTTAGAAACAAGATTTTAATTTAATAATTTGAAGTAAGTACGGAATATTATTATAAGAAAATTAAGATAGTATAAAGGTTCGTTTTGGCGAAAAAATTTTAAATTTGTAATATATATATATATATATATATATATATATATATATATGCATATGTAATTTATAAAACATATAAATTCTAGGTGGGTTTGTTGACTTAAGCCAATTTATAGGCCTCCCCACGTAGCTGAATCTGAATCTGAATCTGAATTTGTACATTAAGAATTTTTTTTTCAGGTACGGATTTTGTGTAATTTTGCATTACATGTTGCTATAAGATAATTATATTTTGTTTTGAACATTATAAATCATTACATTAAAATGATGGTAAAACTATAGAGTGGCTAAAATTCACGTTGTTGTTTTAACATTCATATTTTCTGACAAATGATGAATACTCTATGTCCAGTGTGTTGTTGGGTCCAATCAGCAGATCCAGAGAAAGGGGGTCTCTCTTTGGGATGTTGCTCATTGTCTGCAAAGTCATCATAAATCTCACAAATCACCCCGATCATACAATATTAGGTTAGTAGAAATATAGAATGTTGGTGCTGGATCCGACTTCGAATTTTAAAAGTAAGTAACGAGTTCTCTTTTTTGGAGATAAAGTTTTCAACAAAATAATTGCTATATAAGTCCAGCGTGTTAGTGAATTTAGTCAGCAGATCCAGACACAGGAGGTCTTTTATTGGGATGTTGCTTACTGTCAGTAAAGTCCTCACAACACATACAAATCATACCCTATAGCCTGTGTTCTCGCTGATATTTGACCAACGTTAGTAATTTGGCTAATTAAAAATTAAAAATATTCGCAAAATGAAAAAGTATTAGCAAAATAGATTCGCCGTGTAGCAAAAAAAAAAAAAAAAAAAAAAAAGTTTAATCCTGTAATATACTTGTTTTTTCAGTATGTTCTAAAATAACCAAAGTTTTTACAACTGTGACAACGATTGTTATTAATATAATTTCAACTATCCGCTATAAATATATTAAAAATATGTATATGTATGAAAAACGAAAAAGAAAAGAAAGCAAAAATTGAGCAGCGAATCTAATCTCTTGTTTACTTGCCAAATGAAGAATTTAGTCACAATTTGGCGCAATGGCGAGCGACAGCGAGAACATTGACTATAGGCCTTTTCGTAGACGTTCACAGTCCAAACTGAAGTCAACCCACTGCTCTCTCCTGCGCGTCTTTTTGTGAACTCCGTATGTTTTCTCGTCTCTTCTTTCCATATCCTCTTCATTCCGGGAAGAAATAAAAGAGCGCGCGTCCACTGTTTTGGACTTCCAATCGCAGAAATGTGCTTTTGTTCACATTGGTGCCTTTTGTTGTATTGCTGAAGTCAGTGTTGCTAGCAGCCGTCTAACGTGAAGCTGAAACTTTCATCAGAAATGATCAAATAGATATAAATTCATGAAACTTAGGTTAGAGGTTATCAAACAGATATAAGTTCATCTGTAAAAGGCTGTTTCGTGATGAATATTTTATTTCACTTTGCAATGTAAACCTGTAGATTCAGTGACGTTGGTTCTTTATCCGTGCGAGAGACATTGTTGTTTTTCCACAGGAGCCTAATATCCGTTGTAAATTCTGAATTTAGACACTGCTCTCATAAAAACCTTACTAAATATTACTAATTATTTGAAATTTTACGAGATTTTTATGTGTAATTAAATACGCAACTCTTCAATGCATTTGCATTTGGTAGATATATGTAGATCTAAAATAGGAACGCAATTTATCTCATACAAATTAGTCTGAATTAATGCATAGACAATTATAAAAAATTCGCATTGAAAATGCAGTTCACTATTCTTTTAAAGATGAATTATTTTATTACAGAATCTTTCAGCTTTTATGTTAGGAAATAATCAGAAAAATTCTGTAAACAATAGGGTGGATCGAAAAATTTTTTTTCACTGTGTCAAAACCTACCTATGCGGAAAAGATGTTCTCTTGGATGGAGATTAAGGGAAAAATAATTAAAAAAATTAATTTTAAATTTTAATACTGCCACAATGAGGTTGAATTTCGAAAAAAAGTGAAAAAAGACCTAATTTTGGCTAGATTATTTTTTATTCAAAATAATAGTTTAAAAAGTTATCCAAAACCTACCTATGCTTAAAAGATGTTATATTATATGCTGAGTATGAGAAAAATAATTTAAAAAAATAATTTCAAAATTTAAATCTACCGCAATGTGGCTCAAATTTATGTATTTGAACGTTTTACGGTAAAAAATCAACTTTTGTTTTGTAAAATAAAATATGAATTTTAGACATTTTTAACATTTATTACAATTAGGGGATATTTAATTGATTACAAGATAAAAACTTTAGTTTCTTATTTAACAGCTTCATTAGTATTAAATCAAGAAAAATTGTCAACATTTCAATTGGCGATAATGACGTTCGGTATTGAAAATCGACATGAGATTTTGTAATTCAATTCAATTTTTATAAAACTGTCTCTTATGTATGGTCCATACGCAGCAGAAATACTTCCGTGACTCTTTTGATTATTAGTTTTGTAGAATGAGAGTTGCGCGAATAGATATTATTGATAGTAGATGTTATTGCCACTGAAATGATTGCTGGATTTACATATTGCTTCTGAAACCATGTCGTTACTAAAACCGCCAGTTAGTGGAGGTTCGACACATTTTCCAATTTAATTAAATCTATGAAATCCGTCGCAAAAGGTCAAAAAGCTGGTAAATGGAAAATATAGATAGTTTTTATGTAATGATTAGGATTACAGCAGACCGTTTGATTTCACTCGCGCGTTTTTAGAATTCATATACTGACATAAATGAAAATACAAAGAGCTTCTAACATGCTGCGAATAATCTTTCTATTTCACCAGTGAAACATTTGTGCCCAGCCGCGGTTCCATCCACGCTGCAAAAAGATGACATAGTGGAACTTCATTGGTATGTAACTAGCACAAAAAACATTGTAGTGGACGCTTGAAGATCAGTCCCATATTTCTAATAACACATCCTTTAACATCTATGTTAACAGATATTACGTCACAACCGATAGCAGCCAACTTTGTTACATGTATATTATTGTTAACACATGACAAAAAATGTACGTCGTGTTTTCAAATTGTTTGGTACTCTCCCGGAATTTATAAATATGTGGCCGATGTATTCGGAACCCAGTTCTTTTTTCAAGCTCAAGTCTGCTTCTATTATGATTTTTCTTCTGTTGTTTTCTAGTGATGCAGTCAATCTTTACACCCATAAAAGTTTAAAGAAAATGGCCATGATCATAATCTTTTACAAATGACTAAAGAGAATGACTAAAACGATGGAGTGGTCTTTGGTTTGTTTTGTCATGCCGATTTTTTTCTGTCAGTAGCATTCGACTCATAGTTTTGTGAGGTAATGCCCACGTCTTGAAGTGCACCAGACACGATGGCAGCACCTGCTTGGTCGGAAGTGCCCAAACTGTCCAATATTCTGATGATGTGACACCTAGCTCGGCAGCATTTTGGCTTTTCAATGATAGCTGATGATGTAGAAAAGTGAGTTTGTTCTCAATACGTCGGTTTAGTCTACACTCAATATTCATATTCATATTCAAATCTATTAAACTGAAAAAATAGGCAGTATTTTCGGAAATGGTCCAAAAGGCTGTAGTAGCTTTCAGTATCTTATTTTGTTTTACAGGAATTAAGAAGAGCGCAATATTTGTCGTTAAACTAATTTTTCTTAGAATGTTGCAGTGGTAAATTATTGTGTTTGAATCTCATTTACAGGTCACTCCTTACTTATTAGCAACTCCTTCTCACTGGCAGGAAATAAATAGATGTTGACCCATTCCTTTCTTCGGTTATCCTTTAAATACCAATATGTAAATTTTATAACTTTTTGTATTAGGGAACATATTTACTGGCATATCAAAGCTAGACCCAAATAGGGTGTAATTCATATCTCTCTCTTTTTTTATTATTTTTTTTAACAACGCCATGGTACAGTAATATTCAAGGTACACTAAGCTACACAATACACAAGCAGAAAAATTCTAACTGAAAAAACTGGAACTGCCAGTTTTTCGAAACTTTAAATTACTTGCAGGAGTATTAAATTTCGAAATTAGTTTTATTTATTTATTTATTTATTTATTTTTACTTAATATCCATGCAATATAATATTTCTTACGCAAAGGTAGGTTTTGATTGATATTAAAATGTTTATTTTGCGTCAAAATTAAATCTAACCAAATTTAGATCTTTACCCGTTTTTTCAATATTTTATCGAATTTTCAACTTTTTTGTGGCAGTATTAAATTTTGAATTTATTACTTATTGTTTTTTACTTAACCTCCATACAATATAACATCTTTTCCGCATTGTTGGATTAAAAAAAAATAATTAAGTAATTAGTTTTTGACGAAAATAACCTAACCAAAATTCGGTCTTTTTTGAAATTTTTTCGAAATTTCAACCTTTTTGTGGCAGTATTAAATTTTAAAATTAATTTTTTTTATTATTTTTCCCTTAATCTCCATACAATAGAACATCTTTTCCGCATAGGTAGATTTTGATTAATGGTAATTTTTTTTTCGCCATAGACAATCGATCCACCCTAGTAAACAAGTGCCTATTTTAGATGGTATTCTATATTATACAAAATAACAGTGGTTTTTAATTAAAACAAGTTGGAAATTTCACGAGGAGCGTAGCTAATGATGTGCGTTTGTATTATAACGATGTTTTGAAAAAAATTTAGATTTTACTGTACTTCAGAGTACATACAGTACTTCAGATATAACATAATGGTCGAAATGTTTTGTGTGTTCCTGTAAAAATTATCTGTTTCTATCATACAAGAAGTAACTTGCATTAAACCTCAGCAACGTATATCCATTTCTTAAAATGTGAAATTGTTTAATATAATTTAAACACTCCCCAAACAATGTTTCCCCGTATGCCATTATGTAGTGGAATAGTTTTGTGTTGCACTGTAAATTAACTTTTCAGTGATGAATTTGCTTTAGTGTGTTAATGTCCTGTGTGTAATATTTTGACCAAAAAAGCCTTTTATTCAAAAACAACAGGAAACGTTAAAAAACCGTAAACACCTAGACGATTTTGGTCGACGCTTACTATAGTCTGCGGCACCTAACTCCTAATTGTCGACACTAGTCGACTCCAACACTTGGACACTTATGTCGTCTTCCGAATTAAAAGGGTTATTAATAAATATTCTTCGCATCACAGATTGTTCAGAATGTATATTTTAGTATATCCATCATAAATTCATGTCATTTGTATTGTATTCGAAAGAGTATAACATCATTAAAATAATGTATTTTAAACTATTTTTTCCTAATAATCGTAATGTAATGAAATACTTTTGATTGTCTATGTAATTTAAATATGCACCCGACTTTCATAAAATTTGAAATGACTCGACAAATTTATGCAACAGTTATGTATTTTACATCTGAAAGGTTTGGATGAGTAGTTTTCGCTATGTTATATGCGGACACACAGACGGGCGGACAGACGGACAGACTGAACGAAGGCCATATGTGCTACGTATTTATATAATTACGAACGCACCTAAAAATATTCTTAACTTGGTGCAATAGTATACTGTATTTCGGATGCTGTATAGTAGCCGAAATCTTTTGCGTGTCTCTATAAATAATATTGGCTTTCTGTTATAAAGGAAATAACTTGCAATAATCTTCAGTTACGTGTATCAAATTCCTAAAATTTTACTTAATTCATATATTGTAAAAAAAAAATCTGTGACTATAGTAAATTTTTTAAAGAAAACTGGGATTCCTAGAGCACTTTATGTAATGGTAACAGCAAAATATCATATTAATAGATACAGGTTTGCACTGAAAATAAAAAAATCTTTCAGGTTACTAATATTTTTTTTAGAAAACTGGGATTCCTAGAATATTTTTGTGTAATTTCAACCCAGGTTACAGATAATATTTTACTTTTATAATTGTAATGTTAGTAGAGTCGTTTGTAAAGTTAGAGATTTTTGCAGATTTACAAAAAATAGTTTTACAGATTTACATCTTTTCTCGAACAGATCATATAAAATTAGACAAAAAAAACCTCGGTGATTTTCTTCTATAAAAAACTTATCTATGTCTTAGCTAAATTTTAAATAATACTTTAGTATGACATTAATAAAGTCCGGCACAGAAACATCTTCAAATTGTCTAGAAATATTCATTGCATTCAAAATTTCTGTGTATTTTTGTATTTAAAAAGACGGCTAAGCCATATTTCTATTTTAATTGACATAATAATAATTAATTTCTTTTTTTGGTTTGTTTTAAAAACCTAGCTTTAAAGCAATGACTCTCAAGGAAACGACTTCTTGTTAAAATACGTTTTACTTCATGCTGAGTTTTTCCGACATTTCTCTTATCTCTCCGACATTGTTATAAATCAAGCACTGTTAAAAATAACTTGTTCAAGCTTGGAACAAGTTTTTTTTTTTTTTTTACTTTAATTATGATTCAGTAAATTTAAAAAAAAAAAGTTTACATTTTTATTCATTCAAAAAGTTTTTATCATTTTTTTTTTGTTAATTTTTACTTTAAATATTTTTAATTTTTATTTAAATTAATATTTAAATATTGCCGTGCTAAAATAAAAGCTATGTAATTTAGTTTATTTAAAATATTTAAAAAATTAATTCTACAAATAATAATTCGAGTTTTGAGGATTTTAAGTTGCTCTACTTTTTTAACAAGTTTTTTTTTTTTTTTTTTTTTTTTTTTTTTTTTTTTTTTTTTTTTTTTAAATTAAAAAAAAAGTCTGTGGGAATGTTTATCATGTAATTTTGTTTACTTATAATATGGTTAACTATCATAAAAAATCTCACAATTTTAAATCAATAAATAAAATTTATTTTAAAATATGTCTCGGATCCCCTTAATATAAAATTGCCTTTTTGTAGTATAGTTTAAAAAATAACTGTTCAATTAATAAAAATTAGATAGAAATCATCTTTTTTTATCGAAATGAGAGCATTTGTCATAAAATTCTGAAATTATTTAAATGTATCCGAAGCTGTTGTAAAGTTTCCAGGCACTAGAAACACTGATGTTTTTGATAATCCAAAATACTTAGCTGACATTGTTCACGGAAACATTTTGAGTTCAGATATTAATCTCCATGGTATGAGGATTTTCAACTATATGCAGATATATAACTTTTCCGAAACTTTATACTATTTTTGACTACAACTTGTTACAAATACGTGACAATACTTCGGAGAAATATAAATTATTTATCTCTTGTTTTAAAACAAACTATGTTATTCACCATAACAAACAAAATGTATTACAATGTCCTGCTGCGAAATATTTTAATATTATGCATGAAAAATCAAATTTTTAGTTTTTTTTTTTTTTTTTTTTTTTTAATGACATCTTATTTATTAGAGCAAACATGCAATTCTTCAAATAAAGGTATTATTTATTTCTACTCTAAAAAAAGTAACTCCCGCTATCACCGTCGCTGACATTAATTTTTTTTTTTTTTTTTTTTTTTTTTTTTTTTTTTTTGATTGACAGGGGGTGTTTTCTTAATATTAAGAGAGTATCGCACACAAAAATATGATAATTGGTGGTATTATACGAAAACGTTTGATAAATACCGTGGTGCAGACAATTTGTAAATTGAATAAATTATTCTAAGAGATATTTAAGGGTTTCTTAAATCAAAAAGGGCAATTTTGTGACATATGCTTTAATTTACTTTTGTTCGGAAATGCTTGAAAATAGCAGGGGTTGTTATTCAGAAACTGTCTAATAGCACTCAATTTTCTGTTTTTTAAAAACACAATAGATCTTTTGTAACAACCCTTCAAAGTTGATGTTCTTGAGCACATTTCCCGGCAAAAGTAGAACAACCGGTCGAAAAGCAGTAGAAAAACGGGTGATCACGTGGTCGAAACAGCTTAGAACTGGGTAGGTTATTTAATTAGCATAAAATGGAAAAATAAGTTCAATTTGAAATTGCTTCCATAGTCAAGCATTCTAATTTTGTATCTTACTGTTAAAAAATGAATTTGTAATTGTGTCAAAACGCTTTGCGCTTGTTAAGCGGAGCAGTTAAGAACGCCCTTAATGTTAAAGATGATCAAAAATGTTGAATAAAAAGGTTTTATAAAAGCAAAAACTATTCATGCGAATTTAATTATTTTTAGGTGACCCGGTGTGCAGACTCACTTTATTTATTTATTTTTTTTATTTGTCTCAAACGTTTGAGGATTCATTTCTGTTTTAAGTTAAAAATTTTAGCATTTCGAGAAATATGTTTTACATAATTTAGAAAAGAAAATTATTTTGACCTGTTGCCAACTTTTAAAACAGCTCAAAATATAAAAGTTCTTCCAAATTAAAAAATTATTGACACGTGAATATTATAAATAAAAAAACTTTCGAATTAAATGGATACTAGCAGGCTATGCCCGCTGCGCTGGTCAATATTTCAAAATCAATCGTGGATGAAACGAACTGGTGAATTTAAATTTGAATTTTAAAAAATTTGGACCTCCAGTAGCACCTTGCTCATTGCTGAAAACGATTTAGACACCATTGTGATATTAAATTATCTTTAACGTTGGACAAAAACCAGCTATTTAGAAGTAACTATTTTAGTTTATTACTAACAGTGCACATTTGGAAGCGAAATGAGACCATTATGGAATCAGGATTTAAAATTTTCCCTTATCTGAAGAAATATTAATTATTACAGTCGTTACCCCGGTACAACTTCTGAAAAATTTCTTCACAACTTTCCATTATGTGAAGCCAGGAACCCAAAGCTACTCCCACCTAAAAACTTTATATATATATTAAATTTTGTCCGCACGATAAAAGGCACAATTATGTAAGAATCATCTTCAAACTCGTCAAGTACATTGAGATGGTTAATATCTCAGAGGGAATTGCAAATGAGCAAAATCGGCCCAAGGGGGTGGTAATTGGGAAGGGTTCAAAAATTTGAATACCACCTTAACATGGCTTTGACAAAACCAGCTCAACAAAACAATGGCAGGAAAAAAATAAACATATTTCGTTACAGAAAGTTGCCAACGATAAAAAAAAAAAAAACCACATGAAAATTCTCACTACAGCAATTTTTTTATTATTGCAAAATTTCCTCCTGAAAAATGAAAACAAATTTATTTGCTCTTTCGTATTTAAGCATTTTCTCTTTGTTATTTGAGATAAAGATATGTAAATTTGTATAATTTGGCGAACGATTTGGCGAAATTGATTGACGTGACAATCAAGTAGTAGCCAATTTACACTTTTCATATTTCACAAACGATTCCTACACAGACATCATATACGCAATAGGTTTAGCGCTATTTTCTTGCAACTACAATGTGGCAAAATCCTCGTTTTAGAATACCAAAGAAATTTATATATACTTTATTATTTTCTATCATTTTAAATAGCAATTAACAATAAATAAAAAAGCAACTGTAGAACAAAACAACAAATATCATTTCAAAAAAGAAAGTGAAAGTAAATAAACAACTTATCATCAGATAAACAACTATAACTGCGTTACCATATAAGGCAAATAATGCCATTTTGGCGCCAGTGAGATACCTCGATAAGTATATGACCAAATCTGTGACAAAATTTCCATATTTGGAAAAAACTTTAATCGGTATTTATACTGCATTTTCCCTACTTATGTATAGTGAAAAAACTTTGACACAGATGTCATGTATGCACCACATTGGCGCAATTTTTTTCTGGCGCCAATTTGGAGAAAACTTGGTTTTTAATTACCGATTTCATAAATATTTTTTAATTATTTTCGATTATTTGAAAAAAAAATTAATAAATAAAAAAGGTTTAATTAATAGCTATAGAACAAAATGATTTATATTATTTTAAAAAACGAAATGAAAGTTAATAAATAGTTTATTAATAAATAAACAACCATAGTCGGTTTACCATGTGAGGCATAAAATCGCCATTTTGTTGCAATCGTGCGAATGTGGTGCGTATATGACATCTGCGCCAAAACTTTAAAAAGTTGCAATTAAATTATATTACAGTTTGGATGAGGAAGACATTTATACTAAAATTTAAACATTATACGCATATATATATATATATATATATATATATATATATATATATATATATATATTTTGCTATAACTGCTATTTATATATTTACAATTAAACATAAAAAAATATCGTAAAATGCTCTCACACTTTTAAAAGAGAGTGAGAGAATTTAGTAATTGCAAACGTCGCTCCGGCTTATGCCTTCTTGGTATAAAATCGCATTATTTGGTGACAAAAGTAAATTCAAACACCCAAATAAACAAATAACATACAATTAACAGATAAAACCATTTTTAAATGTAATTCTGCTATTTTGTCCTGTAAGACACATAATGGTATAATTAGATTTTAAAAATATTTAAAAAAAATAGAAAAATGTTATTTACGTTTTATCTAATAAAATATTTAAAATACAAGTTTTTTTAGCCTGCGCGAAAGAGAATAGCGAAATATTGATTGAAGAAATATTGAAGAGGAAATGGTTAATTAAAACAGACTTGTAAATTTTATTCAGCGGGAATTTTTTATTTCAAAATGTTGAATTTATCTATAGTAATAACGCATAATTGCATAAATTTCCTTTGAATTGCAAAATTTTTCCTTCATTACTACTTGGTTATACCGTCGACCAATTTCGCCAAATTATACAAATCGCCAAACTATTAGCCAGATTATATAGATTAGCATAAATTTTCATTTAAATAACGAAAAACAAATTAGCAGAGCATATATAAAGGTAGAAATAAAATGTCGAATTAAAAATCACCTGATGACATAATTAATATTTATACTATGCTTAATGTCAAGTGAATGTGATATTTGTGATTATCCATTATTGACATTTAATCTTGGAATTTGGCGGTAGATTTTTAATCGACGGGATAATCTTTCTTTCTTCAGTTTCTAAATTTTAAAACTGTAACTTTTCCTGTAAGTGAAATTGACGAAATGGCGGAAGAAAAATTAAATTAACAATAAAAACATTTGCAAAAAGAAATAAAAGAGTTCAGTCATATCTATAAAATTTACGATTAAATATTAAAATATACTCTAAAAATTATCTTCACTTGAAAAAAACAACATTATAGCGACCATTAAGAACCTATGTCAGGCATTAAGTCAGTAGTGCATTTTCGGCTTAAAAACACATTCTTTGGCGACAAAAGCAAGATGAAAATCGTATAGAAACGAATATGTAACTCACAACCTACAATGTCTTTTACAATAAGATCTGCTTTTTTCTGCTGTAAGTTATATTATACGGAAATTTGATAAAAAAGAGAAAGAAAATAATAAAAAGGGAAATAACTATCATTCAAAATTCATTTATTCAATTTTTGAAATTCATGTTTTTATTCTAACGCCAGGGATAAGTAGCCAAAAGTTGAACTGTTATATTTCGCGTTAATTTATTTTTTAAGCATTACAAATATTTTTTTCATTTTCAAGATAAATATATTTTTATAATATTACGCCTCTTTTAAGCGGTCTTTCTTTATTATTATTAATATTATCAGTAGTTATTTTCTGCTATTATTTGCAAGATATTTGTAATATTTCTAATAGATATAGCCATTTTAATTCTTTTAGCAATTATAATTTTCGCCAAAAACAGCTACTGGCAACCCTTTTGTCAAAAATAACCGAAAAATACGAAATTTACTACGAAAAATCAGAGTTATCCCTGTAAATTTGAATTATAAACCTTCGGAAAAATATTTCCTATCGAATGATACAATCGGCAAAAAAATCCATCGGGTAGTTTTTGAAAACACTCGTTTGGAAGTTTCAGAACTTCTGCTTTATAATATATATGATTACTGCATTAAATCAGGAAAATATTGAAAAGTAAGGTATAAAAACTATATTTACCAGTGAATCTTAAATGAGAAAAAAAAATGAAAAATAATAAATTCATCATATAGCATTAATAGTCGTAAATGGCTAAAGATTAAGTCAAATTTAAGAAATAAAATAAGCCAGAGCACATAACAATATTTCCTAAACAACAGCTGCACCAAAAAAAAAAATCCCTAATAAGAATGTACTTGTTAAAAATACATTTAGATATTTACCTTTAAGTAACACAGTTTAGTTCTTTTTAAGAAAGTAAATAATATATTATGCTGAATTAACCCTTTGCCGCGCGGTGGTTTAATAGATATACCACTTAATATTCATTATATGGGAATATAATAAATATACCATATCAATTATATAATGCCATATATTTTAATATGGACACCGGAATTTTGTTTAAAAAAATTACAGTTTATTGAATGCGCAAAATATAGCGTTTTCTTATTTACAAATAAAGTTGTTTTCAAATTCCGATGCCAATCATTAATTTCAACAATTAAGCAATGATTTTGACTTGCGCCGCAAAGGATTAAAGAAAAAACGGAACTTTAGCCGATAATTAAACATTAGTAGATTACGAAAAATATCCGACTGAAAGTATATATTCTTCTAAGAATTTAGAAGGAAATCGAACCGAAAAAAATGGCGAAAAAAATTCATTATATATATATATTAACGTTTTAGAAATGGACCAATGAAATTCGCTCCAATACCGGAAGAGACGGTCTCCGTCACCAAATGTCCCCATGTTTTCTGCCAACTTGGATAGGATATCGCCAACTCTGTCGACGAAAATTGGTCGCCAAACGGGATGCCAATTTGGCGATCTCTCTAACATTTCGCCAAGTTCCCATAGACGTTCAATGAAAACGTGCAATAGGTTTGCTTGCAAAAAATGAACAAATTGTGACATTTTAATACAACAAAAACTAACAATAGTTCATAAATAGAGCTTAACCACTCAACTGAATTGCCCGTACCTCTTAAGACAAGAAGACTTTGTTTGATTCATCACTTAAAGTTTTTTGACACTAATAAATTTTTTAAATACAATTTTATGCTATTTAATGTCATAAATATTTGGAATAGATGTTATGCATTTTTTAGTTTAAAATAATTGATGTATATTAAATATTTTCAAATTTTTGGTCTAAAAGAATCAATTAAGTGGTTAATAGTATTATTTTCATTATTTTTGACTACAAGTTCATATTATTTACAAAATGCTATGTATTTATACAACAATATGTTCAAGTGAGTTTCTCTGGCAAATAAATTTATAAACTAAAAAGTATCGAATGTTCCATGAATGAACTAGAATTAATGAACAAGAATGTGTTTTAAATTTATCTATACCTATATTATAAACAGGTAAAGTTTTTTTTTTTTTTTTTTTTTTTTTTTTTTTTTTTTTTGTAGGTGGTAATCTCCGGAACTATTAAACCGATTTCAAAAGTAATGGTGTCACAATAATTGTGTTCACCCCGAATAAACATAGGTTATAACTTATGTCGATGCCACTTAACCTAAAGTGGGTGCAGGAGCAAAAAATGTTCTAAAAATGTGATTTTCATGTTACTGAAAGGCATAGAAACATGAAATTTGGCATGTTTATTACTTATAAGATATAAATGGTCTCTAAGAACATTTCATTAAAAATACAAAATTTAAAAGGGGTGAAAGTGCACGAAAATCTACGCTCCTAAACACTAAAATAATTCCAATAGAAAGATGGCTGTACATGTATATTAGAAATGCATTTCTCTCTTGCCTTTGGGACGTTATCTTCTACGGATAGGTCTAAAATTCACCGCGACTGCGCGTTATTTTGCGACTAGCGTCTCTGGGTACAGGGTTTCTCATTAAACTCTATTTTCATAACGAATGTCCTTGCTATTCGTCTGGCAATTTACTATTTGATCTCCCTGACTTTTCCCTGCATTCTTCTTTCAGATAGCTTGCCAGTCCTGTCTGCTCTCCATTCAATCTCTTTTAGGTCTCCTAAAGTCATCAATTAATTTCTTTACAAGGATCTTCGGGTTGAAGGCGTTTCTCTTAAAATACTGTTGCGTATATAGGGTTCTTTTGATCTTATGGTTAGACAACTTCAAACTCTTGTCTCTTAGAAAAGTAGAAAATAATATATTTACAAATCTTTAGAACAACAGAGTCTTCGAAATTCACAAATGTTACTAGATATTCAAAAACAACTGTTCAAATCTGTCGTACAAGTACAGATATAGGTCCCAGATACTCTTTATACAACTTCTCAACACTAAATCACATTCAAAACAACGTAGATAAAACTCAAGCAAACTTGCTTAAACAATCGCCTAGTAGTTCACTCAATGACTGACTGATAAATAATAACAACAACAGCTCGTATCGGCTCTCCTATATATAGTCTCGCCGCATGCACTGGAAATTTCTACAAGCTTCTCGAAAAATCCAGAAAACCACGGAATAACATTCAATGTATCAGTATACCTAAGGGGGGGTTACCATAGAAAGGGAAGGGTAACTATCGCCAACAATCGCCAAGTTTGACGCCAACTTGGCGATATATTGCCAAATTTGGCGATCAAAATTATTCGTCAAAAGTGACGCCAACTTGGCGATTTCTATAATATTTCGCCAAGCTGCCGTAGACATTCACTGAAAATAATAGACAAGTTTGCTTGATAACAGAGACAATGTAACAAAAACTAATATTAGTAAAGCAATAGAGCTTAATAAGATTATTTACATTATTTTACAGTACAAACACTAACTATTTACAAAATTCGTAACAATACATCTTTACTGAGTTCCGAAACACCGAGAGATCTCCGTAAATGAGAAGTGCAAAGAAGGTTACGGAACCCGACACTGATTGATTGGGTTTCATTGGAAAATGTGATCGTTGCCTATAAACAAAGTATCAAGTTGCATCTTGGTCAGCTATATAATTCTTGTTAATATTCTGCATAGCATGAGGATATTCTTTGTGTTAACATAATTTACAATTGGGTCAACAATAACATTATAATGTAATCTCTGAGCTTGTCTGTAAAATGCGATCTTAGCTTGTAATAAGTTGATTAATGACTATAGTTGCCACAAGTGTAACGTGTCATAATCCTTCCGGCATATTTTGTTTTCCTGTTCCAATTACCATTCTCAGCGCCAGTGATGTTGAGGTAATATTACTTTGAATAGCGATTGTTTTAGCTTTTTTGTTTGTTTCATTAGTAAATATTGTTCATCTAGTGATTTTGGTGTTTCTCCTCCTATACGTTTCTTTCATAGTTCAAATTGACTTTAGTTTGGTGAGGTCATAGTTTACCAGTTGAGTGCATTTTGTTTTCTGGATAAATAGTAATTAAAGCTATGTCGGTATATTGCTGTACAAAAAAAAAAAAAAAAAAAAAAAAAAAAAAAAAAAAAAAAAAAAAAATATTGACATAAAGATCAGATATATTGATACACCACCGATTCATTTAATGCTGAGCTATGACTTAAAAAGAGAAAAATGCTGTTTTAAGGACATATTCTATACGCTCAAATGGTTCAATTTGTAATTTTTTGAAAAAAAAACTCAGATTAAAAATCTATTTTTTAATGTTAATAGAGCAAGAATCTGATATTTTACAAAAATATGTATTCTTTCAAATTCCTATTTAAATTTTTCAGAAGCTTCTCCGAAATAATTTCCATAAAATACTCTGAATATTTTTTAAGATCTTACTTGTATTGTTTTACTAAATGTAACTTACTTAAAAATTTATTCTTTGTTCATTTCTATGTAATAAATGTAAAAATTAATTGCCTTTCTGATATTTATTTTGAAGAAAAATTAAGGCTTTAAAGATAATATTTTCAGTTTTATAAATTAATCGAAGCGTAAGAATATAGTTTTTTTTTAAATCATATATTTAAATTTGCTTAATATAGTTAATTACATCTTAGCACTATTTGAAAAAACTTTAAAGTTGACTTTTATAAGCAAACTTTTCTTCATATAATAACATAAAAGGGAAAAAAGTCGCTTTTATGTATATATTCGCAGAAATATAAATAAAAATACAGAAACTTTAAAATTATGAGAAATTTGAAACTTTATTAAATTTTCCTAGAAAAAATATCAAGCAACAAATAATGCAATAAAATCCATTCAAAAAAATGTGTGCATTTTTAGACGAAAAATACGAAATATGCAGAAAGTTATCAATGACTACAATGTTTTTTTGTGATGGATAGTGGAGAAAAATTTTAATTTAACATGACACAATACTTAAATACTGAAATTTTAAAGCATCATTCCTACTTTAATTTTATATTTAATTATATATGTATATATATATATATATATATATATATATATGATGAGAATAAAAAATATAAGATATGAAGTATAATGTTGAATGTTTCATCTAATGTATTATATGTTTTTCTCATCGTTTTTTGTTGTTTACTATTTTAGTCTTTTTTTATTATAAATATACTTATAATGCATTAGAATTTCTACTTCTGTTGTTGTAAAATTTCCTAACTATTTTTTTAAATATATTCAAATATCCCTCTTATTTAATTTCAAATTTTATTAATACTATTTTTTTAGACTTTTTTCATTGACTCCTTTGAAAATGAAGCATTTGCAATCAATTCTTTTTCTTTCTATAAATTTATTTAAATGATGCAAATCTTATTTCTTGAATATTTTCAAATACTGAACCATTTATTACTTTATTAGGTTAGTATACAGATGTTGTCAGTAGTTTATATGAGCTCATTCAACATACAGTAAATCTTCCAGATAACAACCATGTTTCGTTCTAATAAAACTTGGTCACTACTGGAGGTAATCTCTTAATGAAAGTTCTGTTTAAATCTAGATTTCTATTATTAAAAAAATAATATTATTGAATTGTTTTTCAAATTATGAAAAATTGTAAGAATTTAAATATCAAAACAAAAGTTAATAACATAAGTTAATAACTACAGAGTTTCAAAAATGAATACATTGACGTTTGCTTTGATTTTACGATTTTATTTTTTATAATTTTATTTCCAACTATTTTCGAAATTTAGCAATGAAAATGCATCTTTTTCTAACAAATAAGGACGGGTTCATTACTTAAGCTATTTCTTAGAGAGTTTCCTAACAGAAAAGGGAAACGAGTTTATTGACCGTCATTCTTAATTCGGCATCATTGTAAAATTTTATGCCTAAAAAAGCCCAAGGGGATTTAAATAATTAAAAGTTACCGAAAATATAATAATAATAATAATATAATAAAAAAAGTGGCTTCCGTGATTTTTTTACTTACAACATGTTAACTTTTTTACTTTATTAACAACGATTTTACATATTTCGATTTCCTATTGAAAAAAAGGGGTAAAAAAATTCGATAATAATACAGTATACTCCCTCAAATCCGCACAGCTTGGCACCAAAGGTTGTGCGAATTTTAGAATTTTAGGGATTTCTGCTCATTGCTTTGTTTGCATTTTTTAAAATGTAATTTATATGTAATTAACACTGAAATCAAAACTATAATGAATGCTTACAATATAAAAAAGTATTAAAATAAGTAATAAACTTACATCATAAAAATTTAGATTTTTTTTTTAGTTTTTAACATATTAAAACAAAGGTCAGGTTAATAATCAATAATGTGTGGTTTAATATTCAGTATAAAGATGAAATGTATTTTTCTAATTATTTAATGAATTTTGATTCACAAATTTAGATTACTGATTCATAAAAAAATCATAAAATAAGGAAGTTTTATTTCAGGTTTAGCCAGCGTTAATAACCAGAAAAGCAGAAATATATGTAACCAGAAAACATAAATATGTTTGATAAGAAATTGCAATTACCAATGATATCAGCAATATCTTGAATTTTTCTAGAAATAAATTTATTCTACATTTGTAAAAAACATGAATTCAGTAATATTAATAAAAATTACAAAGTAAAATACATATGAAATTTATATATAACTAACAAAGTCAAATTTTATCCTTTTATCTGAACTGAATGTTTCATTGTTTACATCCATTAAATATGTGTGGAATTTAACTATAGATAATGCAAAACATATTTCAGTTTTAAGCTTTTACACGCTTTTATTTTATGTAAAATGACATCATTCACATCCGTTGGAGAATAGAACATTTATAAGTCTTAAACATCTTAAGTATGTGCATTACGTCACTATCATAAAACTCGAAAATATCGGCCATCTAATGATTTATATATCTTCGTTTATTTATAAGAGAATAAAAATACTTTTAATTATATGTACTTTATTCAAAGAAATCCTCTAAAAGAAATGATTCAAAAAAGTCATTCATTTATATATTAAAAAAAAACCACGCACTTTAATTCCAAATTTCAAAATTAATTTCAAAATTTCAAATGATTTATGAAATGAATCATTTAATTCCAAAATTTCAAATGGTTATAAAAAACGAGCTGAAAATCTGAATCGTTGGGTGTGGTTAAGCAGCAGAAACTGAACTGCGTTCAATAGGGGCAGGGAGCAAATGATTAAAAAAATGGAAAAATTGGTCAATTGATTCGCGGTTTTCACTAAAACCATTCTTTATGTCAGTATTGTATTAAAAATAAAGTATAAAGATAAAATTAAAAAATGCCAATAGAGGGCGTTTTAGACTTTGTAGTAATGTACAACTATTTTTTACCGTTTTTCTTTTTTTTTTCATTTATTTGAATTATTTTAGAAGCTTAGACATAAACTTAAATTTTGAGCTGAAAATCTGAGTGGTTAAGTAGCGCAAACTGAACTGTGTTCAATGGGGGTGGGGAGGTTCAAATTTCAAATGATTATAAAAAACGGAAAAATTGGTAGATTCGTTTGCGGTTTTCTCTAAAACTATTATTTATGTCAATATTTCCTTCAAAATAAATATTTAAGATAAATTTCAAGAATTCCATTAAAGGGCGCCTTAAACTTTAGAGTGACCAAAAAGTATTTTGAACCGTTATTTTTTTTTTAAATCTAATTAAATGCTTGTAAAAGTTTACACTTAAATTTTGAGCTCAAATTCAGAATCGTTGGGAGGAGTTAACAAGCACAAACTGAACTGTGTTCAGGAGTTGAAATAGTACGCTCCTTATCCCTCAAACACAATTTTGCGCTACTTAATTACTCACAAATATTCAGATTTTGAGCCCAAAATTTAAGTGTGAACTTTTACAGCATTTAATTAGATATAAGAAATAACGTTTAAAAATAGTTGTTGGTTACTCTAAAGTTTAAGGCGCTCTCTAGCGGAATTTTTTGAAATTTACCTTTAAAATTTATTTTTAAGGAAATACTGGCATAAGGAATAGTTTTTGTGAAAACCGCAAACGAATCGACCAATTTTTCTGTTTTTTATAATCATTTGAAAATTGAATAACCCCACCCCCTTTGAACATAGTTCAGTATGCACTGCTTAACCACTCCCAACGATTCAGATTTTCAGCTCAAAATTTAAGATTTTGTTTAAGCTTCTAAAAAAATTTAATGAGATGCAAAATCAACGGTAAAAAATAGTTGTACGTGACTTTAAAGTCTAAAACGTCCTCTATCGGCATTTTTTTATAAATTTATCTTTATAATTTATTTTTAAGACAATACTGACATAAAGAATAGTTTTAGTGAAAACCGCAAATTAATTGAACAATTTTTCCGTTTTTTTTAACTATTTGCCCCCTGTCCCCGAACCCCCATTGAACCCAGTTCAGTTTTTGCTACTTAACTACCCCCAAAGGTTCAGATTTTAGCTCAAAATTTAAGCTTATGTCTAATCTTCTAAAAAATTTAATGACATGCAAAAAATAACGTTAAAAATAGTTCTTCGTTACTCCAAAGTCTAAAGCGCCCTCTATCAGCATTTATTTTCAAGACATTACTGATCTAAAGAATAGTTTTAGTGAAAACCGCAAATCACTTGACCAATTTTTATGTTTTTTATGATTATTTGGAATTTTGGATCCTAAACTTTAATGGCGGCTATTTCCTTCGGAAAACGTTTGGGACCCTTGGTTTCCCATTTAATATTGTTTGTCTTGATGTGTACTATCACCCCTTAAAGTTTTGCCCAAGAGTTTAGATACATCCTGTATATGATCAAAAATGTGACTTGCATAACAACAGAGTTATAGATGACATGTTCAGAAGTAAATCCGACTAACTCCGTTTTTTTTATTCTTTTTTCGCTTTTTAACTCGGGTAATGACGTGATTGTGTTAATTTTGGCTTATTCATCTATACAGAGCTTGTAAATTATCCTTCATTATAGGAAAGTTTATGAGTATAATAAAAATATTAAAAAAGTAGTTTATAGATATACAAATTTACAACTTTAAAAAGTGCATTTTTATTTAATGGAAGTAATCAGACTGACTTCTGAACGCCTCATAATATGCACGACATGGATCAAACATTATTATTTCTGGAGCCATCATAAACAAATTTTAAATAAAATTTCAGTTTTACAATTATCGGAACAGCCAATTTTTTAAACTTTTAAACATCGCACATTTTTTTTTTTTTTTTTTTTTTTTTTTTTTTGCGTAGAGAAAAAAAATGCACTTTTAAATGAAATGTGTTTGAATATTTATGATTGTTTTCATTCCATTTTACTCAATTGCCTGTCATTTTTTTGTCGGATACAATAGTTATCCTAATCATTTAAACTTTAGAATAATTATTGTTTTTTAAAATTCATAATAGTTCTATCTTTTTTGAGTCTCCAAAAATGTAGTGCTATATCTTTAATATCCATCAAGGTCAGTGACATGTGCTATATTCCACCCAATTTTAGTTGAGATTTTTCCTAGAAGCAGTTAGTTGAATTTTACTTTTATAACTTTGATGAGAAAAAGTTGTAAAATTGTTTTTCCTTATTTTCAAATAAAACTTTTCAAAAATTTTGTTGCAAATTGAAAATTACAAAAACACAAGTACTATATCTGAAAGGGTAAAAAATATATAAAATATAGGTAATGCAACAATTTCGCTATTATAAAATAAAATATTTATGTCTGTATTCATGTTAATAAATTTATTACAAGATTATATTAAAAAGCTAAAAATGCAAATTGTCTTTGAATTCTTCTGAGATTTTGCTTTTCTTTAAATCTTCATTTTTTGTCTTATCGAAAACGTTATTGGCGTTGGTATCCTAGTGGTCAAAGCACCGAACTGCAGACTCCAAGGTACTGGGTTCGATGCTCGACATCAGCAGTGTATGAAGTGTACGCACTCGTTAAATATAGGGATCTCTGAAAGTCCTGTAATCGGCAATTACAATGGAGCAACTCCTCCCCCAGAAACACATCGAAATTGAGGAGTTGGTCATGTTTAGTGTTGTTATTAATTGAGGCTTTGATGAACATCTTCTCTGCTACAGATGTCTGACTTCCTATTCCCTAGTTGCACATCCGGCACACTTCAACATCGAAAACATTGCATTAACATTTTTCAGCAATTAAGGACAAATTTAGTTACCTGAAATTTTATTATTTTTATACTGGATGAAAAGGCTTTTTCAGCATAAAATGTAGTTTGAAATACAATCATCAAAGATATCATCAGGACTAACAAATTAACATGGAAATTATTCAAAATTAAAGAAATAATATAATATTTTTAGAAAAAAAATATAATCATTTACTTTAAAAAAAACTAGAATAAAAAACCTTTTAAATTTTAGGATTATCTTAAAATCATTATATTGTATTTGCTTACTTCTTAGACTAATTAAAAAACAACAATAGTTTCATTTTAATTAAAACATAAAATATAATGCAAAGTTGATTAAAGTTATTCATACTTATAGGAGAGGGTATAAGAATGGTAAATTCATTTTAATTCGTATAATTATTTGAATACTTCAACAGCAAAGAAACCAGGAGAATAATTTGAATATTTTAATTGGATGTTTATTTTAACAACTTATTTTTATATCTGTTACAAAACTAGGATGATTTTCCGTAAAAAAGCTAATTATTTTAATTAATAATCTTAGTATTCCAAAATACGGCTTCGTCGAAAACTTCCGAAGTAATCTAGTTAAAGAAGCATTTAAATTAATGATTTCTCTAACGCGCAATTTTTTTAAATTACACAGTTTACCTTTAATAAAAAAATAAATGAGATAGAAAATAAAACATTAAACATAACGACTTATTATTTCTTTTTAATTATTTAGTTTGTTTCCCACAAAATGTCTGTTAAAAATTTTTTTACTCGTTTGATTATTTGAATATTTCAACAAAACATAAGATAGCAATTTAAATACTTTAATCGGATGTTAATTTTAACCTGTCTTTTTTTCTTATTAAACATGTATTATTGGTCAAAAAAGACAAACTATTTTATATAATAATCTCGGTACTCTAAAAAATAGCTTAATTAAAAACTTTTGAAATAACTATATTAAAGGAATCCTAGGTAGACAAGACTGAGTGCAATCCTCTGGGGAAAATGCGAGCATTAAGACCCATTTCCTCGGAAACTACCTCACCGATTTTGATGACACTTGAAATCTATATTGAATGAATTATCCTCAAGCTTTATAGCAAACATTTCTTTTCTGCGACAAAAACTTTTATTTTTAGATCAATGACAAATTTCTAGAGATTATTCATTTTCTTTGAAACCAATAAAATTTTTTATCACACATGATCTTACATATCTATACTTTAAATCTAAAAAAAATCTTTAAGAGCGTACACTAGTCACGCAGTAAAAGCCGAGCGCTAATGTAAAGTCTATAGGGGCGTTCTTTTCAATTATCTCGCTCAAATTTTAATATTTTTGCATGATTTTTTTTGCACAAGATAGCTGAGGGCAATCCACAACCGGCCTAGTTTTTACTTTTTCGATTTTGCTTATATATTTTTTATATTACGATAGTTTCAATTTCTGAACCGGTTTAAACCGGTTCCGAAAGTTTAAGTAATTGTTTAAAGAAAATCTGAAACGAAAACTGAAAAA
Source organism: Maratus speculifer (assembly GCA_964019185.1). Classification (NCBI taxonomy): domain Eukaryota; kingdom Metazoa; phylum Arthropoda; class Arachnida; order Araneae; family Salticidae; genus Maratus; species Maratus speculifer. The sequence goes on from OZ025298.1 coordinate 147,506,697, forward strand.
GTAAAAACTAGGCCAGTTGCGGATCGTCCTCAGCTATCTTGTGCAAAAAAATCATGCAAAAATATTAAAATTTCATCGAGATATTCGAAAAGAACGCCCCCATAGACTTTACATTAGCGCTCGGCTTTTACCGCGTGACTAGTGTGTGCTCTTAAGAGCCCACAATAGTCACAGGAAAAGTAGAGAAAAAGACCCGGATGACCATGTAAAGTCTATGGGAACGTTCTTTTCTAATATCTCATTCAAATTTTAATATTTTGACATGATTTTTTTTGCATAAAATAGTTCAGGACGATCCACAACCGGGCTAGTTTTTACTTTTTAGATTTTGGTTTTAGATTTTTTTAAAAAAATTACTTTAATTTTCAAAACCGGTTTAAACCGGTTCTGAAACCGAAACTATCATAATATAAAAAATATATAACCAAAATCGAAAAAGTAAAAACTAGCCCGGTTGTGGATCGTCCTGAACTATTTTATGCAAAAAAAATCATGTCAAAATATTAAAATTTGAATGAGATATTAGAAAAGAACGCTCCCATAGACTTTACATGGTCATCCGGGTCTTTTTCTGCACTTTTCCTGTGACTATTGTGGGCTCTTAATGTCTCAGATACTTCAGAAGTTAATGGGGTTTTTACCTGAAAAGTACAATGTTTTGAAGAACTAAAAAACTAACATTTCTAACTTATTTGAAATTTTTTGTAGTTTTAATCGTAAGGTATGGTGACGTCACTGCGACGTCGTTGTGAAGTCACACTTTGACTTTGTGACGTCTATGTGAAGTCACAGTGACTAAAATGTGAAGTCGTTATGGCCGTTTTAGAGCTCGTTTGTGACGTCACTTTGTGACCACTTTGTGAATTCACGGTGTGACAAATTTGTGGAAAATGTTTCATTTGTGACTACTTTGACATTAATATCGTGACAAAACTGTGACAAAAGCAAGTTGTGACAAAAGTGTTTTTTAAGGTAAGTAACATGTTTTGAAGAATTTTTGCAATTTTCTAAATATTTTTAAGAAAGTCACATCTCAGTCACAATGTGACGTCACTGAGTAATGGCATTTTGGTCACAGATTTGATGTGACCATAGTGACTCACAGTGACGTCATTGTGATGCCACCATGACCATGCATTCTATGAGGGTAGCAAACACATGAATTGAAATAAACTTAAACATTTGTATAAAATTCGGTTGCATATAATAAATGATTATAAATTAATTGAAATTAAAAATTAAATTATTTGATTATAAATTAAAATGAGTAAAATTAATGTGAGTAGGTGTGTCTGCCGTTTCAATTGTGTTTTCTCTTAAGGAATGATTTATCCAATGAGCATATATCTCCTAATATTACGCAATTTACTCTTAATAATAATAAAAATAATAATAACAGTAATAATAGTAATCTCTATATAATAAAATACAATGTAAGAGATCCGCAACAAACCCCTGGATCTTAGGATGTTATATGATCAATCGGAGCCACGTTAGGCTTAATTTCGAGATGAGTATGGGAAAACTTATCTGCCTAAATGAAATCTTTTTTTTTTTTTTTTTTTTTTTTTTTTTTGTACCAGAAATCTTTTATTTTTAGCATAATTTTCTATGAAAGATTCAAAACTAACAAAATTTCAATTATATGCGCAGTTAAAAAAAAAAAAAAACATTTCAGAAATCATATTTTAAACACCCGTGCATAAAGTCTAAACAAGATATGCGATAGGGAGTGATTCCATTTTGCAAGTCAATTAAGTGAAAAAAAAAAAACTTATACCATGGAACTAGACGTCCACCTAAACCTGTCCTGTTGCTGTTTTTTCATGTGACACCAACCTTTCAGCCACGGGTACATAAACGGAAGACACCAATATACATGCAGAAAATTTTAATGATTCTTTCTTCTAGACTGGGATTAAAGTGCCTCTCGTAAGATCAATTTACACACAAAGTTAGCGTCGTTTGTGAAAGAAAGGCTAAACGATTATTTTTGTTAAGGGATTAAAAATAAAGTTTTGTACAGCTATTATAAATGGGCATGAAGTAGGATTGATTCTCATTTGTATTGCAATATTTTAAAAACTACGTAGTTATGTAAACAAATTAAGTTCACAAAACACTAAAAAGATTTTCTAAAATTTATCTTTAAACAAAAATAGCTTTCACTTTGAAGATTTATTGAAAAAATTAACACAATGCGATTGTATATTTCTTTAACATTTATCCTATCTATTAATGAAAATACATTTTTTTTTTTTTGGGGGGGGGGGTCGGCTAAACGATAAAAATGCGATTTGAAAGTTTTATAAAAAATGCTATTTATTATTAGTATTATCTCAATAATTGTAACAGAATTTTAAACTATGCAGTTTTATTGCATATTCTTTAAATTTTGGTTTTATTAGGATATCTTATTATTTTTACGTCATATTAACTAGAAAGCCTGATTTACCCAGAAGTATTAATGCTAATAGTGTGTTCATTGGGAAATTAACTAGGCATATATTCCTCATCTAAATATTGTCAATTATTTTATCATTTTTTTTTTCAAATTTTAAATGAAAAACACATTTTTTACCCACCGTTTTAGGAAGCGCATTCACAATAATAAAAATAATAAATGCGATAGAAATTTTATGCATTGCGACTTAGTATTAATTTCGAATTATTTAGAATACATTTTTTATTATTTATTTATTTTAAAAAATAGCTGTGAATAGATATTGTTATTCTTGTAATTATTTAAATATCACTACAAAGGAGAAACTGAAAAAACAATTTTAATATTTTAATCAGTTTTTAATTTCGACATTCCATTTTTTCGCTTATTTATCTGTTTTTCTTTCTGAAAGCTAACTACACAGTGAAAACCGTTTAAGATACGAAACAAGAAACCAAGGAGGGTTCGTACCTAAAACGGGATGGTATCTTACTCTGGTAATTTTACACAGGTTTCATTTTGAAGGACCTGCAGATAATTCGTATCTTATGCGTTCGTATTGTTACGAATTTTGTAAATAGTTAGTGTTTGTACTGTAAAATAATGTAAATAATCTTATTAAGCTCCATTCCTTTACTAATATTAGTTTTTGTTAGATTGTCTCTGTTATCAAGCAAACCTGTCTATTATTTTCAGTGAATGTCTATGGCAGCTTTGCGAAATATTACAGATATCGCCAAGTCGGCGTCACTTTTGACGACTAATTTTCGTCACCAAATTTGGTGATATATTGCCAAGTTGGCAACAAACTTGGCGATAGTTGGCGATGGTAACCCTTCTCTCTCTATGGTAACCCTCCTTTAGATATGCTGATACATTGAATGTTATTCCGTGGTTTTCTGGATTTTTCGAGAAGCTTGTGGAAATTTGCAGTGCATGCTGCGAGCCTATATAAGGAGAGTGATACGAGCTGTTGTTGTTATTATTTATCAGTCAGTCATTGAGTAAACTACTAGGCGATTGTTTAAGCAAGTTTGCTTGAGTTTTATGAACGTTATTTTGAATGTGATTTTAGTGTTGAGACATTGTATAAAGAGTCTCTGGGACCTATATCTGTACTTTTACGATAGATTTGAGCAGTTATTTTTGAATATCTAGTAACATTTGTGAGTTTCGAAGACTCTGTTGTTCTGAAGATCTGTAAATAGTTTATTTTCTACTTTTCTAAGAGACAAGAGTTTGAAGTGTCTAACCATAAGATCAAAAGAACCCTATATACGAAACATTATATTTAACCCTTTCGAGTCTGGTGTACTATTAACAGTACATGTCTTTTAATGTAGTATTATTTTGCTTTAAAAAATACTTTTGCTACTGTTTACATGTAATAATGATAGTATGTGTCTATGCATATACTATATGACTTCATTTATGTTTAGACATTTAGTAATAATATTATTATCATTTGCTTCATCCTCTTTGCGCCGTTCGCGATTCTTTTATCTTAAACATATATATTACTCATTCAATTTACAATAAAAGATACTTTCCTGCAAGAATCGTGTATAATAAAGCATACAAAGTATTAAAAAGTTGTAATATAAGCAAAATCTTATTGCAATACAATACTTTCTAAGCATCTCCGAAAATTCTTCCTTAGCCGATTGTCATATGAATATAAATTGAATAGTATGCAAAACAACAAAATTCGTTATCTCTCAGGCAATGAAATATTCCCTAAACATTCGTGAATCTATTTTTATAGCTAGTGTTGATGTTATTAACGTAAAAAGTTTTTTTCTAAATATTAAAAAACAATTCCAACCCAAAAGGGTTAAGGAGCGTATTTTAAACGAATGTTACTGTAACAGCTGTAAATTTTCAAAGTGGGGGGAAAAAAGTCCAGACCAGGATACGAACCGAAGATGTATTGGCTGAAGATGCCAATAGTTCCCAACTGAGACCATTCTGGACGAATACTGGAGGACTATTTTAGCCAAATAACCTTAACGATCACAATTGATAATAGTTTTACTGTATTCGAAGCAATGGCCTTAGTATTCTAAAAATGGCTTAATTTGATGAATAAAGCTACTATCAGATCCACCAACATTTCATTAGACTTTTGAGCCAACACTTGATTTCCTCCAACTTTTCGCAAAATATCCTCCCAACATCCAGTGTGATAGCAAACAGGAATGTCTCCCCAACGTTTTTGCACTGTTCCAAAAATGTCTCTCCTAGTCAAGACTTTTCATCCAACATCGAACATTTCAACGAATCAGAGATAAGCGATTGATACGAATAGGCGATAAATATTAACGCCTGGTACTAGTAGAAACTACTTTTTTCGGCTTTTTCTCGAACTTTTTCAAAGACAATTGTAACCTTTTTCACTCTTTGAGCAGGAAAATGTTGGAGTTAAAATCGGCTGAAAAGTTTGTCTCGTCTAAAGTCCGTGAATCTGAAAACAGCTTAAGAATCTTTCGTAATAACTGGATTTAAGACATATTTTAAATTGTAATATCTCTAGCGTATATTCTTTTCTTTATGCTACACAATTCACATAACAATAACAAAAATGTGATGCAAATTAAAATTTTACATATTACGACTTAAGACGCCACTCGAATCACTCAGAAAGACCCGGATAATAATGTTAAGTGTATGAGGGTATTATTTTTAAATGTATTGCTCAAATTTCAATGAGTTTTTTTTTTGCATAGCTGAAGACGATCTACAACCGGGCTAATTTTTACTTTTTCGATTTTGTTTATATATAATTTAAGCACTTTCCAACAAAGTTGAAAAGTGATTATGCTTTCGGTTTGTCTGTCCGGCTGTCCGCACTTTAACTCTCGTAAATATGCTCGGATTGCCATTAAATTTTTGGATGTTATTGACATTTGTCCTAGCACGAACCCTATTGAAAATGATGTTTCTACCATGGTTTTTTTTATTTACAGGGGCAGTCAAAAGATTTCCGTTACATTACGGCACATGGAGAAAAATGGTTTCAAAAGAATTCTAAAGATGTTACACCTGAACAAACATATACAAACTTATATGCCTCTACGAAGTGCACTAAAATATGTATTCTGTAAAATATGCAATGAAAAGAATAATTATTAATTTACAGGGTCATACAAAATAATTCCAGTTCATAATAATAAAAAGGGAAATTTTTGCGACATATTTTAATTATGATAAATGATTTTATGTATAATCAAATTGCTATATACCGCTGAGGATTAATATGAGTTATTTCATTCATAATACGAAGTGCATAGTACTTACAGGGACACACAAAATGTTTCAAATAGTATGTTCTGCCGCAGTACGGTATATTACGAATGATATCTGTTGGATGGATGAAATGCATTTTTATTTATGATATGAACTTTTAAGTTTCATAGAATGTATGCATATTATATGGTGTGTATAAATGCTAATAGTTACACCATTTAGATTTACAGTGTTGCAAAAAAGAATTAGAAAAGATTACTGAATATAAGCGTAAATTATTTAAAGGTTTTTTTTATAAGTGATGCTTTTTTTACGTTGAAATACATTGAATTTATCAAGAAAATTTTGTAGAATAGAACGTGGATAAAATTATATACAGGGTCACGCAAATAACTGGATACGGAGTCGCATGTGAATGGTAATATTTTAAATGTGATTTAAGTAGTTTAAAGAGTATTTTTGTATGAACAAAATTTTAGCAAAACACTTTCGTGTAACAAAGATACTAGGTAAACTACAGGGCTGAACAGAAATATTCAAGTATGATTCCGTCAATTAGTATTATTTGCTGAAAGAAAATGTTCAACCAGAGTTCAAGGTTTTCTCGCAAGACTAAATTTACTCATTATATGGTATATATATATATACATATATATATATATATATATATATATATATATATATATATATATATATATATATATATATATATATATATATATATATATATCATACGACAGTTAAAATACATGGCTGTTCAATAGTATTGGAATACAGATTTGACTATGGACAGTAACACCTTATTTCTCTGGATAACCAATTTCTGTTAATGATTTCAGGACGTTTTGGAAAGTGCTTCATGATTTTGGAAAGTGTCATGATTTTTCTTTTTTGTTTATTTTTATAATTATTTTAATGTATCAACAAAACGGGTACTGAGAGATTAATCTGAATATTTTAATCGGATCTTAATTTTAAAATGTCTTTTTTGTTATTAAATTAGGATTATTTTCTGAAAAAAATCAAACTGTATCAATTAATATCGTAAGTACTCTAAAAACGGCTTTAATAGACCTTTTTGTAATAACTGGATTCAAGACATCTTTTATATTATAATAACTCTAGTAAGTGTTATTTTCTTAATGTTTAATAAAAAATAAATTTGCGACCAATTACATTTTTTGCACTATAGATTAGTATTTATTTTGAAACATTTAGTATTTGTTTTTCCAAATATCTACGAAAGAATTTTTTTTCTTATTTTATTTAAATCTTTCATCAAAACAGATACGTAGAAAATAATTTGAATATTTTACTTGGGTTTAATTTGAACATATCATTTTTTTAATAAAGTAGGATTATCTCTGAAAAAGATTTAACTATTTTAATTAGCAGTCTTAATACTCTAAAAAATGATTAAATGTTTTAATTAGAAACTTTGATAATGAGTGGAATTATCACAAATTTTAATTAATGATATTTCTGGAGCTTATTCTTTCTTAAATATTACGAAATATTCGTTTCGTAAAAAAATAAAAAGTAATACAAATTAAAATTTTGCGTATTATCGCTTAGTATTATTTAGTATTCTTTATTATTAGTGTTTATATTTAGTATTAATATTTAGTATTATTTTTCCAAAACGGCGTGAAATTATATGTCTATATTTATTCTTATCTGAATATTTCAACAAAACAGAAGTTGCGAGGGTAATTTGAACATTTTATTCGGATGTTAGTTTTAACAAGAAATTTATTTTTATTTATTTACCGTGTATTTCCCTGAATTACCCGAAATGCCACAAAATTCGAAGGAGACCAGATATCGACTGGTCGCATTTTCAGAAAGAATGACGTTTTGAGCACCAGCCTTGGCGAGTTGGCGAACGAAAACGTCCAGCTAGCTGCATAGCTAAACATAAAATAAGTTAAGTTCAAATGTGTCATAAAACATATGATTAATAGAATTATATTTATTACAAGCGAATCTTTACTACGGTTTTTAATTAACTTCTCAACCTTTTCGAACATAACGAGTTGAGGAAATAATATTTTTGATTTGAGAAAAAAAAAACTATGTTTAGATGTTCTGTGAAATTTAAAGCTTTTTAATCTGAAAAGGCTCTTTGTTTTAAACTATGTTTTAATCGTAAACAACTGTGAATAACATTTTCTCATACTATAGTCTTTGCTTGATAATATTTACGGAAAAACAAATGAACAATAAACGCGATCTCTTTGCAGAAGGAAGGGCTGCCATTCGCTAGGCGTTTGACGTCACAAACAAGAAAGGGTGCGTAGCATTAACTTCATCTCCGCGCCAATCGTTGTTCTGGCGATAAGGTGCTCAAAACATGATTCTTTCTGAAAATGCCAACCGGTCAGATTTTAAACGGAGTGAATGGTCATGTACGCTAATGGCACCTGGTGCATGTAAAATCCGTCGTGGGAGCAAAGTCCTCCAAGTTACCTGTGAATTATACCTCTGGAGGTGCCTTGCCAGGTGAAGGTCTCGACATCAGATCAAGGTTCTAAATTACGAGACCAAATTGAGTAGCCGTTTGCAATGCATACAACAGGATATAACGTAAAGCAACCGTCAAAACAAAGTATGCTAGACTGAGAAGCAAGTACTGCAGATGTGATAAGCGCGAAGCGAAGGAATCATGTTTTTTGCCGCTACGCGGCATTTAGGCGGTCACTCGCCCCGATACCAGGTATCTAACCCGTTAAGCTGAGGTAACTCGGCAGTTAGGGGCCAGGTCAGCGGTTAGAAAGAAAGAAAACGGAGTGAATGGTCTTTCCCGGGATGCCGGAAAAATTGAGGAACTTCGAAAGTGGAAAGGAATGTGGATCATTAGCTGTATTCAGTAGCAGTGACTGTATTGTAGGGAAGGAAGAGTGTGATATAGAGTTTTTTCTCAATTTAGTAATCACTTAGTTAACATTTTTTTTTACATAAAGACAAGAAGAACGTGTTTTTAATTGCCTTATGCCATTTAATAAAAAGATCTGCCCCAGCACTCATCCAATGTTTACGATGTAAAAATATTTTTACATGAAAGAGATATTCATATCTGTTCATCAATATTATTATTGCAAAACGTATCTGTGCGTCAAGAGTACGTCATTTTGCAAATGGCAACGCATTCAGATTTTAAGTGAAATTTCAGTTTTATAATTTTTGCTACTGCAAATTATTAACATACACATCATTTAACATCACACATGTTAAATTTTTATACTGTCGTACTGAAAAGAGTACTTACTTTTAAATGAAATTTGTTTGAAAACTGTATCTTAATTTGTCTTTCATATGTATGTTTTTGAAGTTTTTTATACCATTTTTATAATCGTGAAAACAGAAGTGCTCCATTTCTATTCAAAGTAGGAGGGGGAGATTACTGTATCTTTTTTGCTGCTGTTTTCTCATAAAAAACGAAAAATATTGAAATTAATGCATATTTTACACTTAAAGAAGAGAAAGGTCGTACATATCTTCAGCTAATGGCAATCGAAACTGCAAGTTTCGAAATATAATGATTTTAATATGATAAAATTAAAATATCATAAAAAAAAAAGCTGATAATGAATATGAGAAGTGCCTACGTAGATTTTGAGATGTTGAAAATAATGTAGGGTTTAAATTTCACAGAGAGAAAATTCTACGATTGAATGAAAGTGCAATAAATTTTGCGTTCATTATTTTGGAATGCCAAGTTTTCGAGCCTTAATTGGTAATGTTATCATAATAAGAGATCTTCATTCTTTATTACGTTTTATTGCTTAAATGTACGATTAAAGTTTAATTTTAATAATTTCAACAACTTAGTTTTATAGAAATAGTATTTGTTAACTTTAGGTTAAATATCCTTTGTTTAAGTTATACTTATCAGATAAAGTGCATTTTTTATAACTAACTTTTGTAGGTTTATTATAAATCATGGAAACAGACCCTCCTTAATCATTTTCTGTCGTCGAAATTCGACCGGATCTACCTTGTTATAGATAAAATAAGAAAAGTATAATAATTATTTAAATATATAAAGAGTGAAATATGCGCTTACTTTATAACAAATATGTAATTTTATGTCATAATTTAACGAACTTAATGTCATTATCCTGTAGTAGAAATATAAAGCATGAAAATTCTGCATAATGATAAGATAAATAAAACATAATAATCAATATTAATTAATGTATACAGAGAGGGAGAAAGACAAAAGGAAAAAATATATAAGTATTGATGCTTTTCTTTAAACTGAAAAATGTTGATATAAAAACCACAATAAATCAATCGCCCACCCTCCAGTAGCGAAATCTTTCATTTTTGCGCATGCCAGTAAACACAAGTTCTTCCGGCATGCCGGCTAATGCGGAGGAATACGGTACACTGTAAAAAAAAAAAAAAAAATCAAGAGGTTACTAAAAATTTCTTAGTAAATTTGTATTCCACAGAATTTTTTAGTAACCATTACAAACCTTTATTTGCAAGTGAAACAAGTATTTCTTTTGTAAACTGAACAAAAGAATTTTTGTATAACTAACTTAAAAATTTTTAGTATGAGCCACCAAGCAAATTTTAGTAATAGCTACAAAATTATTTTTAATAACTATTACGTGCGCCCGAAGGGCAGGAGCTTCCTTCGAGCTGCATCCAGACTTCTGAAGCGGAAGATTTTCGTCAAAGCCGCAATAGATGGCAGCACCAAACATTCCTACCTGCTCCTACAGGATTTTCATAATCCCTTTATTAACGAGATACTACATGCATTCGGGGTGTATTTGGCTTTGGCAAGTTTCGAACCCGGGACCTTTTAGCCCGGAGTCCGTTACTATAACCATTATGCTATCAAGGCCACACCAACTGAGTTTTAGCAAGAGCTATTAAAAATATAAAACTATTAACTCTTATTCGTTGCTAACTTTTTTCTAGTAATTCTTGCAGATTTTTTTGTAACCGACTAAGATTACTAAAAATTTTTTAGTAATTACAAGGATCACTAAAGTTTTTTTAGTAGATCGACCTTTTGTTTTACAGTGTATTTATTATTATTATTGTTTTCTGTAAACAATCAAAACTTATTTGGGTTCAAAAATCTTCTAAATATTCTTGAATTTTCTTTTTAAAAATTTTATTGCATACGTAGAATTATAGAATAAAGAAATATTGAATTCAAATTATTTACATACTATGTACAAAATGTATAATATGTACAAAATATAAATGCTTTTACCTTGATAATTTTTGATCATCATACTAAAAACTGGAAAGATGATCCTTTATGCATTTCTGCGTGCCTTTTCATAAAATTAACATAATTCTTCAATAAAACTCAAGACACGCACGACAAACAAAAAATATAAACATTCTCTCTAAAAAAATTCTTTTTACATTCCATCAAAAATTGATGCCAACTTTTTTATCTAAACTTTTAACTCATCTCGTAAGATAAAAAATATAAAAAGCAAAGCAGACGAAAAAACAGCTTCGCTTCCATAGCAACGAGTCGCGTCTTATAAATAAATTAAATATCACAATTGCAAATATGCAAACGATTTTCTGTGAATAAACTGGGATAACTTAATTTATCAATTCCTAACATACTCCCACCTTTAATTTAGGCGGAAGCCAAATTAAACTTAAGATCACTTTTGATCAAATTAAGCCCTAATTCAAAATAAAAAATATGCAAATAAATAAAGATAATAACTAAACAATAATAAAATAATAATGAAACATTTAGAGTTCTAGAAAAATCAGTTCAGAGTTCTAGAAAAAGTCAGTTCAGCTTTCTAGAAAAAGTCATTTCACAAGTCTCTTACCATTCACCTTACCAAGCTGCTGCTGGAGGGATGAACTTCCATTTAATAGGAGACAGTTCTTTTGAGGAAACTATTGCCTTCCAATCCAATGATTTTAAAAGGTTATTGGTTCCTCTAAAATTTGAGCCATTATCAGAGTATATAGTAGTCGGCCTTCCTCTCCTGCATATAAATCTTCGAAGTGACTGAATGAATCCTTCCGCTGAGAGACTGGATACAAGTTCCAAATGTATTGCCCTATATACTGCACATGTAAAAAGTACAACCCAAACTTTGGATCTTTGCTTTACGAAAAGAGGGCCAAAAAGATCAGCTCCAACAACTTCAAAAACTTTGGAATCTCTGACTCGATCTAGAGGTAGGTGGATTGGAGGTGTAGTATATGGCTTTGTAGAGTATCTTTTGCATCTGTAACACTTAGACAATTGACTTCTAATGATGCGTCTAGAAGAAATTATCCAATATCTTTCTCTCAAAATGGATCCAACTGTTTGAAGTCCAGCATGACAATTCTTTAAATGACATTCTTGAATCAGACAATTCACTACATGATGTTTCGATGGTAATAAAATTGGATATCTGAAAGAAAACTCGTCATCTCGCTCTAATATCTTTGTTTTTACTTTTAACAAACCTTCTTGATCTTTCATAACCTTTAATCCTTTTATTGCATCAGTAGTATTACCAAAACTTTCAGATTGTATTATTGACCAGAGCGACCTTTCCGCATCTTCTTTTTCTTCAATTGACAATTCTGATGGAAAACATATATTTCTGTTTCTGCACTTCATTATGAATCTCTTCACCCAACATACGACATTAATAAATCTACCAAATTTTGAAATTCTACTATATATCATAAATTCATGTGAATTAGAACATAAAGGAGTAGGTACTGAAGTTTTCTTCTTTTCCATCATTACTAATTCTTCGTTGGGGCTTGTTTCTGAATGTGGCCAATTTTCTTCTGATAACTTCAACCATTCTGGTCCCTCCCACCATCTCATCTTCAGCAGCTGTTTAGGACTACATCCGAGAGAAGGTAGATCAGCAGGGTTGAGATGACCAGGTACGAAGTTCCATTGTTGAGATTCGGAAAATTTACAAATTTCTCTAACTCTATTGCCTACAAACGTTCCCCATTGATCATTTCTTCGAATCCAAGCGAGAACGGTCGAAGAGTCGGTCCAATACTTTACTGGTATGGAAATACAATTAAAGGCTTTCAAAACAAATTTAGTCAACCTTATTCCTAAAATACAAGCAAGAAGCTCTAAACGTGGTATGGTTACATTTTTCTTTGGTGCAAGACGAGACTTAGCTCCTAAAAGTTGTACAAAGACTGCGTCTTTATCTTCACAACGTAAGAAAACTGCTGTTGCATAAGCTCTGGTACTTGCATCACAAAATGTATGAATAGACCATTTTTCTTCACAACCATAGCCTACACGTCTATTTATCTTCACGTCATTTAAATACTTGAGTTCGCTATACCATTTTTGAAAATTATTCCGGATTTCTGCTGGAAGTGGAGCATCCCAATCTAATTTCGTCGACCAGGCGTCTTGAATTATCAGTTTGGCTGGCAACAATGCTGGGGCTAAAAATCCTATTGGATCGAAGATCCCTTGGGTTACAGCTACTATCTTTCTTTTCGACAGATTTTCTATCTCATCACTAAATTTATAAGCGATCTTCAAACTATCTTCCATTGTGTCCCACTTCAACCCTAAAACCGGAACTATCGTTGTTACATTTTTGCTGAGCACCTTCTTTTCGTTAAGGAAACTGCTGTCTTCACTTTTAATTGGTCCGAATTCCCACATTCTTAATTCCATTTTCGCATCAGCCATGATTTCTGTAGATTTTGAAATAAAATTTTCTAGTTCAGGCACATTGTCGACTGAAGTAACGCAGTTATCTATATAGTATGATTTCATAAGCTTCTCAGCTATCTGTTTGTTTTCATCATCAACATTACTCAAATGATATCTTATAACTGCACCTAGCAAAAATGGGCTACAAGTTGCTCCAAAAACTACTCTATTGTGTTGATAAACTTGAAATTCGTCAGGACTCTTCCACCATAAAAATCGCAAGAAATGCCGATCTGATTCTTTGACTTCAATTTGAAGAAATGCTCTTCTTATATCGGCTACTACCCCAATAGCTTTCTCACGAAATCTTATTAACACTGCAGGAATTTGTTCGATGAGGTTTGGTCCTTTAAAGAGGCAATCATTTAAAGAAGGAGACCTCCCTACCTTACACGATGCATCAAAAACTGGTCGAACACTTGTAGTAAGACTATCTGGTTTGATGACGGGATGATGAGGTAAAAAATGTCCTGGAATCTTGAGTGCTTCATCTGGTACTTTACTTATAACGCCTTCTTCTTCCCATTCATAGAAAACTTTAGCATATTCTTCAAACATTTTCATTGATTTTAATTTCTTTGTTGAATTTATCAATCTTCGTTCAGCTATGTGTCTATTTGAGGGAATCTCACGTTTGCCGTTAATCCAAGGAAGACCTACAATATAGCGACCTTCTATATTTCTATCAACTTCTTTTATAAAATTATCATGAGCGAGTTCTTCTTCTTCTGCTTTAGACAAAGTTTGACAGGGATCTGTTATACCAATTGTCTCTAACTTCCATAATTCTGGAATCTTCATATCTTTTAAAGCTAGGTTCGTGATAAACATATTTCCATAATTTAGGCAAGACTGTGATGTACTTTCTAAACGACCACAAAGTGTCCATCCAAACTTTGTCTCTATTGCTGTAAGACCGCTCTTTAACTGTTTTACTCGACCTGTAAGAAGTTGTCCGTAGTAATCGCTTCCAATCAAAATTTCAATTTTTGGACTTCCTGCTCCTAAATCTGTGATCCATAGTTTATTTTGTTTAAGCTCTTTAATTACTGATTCTTTTGGTATCCGAGGAATATAGTTACAAATTATATCTTGATCCAAAAGTTCTAAGACTTCTTTCGTTTGTTTCTGTCTATCAGAAGAACTTAACTCAACTTGGAATTTATTGTGAGATTTAGCTTCTGTTTGCGTACCACCAAACAAAGTGTGTACAATAGCTTCAGAAGAAATGGGATGTAAACCTAACTCTTCAGCTGTACCTTTTAAAATATAGCTCTTTTGCGACCCACAATCAAGTAACGCTCGTACTTTCTTTGTTATTCGACCTTTAATAACTATTTCTAAAGTCATAAGGGCTACTTCAGCAGAACACTGCTTACTTGCTATGGTGCTTTGAATAACTTCTGGGGTCTTAACTGTATTTTCTGGTTCTTTACACATTGAAATTTCAGGGCATAATAACTCGGTATGGGGTTTAGAGCAAACGTGGCAACGAATAAAAACTTTGCAAACTTTAGCGTGGTGACCAAAACGAAGACATTTTAAACAGCAATTTTTATTCTTAATTTTGGCCTTCCGTTCATTAAAGGAAAGAGATCTAGCCCTAACACAGTCCTTGCTTTCATGAGATTTACTGCAAAATAAACAAAGGCGTTCTTTTGCGCTAAATAGCCCTGCTGCAGTAGGTATTTTACTTTCTGCTTTTCTTAATTTTTCTTTAGGTTTGTCTTTAAAGCCCAGCTCTATAAAACTCGATTTGGCTAATTTGAATCTTTCCTCGTTTGCAACTTCTTGTTTCAGAAATTCCATCAAACTTACTATATTTGCTTTTGTTGACAATGCATTATTATTACTAACAGTGTTTGATGTGATTGAAATATTATATCGCTGCCATGCTTTTAATACATCTTCCGATAAGCTAGATTCTATCATGGGATAGAGCCACGCCGAATTGCTTTCTAAACTTAAACCCATTGATTCTAACGATCTTAAATATGCCTCGACTTTCGTGAATAAATCTGATAAGGGAAGTTTATCTTTGCCGTGCGCCTGTACATTAGCTGCAATCAATTTTAGGAATTCTCTAACGTACACTTCTATTAGTAAATCTTTATTTCCAAAACGCTCTTGAAATGCCTCGACAGCTTTGGGGTAATTAACTGCGGTCATTGGATAGCTCTCTAACAAGCGCCTGGCACTGGTTCCAGGTTCTACCGATTGGATAAGATACTGAAATTTGTCACTATTATCCAAATCTATGTCTTCATGAATTTTCTGAAACTGAGACCAAAATGAAAGATAATTTATTAACTGCGAATCGAATGGCTTAATATTTAGTTTAGGTAATTTATAATGCTTTGATTTGGAATAACCGTGATCTGTGCTTTTTTCACTATCATCTTGATTACGTTTATTTGTACCCAATGCTTCGCTAACTTTACGCTTAATGGTAATAAATTGATCTGAATAACTTTCATTTTCCACTACTTCATTTTCAATAGCCTCTTCATCGCATTTATCATCATCTAACATGAGTTCAATTATAGCTTCATCAATAGCTTTAATTTCATGAATCAAATTTTCTAATTTACTAAAACCGTCTAAAATTTTGTCCTTATCTAATGACTCGCTGTTAATTTCTTCATTCAAAACATTTAAAGTTCTGGTAAATGACGAACGTAGCGGTGTACGTTTTTTCTTTAGCTTATTCATCTTAGAAAATGTAAGTAGCAACAGCTTATGAAAACACTATACGCTATAAAAACAATTCAATATCTCAATAGTATTATTCAAATGTCCCTGTTCGGGCGCCAGATTTGTTCTGTAAACAATCAAAACTTATTTGGGTTCAAAAATCTTCTAAATATTCTTGAATTTTCTTTTTAAAAATTTTATTGCATACGTAGAATTATAGAATAAAGAAATATTGAATTCAAATTATTTACATACTATGTACAAAATGTATAATATGTACAAAATATAAATGCTTTTACCTTGATAATTTTTGATCATCATACTAAAAACTGGAAAGATGATCCTTTATGCATTTCTGCGTGCCTTTTCATAAAATTAACATAATTCTTCAATAAAACTCAAGACACGCACGACAAACAAAAAATATAAACATTCTCTCTAAAAAAATTCTTTTTACATTCCATCAAAAATTGATGCCAACTTTTTTATCTAAACTTTTAACTCATCTCGTAAGATAAAAAATATAAAAAGCAAAGCAGACGAAAAAACAGCTTCGCTTCCATAGCAACGAGTCGCGTCTTATAAATAAATTAAATATCACAATTGCAAATATGCAAACGATTTTCTGTGAATAAACTGGGATAACTTAATTTATCAATTCCTAACAATTATTATTATTGTTTTACTAATCAATGATTATTCTCTGAAAGAAATCTAACTGTTTCAAGTCTAACTGTTTGTAGCTTTGTAAAACTGGCTTTATTAGAACTTATCGTAATAACGGGATTTGTAACATGTTTTAAATTGCAATATCTCTAGCTCGTTTTATTTTCTTAATGATACAATTCACATTCAGTAGCAAATAAATATAATACAAACTAAAATTTTGTGTATTGCGACTTAGTATTTCTTTTAAACCATTTAATATTTTATTTTAGAAAATATCTTGGAAATCATTTTTATATAATTATTTAACGCTCTAATGCAAACATGCTATCATAAGTGTTTCGAATTTAGAGGATCATTAAATTCGAATATTACACATTCATACCACAATTTTGTAACAAAAACATTTTCTTTACCTAATAACAGAAATTCAATACTTTAAAACAGTAAACTTTTTAAATGAGATTTTAGGGTATGAGTTCATATTCTTTAAATCACAATATTTCTGGAGTGCATACCATGGAAATTAGAGGAATTATTTTTTGAATAAAACAGAAATGAGAAGTATAATTTCAATATTTTAATCAAATGTGATTTCAACATCTCAGTTTTTCTCTAATTAATCTAAAATTATTTGCAGAAAAAAAGCAAGCTATTCTAATTAATAGTCTTAGTACTCTAAAAATGGCTTAAATCGGCAATTAGAAACTTTCGTAATAACGGTATTGAAAAAATATTTTAATTAATGATATCCATAATGCGCAATCTTTTCTTAATGTTACACTATTCGCATTTAAAAAAATATGTGAAACTCATTAAAATTTTTGCATTATGGATCAGAATTTTTTGTCGAAATATTCATCGTAGTTCTATAAAAAACTTACTATAAAAGACTATTTTGATTCTGGCAATATAATTTGAACGTTTTTGTAAAAACTAATAATATGTTAAGTATGCAAATTGTAAGGAGAAAAAAGGGCAATTTTGAATTTAGAATTCCCTAAAGAATACGCATTAAGGTAGGTCGAGTCTTCTTTTTTGGAAGAGGTTGCGAAACCGTCATCTCGACTTAGATATACAAGCGGTCTTTTACGATCGCTTGGGCTGTTTATATTGTACAGTCGAATGGACTGCAACACTTCGTTAGGTATTAGAACACGACCCCTTGGAAATTTTGTGCAAGTTTTTTGATAATTTGAGAAACAGGTCGAATGTTGAAAACGAAGTAAATGATGTTATTCTGGACGAGCGTGGTTGCATTTACAACCTGACGTAAAATTTTATTTCGGGCAGTTTGAATTTTCTGCATCCGTGTTTCACTGACGAATCCCCAAACAACTGACTCGTAGGTCATAGTGGATCCGATAGAGGATTTATACAACAATAACTAGTTAGGAATAGACAGACAGCTATGTTTAGCTAAGAGAGATTTAAGCGAAGCTTTAGCCGCAGCAGTCTTGGCGAGTACGTCAGTGAACTGCCGAGCCGGACTTAATTTTAAGTCTAGGTAAATTCCCAGATAATTACAATTAGTGACCCAGGGGTTATCATCACCATTAAGCGAAAGATTAGAGTCTGGGGAGATGCAGTTCCTTTAAAATATCATGGCGGCACTTTTTGTTGCGTTAACCTGGATGCGCCATTTTCTGAATTAAATGTAAAGAGCCTGAAGGTAGGACTGGAATTGTTTCATCAATATGTGTGGATTTTTGTGGATGTAAATGATGGCCGTGTCATCCGCATATAATGCTAAGAGTATATGAGGAATCTTAGGAATATCATTTATATATACGAGAAAAGGTTGAAAAGCCAGGTTGAGATCAGACTGCCCTGAGGTACGCAACGCCTCGATATTGCGGGAGGAAGAAATAGACCTATCGACTTTAACAGTAAATGATCTATGATTTAGGTAGTCCTAAATAATTAGAATTATTTGAGGTAGATCATTTAAGAAGATTAGTTTATAGATGAGAGCTTTATGTCAGACTCTGTCAAAAGCCTTGGCAATGTCTATGAAGACAAATACATTTTTTTTCTTTTCTAGAGAAGCCCTCGTCTTATCATGGGGCACATATTTCAGATATGTGTACGGAGGAGACGATTACAGTTTCAATTAGCCAATTAGCAATCGTTAACAACGTCAATATGCTCGTCAAGTTACCCCACAAATTGTCAAATAGACGAGTCTTCTATAAGCTTCACACACACACACAAAATAAAAAAAAATATAAAAGAAAAAAAATCTGCCAAATCTTCTGTTTGTTTAGTTTTGTTTGTTTTTTTTAATTTAAAAGCTACAAAATGGATGTTATTCTTGATTTTTTTTTTATTTAGCCAGTAAAGAAATCGTAAAGAAATCATTTAAAGCTTTTTGTCTACGGTTTTTTTCCTGCTAGATTTAATCACACACACATAATATAATAGAACTTTACACAGATTTAAATAAAATTTAAATATAAAGTCCTACATAATTTATAACTGAAGTTAATAAAATTCAACGTCACTCTCAAATTAAAACAGAAAAAAAACACTTTTAGGGCGACCAATGTAAGTAATAACCACACACACACAATCGGTCGTCGACCTGTTCAATGACAATCATACTGTGTGGGCGTGTATATAAACGTGATGAACGTGATGATAATGCTTGCTGATTAGCTTAAAAACTGTAATTGTCTTAGCAATATACATGTCGATAAAGTGCTCCTAGGATAAACGGTGAAGTTGTTAAAAAAGTAGCAGTAAATTATTTTGCCAAGCAAAAACACAACATCAAGTGTAGTCCAAACCTCGTGCAGGCTAATTTAAGGGAACTCTTTGCGCAAAGATACCGCAAATATACACGTGCAACGTCACGATGTAGTTCTTATAGAATCAGGAATCAGCGGCAGCTAAATAATCTAATCAGACCGATCAGATTTATTATCGACAGCGCATCCATTAATTAGTGACATGTGGCATTGCGGAAAGTCGGGCAAAGTGACAACTTTTGAATAAAATAAGTATTAAAAGTAAAATGGTAAAATAAAACTGCCGAATTGGTATTTACGTTTCAGTTTTAGTATTAGAAAACGTAATAGCTTTAAGAAAGATTTTTTATGAAGGGAAAATGGTTTTAAGATTAGAAATTGGAACAAGTATAATGTTATACTCGTTTCAAAAATAAAAAAGTTTCAATAGAAATAGTTGGTATTATGAAGATACAGGGAAATAGATAATATGCGAGAAAATACTTTGATAAAAATTTAGACTTTTCTTATTCATTTATTTATTTATTTTTATAATATATGAATAACTAACGTGAATTATGTTGATCACCTGTGCACTGCATCTTCGGATAATTGAAATTTTAAAATACCTGTTTGTAAAATCTGATGATTAGAAATAGCTGAAAAAAACGCGTTTTTTCTTTTTTTAATCTTTTAGAGACATAGCTCCAAAAGGCTAATTTTGTTCATTATTGCAACAATAAGTTTGACTAAGAGGCATTTCACTACAGGTAAACTCTCATAAGTGTAGTTATCAGGAAACAAGTTGGCTTTCTTTGGATGCCCATTTGCTAACAGAAAAGGAGTGAAAAATTATGTTGAGGGATAAATAGTATTATGCTCAATATCCTCAGGTAGTCAGTCTTCTGAGACTTCATTCATAAAATCTTTACGTTTCAGCTTGCAGAGATATAATTTTTCATTAACTACAGAGTGATATAATTTTCCATTACAATGAAACCATGCGAATTTGATTTTGACTCAACAGCGGAAAATAATATTTTTAGCTGCGTCATTTTTTATGAGGTAGAGATACACGTTTTCCATATTTGACATTATTATTTTTTAATCTACACAGGACAAATATAGCATTTTTATACGGTTTTCCTTAATACGTACAACTAAAATGTAAAACATTTACCGGTGTTATAATGAATAAATTTATAAATCAGTAACTATTAATATTGTTTATTATTTGCCTGCATTCTGTACCGGCAGATGAGGAAGTGATAAGGTAAGATTTTACTCCCATTATCCTCTACTGAATACAGATAAATATTTAAAAATAATGATTATTGCAGATTCATAAATATTTACATATAGTTAAAGATCACTGATCCTAATTTCAATTTGGATAATAGCAAAGAAGTATATAGGCATTTTCTTAATATTAATTAACCCCTCAAAATACTTATTTTGGCAGATTTCGAGAGAATCAACCATCTGTCACTTGCAGAACACTATGAAAAAAAATCAGTTTGGACTTATGTTAATACAAATAGTTCAGCATTTTTTTCTTTTGCCTGATACCCCATTACAAAGTTGAAACTTCATCAGGAAAAAAAATATAATTTAACAGCAATTTAACAAATATGTATTTGAACCACCAGCTTAAATAACTGAATTAAACAGAATTTAAACGCATTATTGTAAATCACGTCATCTTTGGCGATTTTTTTAGATATAGCTAAACACAAAATGATGTCTTTTAATAAATTTCAAATTTCTACTTTGATAGAAATTTGTGTTTTCCATTTTAGAGATTTTCCAATCTACACTGTAAAAAAAAAGGACAGATTTTTCTTACATATAATATAAAACATCACTTTAAAATATCAATTTATTTTTAAATGCTATAAGTGATCGATTAAAAATAACACAAATACCTTATAGTTTTACATGTTTCATTCCTCTTACGGCAACATTTTCAAAAACAAATGAATGATAAAAAGAAATTTTTCGCTAAAATATCTTCAAATTAAAAATAAACAGAAAAACATAAAGCACGTGAACATGAGCATAGTAAAGTAAAATTGGAAAAAATAAAAATGAATAAAACTAATTGTGAACGTGAAATACTACAAATTATTGTCTTAAAAACCTTTGGAGCATTTCCTTCAAAATTTCAGGGAGCTCCATGGAGGTGTTTAAAATATAAACTTAATAAATTTAATACATCCATATTTGCAAAACCGTTGGATAAATTAAAAAACTCTACATGTAGGAAAATTGATCCAATAGAACCACATCAAATATCTGGCGTATATGAAATACTGTTAAAAATCGAAAATAGGGTTAGTTTAAAACTTACTTACTAACCATGCATGTCTTCATTTGCGGGTTGCATCTACGCGATGCTTGGAGCTCTTGAATTAAAATCGAAATCATCTGTTAAGATAAACTTATTCTAAGTTCAAATTAATCTAAAAGTCTATATATTATAAAAAATGTCGTTTAATTCCATGTAAAAGCCACATCCGTCATTACATTCAGAGAACTCAATCGTTCTCATACACTTGTCAAAGTTCTTCGAATAATAGCAAATAAAATCAGACGATATTTTCATTTTCTTAATTTACGCACAGCGCGTTCTATTATTTTCACTTCATTTTATTTTACAACATCCTCCCCCCTTTGAAACTTGGGGAGAGTTTCAAATACATAACAATTATTATTAAAAAGATCCAACCTCTTTGGAGCTTTTACACATCTTCCAGAAGAGGTATATTTCTTAAGTATGACACTATCAGGAGAAGACACATTTTCATGATCATCATGCTCACTGGAACTAGTTTTCTCTTCATCCGACGGTTTGGATGCAATTTCAATCATTTCATTCGAATATATTTTCAAAGGAAAGATGCGCTGCACCGGACGTAAAACCGTGCCGTGCTGAGTTTTCAACTTAACAGCACGAACTTTACCATCTCGTCCTGTAATTAAATGAATCACCTTTGCTAAAGGCCAAAATAAACGTTTTTTGCTATCATCTCCAACTAAGACTACTTCTCCCACTCGCGGTTCACGTGTATGTTTTTCCGTATGTCTTTGAACTAATTCGCTGAGGTATTCCTTTCTAAAACGTTGCCTAAAATCTGTAAGAAGTTTAGCTCTGTAATTCAACCTTCTCCTTAAACTTTGAGAATATAATTCGATAATATCCGAATTGCTGAAACTTCGGTTTTCAGTAAGAAACATAGCGGGTGTGAGAGGTACTAGCTCCAGTGGGTTCTCTGAGATATAGGTTAGAGGTCTGCAGTTAATCACAGATTCACAATCACATATAAGTGTATTCAATTCTTCATAAGTCAATACAGATCTACCTAAAGTACGTATTAAAAATTCTTTTACAATGCGAACCAACCTTTCCCACCAGCCTCCCCACCAAGCTGCGGTGGGAGGTATAAATTTCCAAACAATTTTATGCGTCATGGTTTCTTTTAAAATTTTATCCCAATTTAATTTTGAAAGTTCATTGGAAGCCCCCCTAAAGTTTGTTCCGTTATCACAATAAATAGTGCTGGGCCTACCGCGTCTAGCTATAAAACGTCTAAGGGCTAGCAGGAAAGCATCAGAAGATAGCGAATTGACTAGTTCAAGGTGAACTGCGCGATAAACGGCACAAGTAAACAATGCTATCCAAACTTTCTCGCCATTTTTTAGAAATAAAGGCCCGGCTAAGTCTACTCCAATAATTTCAAAGACAGCACAATCTGTTACGCGATCTGGTGGCAAAGGTGTTGGTTCGCTTGACAAAGACTTTACCTTAAAACGTTTACATGCAATACAGTTGAACAATACATTTTTAATAGTTCTTCTAGCTCTAATTATCCAAAATCTTTCTCTTATTAAAGATTGCATTGTTCTTATCCCTGCATGACAATTCTTTTGGTGTACTGATCTAATCAATAACTTAGTAAATTCACATTTACCTGGCAACAATATTGGATACAAAAATGATTCTCGGTCATTTCTTTCAGTTATTTTAGTTTTTATTCTTAAAATTCCATTATCATCTGTGAATGTTACAATATCATTTAATGACCTTTTATTATACAAATAACAGCTCTGAACTAAACGGATTAGATATTTTTCAGAATTTTCAATTTCATTTTGAGTAAGATTAGAATATTTCCACTTATTAGAAACATTTCGGCAATTATTTACAAATCTCAGAATCCAAGCAAATATTCTTATCATCTTATCATAATTAGATATATTATCTAAGAGCCAAAGGGGTGCGTCTTTAGCTAGATCAATATTCGTAATTTCGACCTTTTTTCTTTCTAAATCAACATCTTTTGGCTGACAGTCAATCACGCCAATTGGCCAACATTCAGGATTTTCTTTTAACCACTTAGGACCTTCCCACCATCGCGAACTAAGCATTTTCTGTGGAGAACATCCACGTGAAAGTATATCAGCTATATTCAAATTTCCTGGAACGTGCTTCCATGATTCTATATTGGACATCTGCCGAATTTCCTTAACTCTGTTGCTCACGAAAACCGACCAATTTCCATGTTCCTTTATCCACCAAATTGCGGTAGTAGAATCTGACCAGAATGTGATTTTTAGACCTGGCATATTTATTGCCTTGACGACATAACTCGCAAGTCGAGTACCTATACAACAAGCCATTAACTCTAAATGCGGCATGCTCAAAGATTTGAGAGGAGCAACCCTAGACTTCGCTCTAACAAGCGTAACCTTGACATCGGAATCAATTATTGATCTAGCGAAGACACATGCTGCATATGCCCCTTTACTCGCATCAACAAAAACATGAAGTTCAGATGAAGCATTAATTTTTAAGTATCGAGGTATAGCTACTTCTTTTAAAACATCAATATTTTTCAACCATCTTAGAAAGCACTCACAATGTTACAAGGTAATTCTCGATCCCATGGGATTTTCTGTTTCCATGAGCCTTGTAGCAATAATTTTGGAAGCAATGTAGCAGGAGAGAATAAGCCGATAGGATCAAAAATCTTTTGCACAATGCTTAAAATTAATCTCTTAGTAATCTTCCTTTCACACGTTAATGTTTCTAAATCTAAACAACATTTCAAAGAATCATTATCTAAATTCCAAATAATCCCCAAAACTGAAGTATCCCCAGTATGTTTATCAACATTCTTGCAAGCTACATTGCTTTCAAAACAACGCAAATTGAAACACCCTTTAGACATTAATAACTTTGCATTTTCAATAAACATTTCAGCTTCATTAATGTTAAAAAAACCTGATGCACAATTATCTACATAAAATGAACATTTTAATTTTTCAGCAGTTTCCTTATATTCAGGAGGACTATTTTCTAAAAGATGCATTATAGATGCACTTAGTAAATAAGAGCTAGAAGAGACACCAAATACAACTCTACAATGTCTATAAATCAATTGTCCTTCATTACATGGGAAATAGAATCTAAGAAAATCTCTATCTTAAGGCATAACAGATAACATTAAATAAGCCTTTTCTATATCCGCAGTTATACCGATAGGATACATTCTAAAACGATCAAGAATATCAGGTATTAATTCTATAAGATTAATGCCTTTACACAAACATTCATTTAACGAGGGTTTCCCTTTCTCAGAAGCAGGTGCATCAAATACGTATTTTTGTAGTTTCCTTATCTAACCTGATAACGGGCCTATGCGGTAAATAATGACATTTATTACTTAATTCATTTTCTGGAACACGTTCAATAATATTCATTTTTTCCCAATTCTTAAATACTTCCTGATATTCATCGAAAAATCCCCCACATTTCAATTTATTGAACATTTTTTCATATCTCTTCCAAGCTAAAACTTTACTGTCGGGCAAGTTCTTAAAATTACACTTCCATGGAAGCCCTACTTCATATCTGCCATCAAGAAGAATTTTCATTTTTTCTTTAAAATCGTTTAAATCAAAGTTTTCCCGTTTTTTAAAACTCTGAATGGGGTCAGAAATTCCTATGGTTTCAAGTTCCCATAATTCATTCAAAGGAATATTTCTAACGTGCATAGACAATGTTGTCAAAACGTTATGTTTCTTGCCACACGTTTGTTTCCCCATTACTGTCCAACCGAGCTTGGTTTCTATGGCAGTCAAATGGCAATTTAATTGAATTAAATTTCCTGTCGATAATTTTCCTATCATATCAGCCCCCACCAAAAGATCAATTTCAGATTCCTTACAAAAATCATCAGATAGATTTATTTTATTTCTTTTTAATTCATTTTAAATTTTGTAATCTTTAATTTTAGGTACAAATCCGCAAATCTTTTTTTCGGAAAATGCTTCAAAACAAAACGCATTATTTCCATCTAATTCACTGATTTCTACAGAAAACACATCATGTTTTTTAGGTTTCGTTTCATCCCCCCCGAACAGCGCATGAATAATTATTTCTTTTCTTATAGGATGCATTTTTAGTGATTTCGTTATTCTCTCGCTTACCTAACTACTTTGGCTCGCTGAATCCAGCAGTGCTCGTACGACCTTTTGGCGACCTTGCGATCGAATGCGCACGCCAAGCGTTTGCATATACACAACTTTATTTCTACTACAATTAGAAAGAGAATTTTCAGATTTCAAAGTATCATTTTGATTATTATTTACATTTCGTTCTGGACACATTATTTCAAAATGATGTTTATGGCAATGATTACATTTTAATTTATTTTTAATATAACAATTCTTACTCAGATGACCAGCTTTTTGCAAACAAGTGAAACAACCCCCATTTTTTAACAAAATTTTTTGTTTTTCAGTTAAAGGCATTATTTTTTTAGCCCCAAAACATTTATTAGAGGGGTGAAACCTATCACAGAATATGCAATTGTTTTTCTTACCTTTATTTTCTATACTCACCAATGCAGATCAGGCTGGATCAGGTTTGCTAATAATTTCAGATGAAATGTTTTTTTTTTTTTCTAACAACAGAATAAAAGCCTTTTCTTGCTAAAAATACCATTTCATCTCCTTGAACTTCTTGGCGTAGAAACTCCATCAGTTTTTTTAAAGTTCTGGAATTTTTACTGGAATATGTATCATGATTTCGGCTTTTTTCCCAGGTCAAAAGAACTTCTTCAGGCAAGCAGCTCTCAACCAAGGGCATGAGAAAGTCTCCATACTTCTCTTGAGTTCTTCCCAAACTTTCTAAGGCACGAAGTTTGCTTTCTAACTCATCGTATAAAGAGGCTAAGTCAACTTTCATTTTAGGCGCAGTGGCATTTTTCATTACGAGGGTTAATAATTCCCTGACGTAAATTTGCACAAGAAGATCATCTTGTCCAAACCTCTGTTTTAATTGATCGATAGCCTTCGGATAATTTTCCGCGGTAGCTGGATAGCTTGATATTAAACGCTCTGCTTTTGATTTTGGCTCCATACATTGGAATAGATACTGCATCTTATCCTCAGCGGCAATAGAATCGTCTTCGTGTATTTTCTTGAACTGGCTCCAAAACGATAAAAATTCCTTTGGTTCGCCGTTAAATTTTTTCAGCTCGATCTCCGGTAATTTAAATTTGCGTTTTACTTCTTCGCCAGGAGATGAAGAAAACTGTATCTTTTCGTCAATACGTGCACATATTTCTATATATTTTTCTCGATATTCTTCTGCACCTTCAAAATCTTCGGTAAACAATTTTTCGTCCTTATCTTGTAACAATATTTCCGAAATTTTACTTTGACAAATTACGGTATTTGTTGTAAAAACGGTATTTTACAACAAATACCATGGATGAATGGAACAAACAGAAATTGATGGAACAAAACAATATTACATTGGCGAAACAAGTAGAAAACTCAGAACTAGGATTAAAGAACATATAGCAGACATCAAATACAATAGGAAAACTACAGCTCTCTCAAGATTATATAGCAAAGAACCATCACCAATATATTTTAAAAATAGCAGAATAATATACCCTTCTAGATCATATTTTCCATCAATCATAAGAGAATCAATAGAAATCTTCATACGTAGAGACAATGTTTGCAATGAATTTGCCACCATGGCGCTCCCTAAAATTTTGAAGGTAATGCTTCAAAGGCTTTTAAGACAATAATTTGTAATATTTCACGTTCACAATTATTTTTATTCATTTTTATTTTTTCCAGTTTTACTTTACTATGCTCATGTTCACGTGATTTAGGTTTTTCTGTTTTAATTTAAAGATATTTTATCGGAAAATTTCTCTTTATCATTTATTTGTTTTTGAAAAAGTTGGCGTAAGAGCAATGAAACATGTAAAGCTAAAATGTATTTATGTTATTTTTAATAGATGACTTATGGCATTTAAAAATAAATTGAGATGTTTTTAATTTATGAAAATGTACTTTTATCAAGGACGAAAATATACAAAATTAACACTGAAAAAAACTGCAGATAGATCTAAATTTACTGAATTACGAATACTTAGTACAGTTTTATCTGTACACTGTACAAAAAATGATGCAAATCTACAAAATTAGTTTTTATAAAGTTACGAAATTCTGTTGCTATAGAAAATAATCTACTAAAATTGCAATAATCTTACTGAAATGTTTTCTGTAACCCGGGTTGCAAATTCCAAAAAAAAAAAAAAAAAAAAAAAAAAAAATCTAGTCATTTCAGTTTTTAAAATAATTCTAAGTAACCTTACAGATTTTTTTATTTACAGCGAAACCGTGTATCTGTTACATATATATTTGTTATTGCCGTTACAATAAAAAGTTCTAGAAATTCCAGTTGCGTTGCAAAATTTATTAACTTTATAGATTTTTCATAATGATTATTATTGTATTCATTTACAGAGAATGAGGTTTTTTTTTGTCCAAGAATAATAAATTTAAATTTGACACTTAAACTCTATTATTATGTGTTATAAATACCTGAAAAGCACTTTGCACTGTCTTAGCCCTATAAAACAATACCCAAGTATATCCAAATTTTAAAGAGGTATTTTGTTTATTATACTTCTTTGAATTGCCGTAGAAAATAGCTGTATAAAATCCATTCGTCTCACACAATAAAATAACACAAAAGAAAAAGAAATCATGAATCAAGCATAAATTATGAAGAATTTTTCAAAAATTAAAAAAAATTAACAAAACTGCACCATTTAAAAAGTTAAAATGTTACATCTCATTTTACCATATGAAAATGTAAAATGCATTTAAGAATTGCATTTCAGCTGTCCCATCTACAATCGGAAAATCTTCTGAAATTTTTTATAAGCCCTGTATATTATACTCAGATTTGAATCTATTATTAACATGCATTTAAAAATGAAGTTCATTTAAGCGATAGATTCATTTCAGAAAATCTCCCTTCAGCAATTTCTCCTAATAAGAAGAATGGCATGCGAAATCTTTTGTGCAGCCCTGTATATGAGGTATAGAAAATAAATATAATGAAGTAAATATAAAGAGTGATATGCAAAAAACTAATTAAATTTAAAAGCTCATACTGATTTTTTAAACGAACTCTCCAGCAATTATTACGCAAAGACAGTATTACATCCGATTTCTTTTGTGTGTCCCTGTAAAGGAATAAAAACTGCTATAAATGCTTTGTTGTAACGTGATCCTAATGAAATGAGGGATTTTTTTGTAAGTTTTGATACATTTGAAATACCTTAATGTCATTAAAACACTCTCCAAACAATTTGCCCCCATATACCATAATGAAATCGAATTATTTTGAGTTTCCTTGAAAATGAACCATTTATAGTACATACCTCATATTCACGCTTTGGTGAATCGAAATAAGCTCTATCAAGTGCGTGAAAATACGAGTACGTTTACGGGAGTTATAGTGTGGACAGACGGCCAGACAAACCGAATGCATAAGCACTTTTTAACTTTGTAGGAAAGTGTTAAAAAAGGTGAATCTGTTCCTTCTACTGATTTTCTCCACACAAATATTAGCTTAGCCAAAAATTTTCATAATGCTGACGTTTATTTGCCTTAACTCGTCAGCAGAAATGGTGAAATGGAGCTGCTGAAATAATAGAATATTTTACAGTTTTACAATAGAAGAAAGTTTTAGTTCTCGATAAATACTAAATGCGAGAAAACGTTTTTCCTTTTAAAAAGTCTACGAATTCCCCATTTGTTTTAATATAACATAAGTTTTTTAACCTTTTGCCTACCATTTTTTTTCTATTTTTAGAAAAAAATCGTTTTTACGCGAATGACATTAAAAGATACTACTCAAATCACAGAAGTTAAGATTTACTTAACTTTAAGAAATAAGTTATTTGCTAAAATCTAGTGAAAGTAGTTATTTTGAATATGTCTACTTTCCCGTAAGGCATGGTGACGTCATTGCGACGTCGTTGTGAAGTCACATTGTGACTTTGTCACCATCGATTGTCGATGTGACGTCACATGACGTCGATGTGAAGTCACAGAGACTAAAATGTGAAATCGCTATGGCCGTTTTAGACTTTTTTGTGGCGTCACATTGTGACCACTTTGTGAAAAATGTGTCATTTGTGACTACTTTGACTGTGACGAAACTGTGACAAAAGCGACGATATTTAAATTGCCAGAAATATGTTTTTTAAAGTAAATGACATGTTTTGAAGAATATTTGTAATTTTCTAAAAAATTTTAAGAAAGTCACATCTCAGTCACAATGTGACGTCTCTGAGTGGTGGTATTTTGGTCACAGATGTGATGTGACCAAAGTGACTCACAGTGACTGTGACCATGCATGCTATGAGGGTTAGGTTAATTTTTTTTAGATTTCGGAAAATATCGTATTACAACAAAACTAAACAAGCAAAAAACTTTTAGTATCTTTTTTATTTCTTTAACATAAAATATTTATTCTATAAGTTTATAAATAATTTTTAAATAGCAAAACACATATTTAAAAAAAAATCCGTGAACATTTTAACGATAATTATAGATTTTTTTATTATTATTACTGATACTAAAAGATGGCACCTAATTAACCTTTTACAGGCCAAATTCAGATCCAGGCATATTTTACATTATTTTTTTGCATATTATGCCTTCTTATGCTTTAGTTAAGGGATATTAGTCATTTAATATGATGCAAATTTTTTTATATGTAATTTTCAGAATGTTCCCAATTGGGAACATTGGTTACTTCCGGTGGTCATTTTCCAGTGTTCATTTTTCATTTTCATTATTTTCCGCACATTTCCCCATAAACGATAGGAATATAACCTCTGTTTAAAAAAATCTTGTTATCTAATTCAAAAAATCTGTTTCAAAAAATCATTCTTATGACTGATTATTTTATAGTGGGCATTGATCATTTTTTATGATTTTCTGTACCTTTCCTCATTAACGATAGGAATGTAACTTCTATTTTAAAAAATCAAGGGTTCTTTTTACTCTTTCGGCTAATTTTTTTGAGTCAAGTTTGATTAAATTTAATTTGTAATAATTTTTTTAACTTATGTTCCCAATTGGGAACATTGGCCTGTAAAAGGTTAAATACATAATATTAAATATATAAAATAAATTTATACTCAATACAAAGGCTTATGTTCATCAAGAGTGCGTTTACTTGATCACACACCTGTTCGGATATGAGTTGTAATGTTCTTCATTTTTCTTAAAGGACGAAATAAAATAATGCTCAATTACTTTTAGTAAGAGAACTTATATCTTCTAGGTTCTAACAGTAATCGAAATATAAGCGTAAAAATTCTTAAGTCGTTTGAATTTAATGAGACCTGAACTTTTAATAAATCGGAAAATACTCGTCAAACGTAGCAAATAATGTTCGTTAATACTATAACGGAGATTTAAAAATATTCAGATCTGGTGTAATTATTATACAATACTTCGGATGCCGTATAGTATCAGAAATCTTTTGAGATCCCTGTAAAAATTATAAGCTTTCTATTGTACAGAAAATAATTTGTAGCAATCCTCAGCAACGTATGCCAATTTCATAAAAAGTATACTAGTTTAATATAATTAAAACATCCCGTAAAGAATGTTTTCCCCTATAGCATTATGAAATAATGCCATTTTGCGTGGTCCTGAAAATTAATAAATAATATTGCTTTTCACCACACATAGTAAAGAATGTATAATTTAGTATATGCTTCATAGATTCATATCAATTTTATTATATTCGAAAACGTTTAACATGATTAAAATGCACTTGAAGTTATTTTTTTCGATTGCCCATAATGTAACATAATACTTTTGATTGTCTATGTAATTGAACTATACTTCCGATTTTCATAAAATTCGATATGACTTGACAAAATTATGCACAAATTTTATTTTTTAAATTTTGAACGATTCGGTTGGGTAGTTTTTGCGTTGTTATAAGTTGACGGGGAGATAGAAGCCCGGACTCAATGACAACTTTATGACCTACGTATTTATGTAATTAAGAACGCAGCAAAAAATCAAATTTATGAAGACATTTTGTCGCTTTCATAACAAAACGGATTTTATTTGAGTTCTAATAATTATCGTTGCTCTTAAAAGACAAGAAAAATAATATCAATTGCATTTATCAAGACAACACATATATCTTCGATTACAAAATGTTTGCTTTATTTAAAGATTAACCTTTAACCTTTAACCTTTCGCACAACGCCGTCGCCTCTGCCGTGATATCAGCTCTCCCTGCAAGTTTTAATTTTTGGCACAAGAAATAAAGAAAAATAAAATTTGCCTTATTCAAGCAGAGCATTTTTGAAATTGTTTACTTAAAGAAAAATTCTTTTAAAAAAGGGGTGCCGACATAGTAAAATTTCATTAAGGTACGCCTGAATATTAAGGCTTAATATAGAAAATAATGTAGCTTTTATTTGAAATTGAGTAAGCAGTGTATCAGAAACTCAGATTCGACTTTATTAATATACACTTTCTGAGGCGAATTAAAATATTCATGACTTCTGACGAATTTTGAGAAAACTATGAGACTATTTGTATATGAGTCTGTATATGAGGATCTGTGTATGGTTTTGGGAAACTTCGCTATAGTGGTAAACTTAACTTGGATTTTTCCGGAGACCGTATCTTGGCTATCAATTTCCAAGAATTGTCAGAAACCCATTTCTTGCCTACTGAAGACAGAATTGGTGTCCTAAATTGGATTTTCCAACTGGAAAACGGCCACATAACCTTCGCAAAATCTTCCTTGAAATGATTTTTGGTTAATTAAGGACATGTCATGGAATGGCCTGTCCAGTACCTTTATCTAAATCGCCAAGAAAATGGTTGGTGTACCCTAAGTAGAGCTTTAATTGCCAATGACATGTAGTTCAAGTCTGTGGCAGAACTGAAGGCCGCCATCATTCAAGCCTGATATAATATTAATGCTAATGTCTTCCAAGGATATGTAAATAGTATGCCACATCATATATTTCAAGTCAAATGGAAGCATGGGGATATATTGGCTATTAACATTAGTGACTTTACTTCGGCAGGACACTTTTTTCTTCCTCTTTTTTTATACATTCTTTTTTTTAATCCAAATTGGGCAGGGTGTGACTTATTCCTTGTAAATATGCATTTCTACATAGTTTTTCCTAATGTATTTGTTTCGTCCTTGTGGTTTAGTTTCGCCTCCGATTACAGCGCAAAATTATAAGGTAAATGCGCTAGTAGTGGGCCACTTAAGGACCTCTATCTAATTATTATTAAAGTATTATTTAATTATATATATATATATATATATATATATATATATATATATATATATATATATATATATATATATATATATTAGCCTAGTCCTTACCTTTATGTATAAGAATAAAAATTCTAATTTTTAAAATATTTTCTCTAGAAAAAATGAAAAATAAAAAAATATTACTTTCCTCTATGCTCCAAAAGTGGGCCATAGTAACTTTTTGATGCCTTAGTAGCCCCCCCCCCCCCTCCCCTAGAAGAGGGCCATTCCATTCTTGAGTTTAATACATACTGTACAGAATTTTTTTTTACATTTCTACACTTAAATATACACAATAATGAAATCATATTTAGAAGTTTTGATGATTAAGTAAAATAATTTTAGCTTATCTTTAGTTTTTTTTCGTATAGTCTGTAAAAACACCATTCCAGCTCATAAACAATGAGAATACTGAAGTTGTTCCTTTGCCTGATAACAGATAAGGGTTCCAGCCATCCATTAATTAGTTTGTTATCTGACAGGGGAGACTACCCGTAAGACATGGTGACGTCACAGTGACGTCGTTGTGAAGTCACATTGTGACTTTGTGACCGTCGATGTGAAGTCACAGTGACTAAAATGTGACGTCGTTATGGCCGTTTTAGAGCTCGTTTGTGACGTCACATTGTGACCATTTTGTGAAGTCACGGTGTGACCAAAATGTGAAAAATGTGTCATTTGTGACAAAATTGTTATTAAAACTGTGACTATTTTGTGACGATAGTTTGCGATTATTTTTTGATTTGTGACAAATTTGTCACTAACTTTATGACGGTGGCAGCATTGTCAATGTTGTGAAGTCACACTGGGACACAATTATACAGTTATGAACATTGTTCTGTAGTGTAAAATCACTTACATCTATAATTTTATTATACTTTGGCGATACATCTCAATTAAAACCTGGGAGCTGCGATAAAAAGAATGTACCAAAAGAAAGTTGCTGAATCAAAATGTAATGCCACGCAGACTTTAATCTTTGATACTTTTTTTATGTTTCAATAAATGAGAATATTTAAGACAATTTAATATTCGATCTATCAGAATTATTTCAAATTTAAAAATTTGTTTTTCTAATAAGCATTAAAATTATCAAATAAACTCTTCCTTTAAGGTGCAAAACTAGTCACAGAAAAAGAAGACCCGGATGATAATAAAAAGTCTATGGGAGCGTTCTTTTCAAATTTGAATATTTTTGCATGTTTTTTTGTATAGGATAGCTGAGGACGATCTGCAACCGGCCTCGTTTTTACCTTTTCATTTTTGCTTATATTTTTTTATATTTGGATAGTTTCAATATCAGAACCGGTATAAACCGGTTTTGAAATTTAAAATATACATATATATATGGAGATTCTTCTTTAAAAAGTTCTTTTGAACACATAAGTAAATAAACTCGGAGGTAAATTAAATTCTGACACCGTTTTTAAACTTTTAAATGACTTATATTAAACGTTAATATTTACAAAAAAGATATTTACATAAGACTATTTACAAAGCAAACAATCATAACTCTAATTAATCAATTACATCTTATACGGGAACTCGTCTTCATCTTACGTTCTTTTTACACCAACTTAAAACTAAAAACATTCCATTCTCCTTTCTTCCGTTCAGTTCTTTTTTCTACCGCTTAAATCGTCTGGCTTCTTAGGAATTAATAGTTTCTTCAAAATCGTCTGCCTCACTGAGAGCCTGTTCATCAGAGTTGCGATGCGTAGAAAATAATATGCAGATCTAATAGTGGAGGAGATTTCCCATATTTCGGCCATACTGATGAGACATTCGTCCTCGAATGTATTCTTGTTGGCTGGAAACAGCAGCTGGATCATCTGAAAAGATAAAGAAAAAAAAACACAGCAGCATCCAAAGTCTAAATTGAAAAAAAGAAGTCATCATGATGAACATTTAAATAATCTCGTTCAAAATAAATTCGTATTCTTTTCTTTTCACGTCCTTTCATCTTCTTTTTTCTTATGTCTTTTCGTCTTCTTTTATCTTACGTCCTTTTGTCTTCTTCTTTCTTACATCTTTTCGTCTTCTTTTATTTTACGTCTTTTCGTCTTCTTCCTTAATACGTCTTTTCATCTTCTTTTACCTTACGTCTTTTCGTCTTTTTCTTTCTTACGTCTTTTCGTCTTCTTTTATCTTACGTCTTTTCGTCTTCTTCCTTCTTACGTCTTTTCATCTTTTCGAGAATAAAGTTAAAATTCTATTAGTTGTCAGTCCAGAGGTTTGTCATAGTTGGTATAGTGTCACAATCGGTGAAATTCTTTTTTTTTTCAAGCTTCGTCCGTCCACGGCTTCATGTACTCTGCACATGTACTGGTGACCATGGGTCCTTCGTTGAATCCAAGTTTCTTTACATCGTAGGTGTCATTATTTTTTACTTTTATGACTTTGTACGGACCTAAATATTTTGGTTTTAACTTCAAACCTGGACCTTGTTGTGTGCGTTTTATAGCAACCACATCATTAATCTTAAATTTGTTAGCTTTCTTTCGTCTGAGGTTGTAAGTTTTACGGTTCTCTTCTTGGACTTTTAAAATCTGTTATTTAGCATTTTTCTCATATCTTCGCGATTATTTGTAAAATCAGATTGTATTTCAGCATTCAGAAGACTAGTAATTTCAATGTTATTTTTTAGTTTCATTTTAGTACCAAACATCAATTCAAAAGGAGTTGTGCTTATACTTCTCTGAAAAGTCGAATTTATCACCTGTTGGACGTTGCTTACATGTGTATACCATTTTTTAGGATTATCGACAGACAATTTAGACAGAACAGATATTATGACAGAATTTAGACGCTCAACTTGGCCGTTAGACCTGGGTAATCCAGTGGTAATCGGGATATGTTTAATATTTTCATTGATGCAATAATCTTCAAAAGCTTTAGAGGTAAATGCAGGACCTTTATCTGATATAATTCGAACTGGATTTCCAAAGATAGATTTTTGGATTTCTAATTTAGAAATTACTTCGGCAGCATCGGTAGATTTTGTGGGATACAACCAAACAAATTTTGTGAATGCGTCAATGATCGAAAGGATATGTTTGTAAATTTTATTGGTGCTTTCTAATGGACCTAAGTGATCAACATGGTACGTATGTAATGGAGTTTCTTCTTTTTCTATTGGGTGAAGTAAGCCTTCTTGTTTACCACATTTTCTATTAACTAAAATACAGGGAACACAATTTGCTATACATTTCTCAATTTTTTGTTTAACTTTAGGGATGTAAAAATCATTTTCTAAACTTTTCTCTTTTCTTGCAACTGCGTAATGACCTTTTTCGTGAGCGGCCTTGATTATATTCATTTGCATGTCTTCCGGTACAACTAATAAATCATTACCATTAACACATTTATAAAGAACATCATTTTTAACTAGATAATCATCATAAGATTTCACCTTTAGGATTTCTTTTATTGTTTTAATATGGTCATCGGTTTCTTGAGCTTGGATAATTTTTAAAGTTAAGCTATCTTGGATTACCATGCAAATAGGATACCTACTTAATGCATCGACATGTCTCATACTGCTACCCTGTCTATGTTCAATAACATAATCAAAATCGGATAACATTATTGCCCATCTAGCTATTTTTCTACTCATTTCTTTTTTATCCATAGTCATTTTAAATGCATTACAATCGGTTACAATTTTAAATGGGATACCTAGCACATATACTCTAAACTTTTTCAGGGCTTCAATTACAGCTAAAACTTCTAATTCGTAACTAGTGTACTTCCGTTCAGCTTCGGTGGTTTTTTTACTTGCGAAATAAACTGGATGAAAATGATTATCTACTGGAGATTGTTACATTAAAACAGCTCCATAGCCATCAATACTGGCATCACAATGGATTTCGGTCGCACTTTTGGGATTGTAAATTAAAAGTACTGGTTCTGACGACAAAATACGTTTGAGTTCATTAAAAGCTCTTTGTTCTTCTATATCGAATTTAAATTTTGAATCTTTTCTTAGCAGGTCACTTAACGGTGTAGCTATAACCGAATAATTTCTTATAAATTTTCGAAAGTATCCTGTCAATCCTAAATAACTTTGAACATCTTTGGTACACTTTGGTTCGGGAAAATTTATTACTGCTTTAGTCTTCAGTGGAGAGGGATACAATTTACTATTTATGATTCTATACCCCAAGAAATCAATTTCACGCTTCAAAAAATTGCATTTTTTAAGATTTAATTCTAATCCATATTCCGATGCAGTTTCGAGTACAAGTTTTAATTTTTCTAGACCTTCAGCTTCGTTTTTAGCAGGTATTATTAAATCATCCATATAAATGACAACAATGTGATCTTTTAATAGGTTTCGAAATACATTATAAATATACTTTTGAAAAACACTAGGGCTATTGGTCAACCCGAATGGACATTTCAAAAATTCGTATTTTCCTTCATGAGTAACAAACGAGGTGTATTTCCGCGAGTCTTCTTCAACATCTACATGAAAGAAACCGTTTTTCAAATCTATGGTGGTAAATACTTCGGCAGAATGTAATTGGTCTATTACATCATCAATAACTGGCAAGGGGAAATGCTCACGTACTGTCTTTTTGTTAAGACATCTGTAATCAACACAAAGTCTCATTGTGTTATTTTTTTTCTTGACTAAAACAACCGGCGAAGAAAAATTAGAAGAACTTTCTCGAATTATTCCCTGAGCTAGCCACTCCTCAATTTGGTTTTCGACTATTTTTTTCTCGCATGGCGGTAATCTTCGAGGAGAAGAACAAACTGGGATTTCGTCAGTTAAATTAATTTTCATTTTAACATCTACTGTTTTAGTTTTAATTGGTACATAATTTTCAATTAAAGAGTATAACTCTGAACGTAATTTTTTGTCAGCAATGTGAGTTAAATCAATTTTAGGCTCATCCAAAACATTTACAATATTAACTAAAAAGTCATTAGACTGAACTTCAGCTTTAAACAGTTTCACTTTATTCTCAGAAATAGTTAATGTACCTTGATGAATAACATCAGTGCCAATAATTAAATCGAAATTAATGCAACTGTCCTTAACGACAAAAATAGTAACTTTAAATTTTGAACCATCTACTTCGATTTCTGAATTGAAACAACCTTCTGGTTTAATTGAGGCTTTTCCTAGACCGGTCAAAGAGATACTCGTAGGTTTTAATTCTACAAAGTTCTTCAAATTATCATAAATACTTTTCTTTAACAAAGTCTTTTGGCTACCAGTATCTATTAAAGAGATTAAACGCAAAGAATAAAGCTTTATCTCTTTCAGAATTAAATCTTGGGATGTAATAATGTTTACTTGTGACTGAGCATTTTTAACACTTGTATCTTTAGATTTATTACATTGAAATGATTTATGACCATAAGCGTTACAAGCAAAACAAAGCGGCCCTTTATCTTTATTTACACAGTTAATACTCTTATGATTATTCCCGCCACAATTAAAACAACGCATATTTGGTTTTACAGGCTTAAATTTGTTCTTAACTTCAACTTCGGATTTAATTTTAGGCTTAGCTCCTTCATATTTATGAAATTTTGCATTTTCATACTCCGATCTTATTTTTTCATAAATCTTTAATTTTTGTTTAAATTCAGCAATATTGGGACAACCATACAAAAAAGATTTTTTAGAAATGGGGTCATTAATTCCATTTATTACATACTGAATAAGGGCAGAATCTTCAATATTGCCTTTTGAGCATAATTGTTTCATATTTAAAAAATATTCATCTAACGATTCATGTGGTCTAATTTTTCTTTTGGACAGCAATTCGTGTAATTCAGCTGAATTGCACGTTTGACCAAATTCAGATATGAGTAGGGCTTTTAATTTAGACCACGAATTAATATTTGTTTCACTTTCAAGAAATAATTTTGCTTTGCCTGTCATACGGCGTTTAGCCAAAATCAATTTGTGCAAATCACTAACGTTAAATAATGAAACAATATCTTCAAAATCGGCAATCCATTTATTAATATTTTGTACTTGAGTACCTTCAAACATTGTAATCATACTTTCAATATCATTAATAGAAATGCTTGGTTTAATAACATAATCAGGAATCAGAATTTTCTGATTTTCATTACTTTCACAATTAGAACTACCAGAATCATTTCTCATATTATTCTCAAAAACAGTTGAAATATTTTTAGTTTTATCTTGTAAATCATCATTAAATTCATCGACACTTTCGTCATCACTAAGAGTACCTA
This sequence comes from Maratus speculifer, assembly GCA_964019185.1. Classification (NCBI taxonomy): domain Eukaryota; kingdom Metazoa; phylum Arthropoda; class Arachnida; order Araneae; family Salticidae; genus Maratus; species Maratus speculifer. The sequence goes on from OZ025298.1 coordinate 147,546,104, forward strand.
CATCGGCTATCATATTAATTTTTAAAATATTAAAATCACATAAACTAGAAATTATTCTGGCAGCAATTTCATCAAAAGTTCTCGAATTATTTATACACAAAACATTGCAAATGGTAATTAAGTCGTTAACAGAAAAATTATCTTTAATTTCTTTGAATTTAGTTTGATATTCATCGGAATCTACTTCAAACGTAAACCCAGTAAAATTCCGAATTCTACGTCGATTATTTCTGTCACCGATTTCTCCAAAAATTAATTTGTGCAATGTCTTAATACTAGCTGATTTTTCAGTTTTCAAAGAAAACTCTAATTCCTTTAAATCAACTAATTTTTCCATTATTGAAAAGAAAAATGAAATAATAAACTCACTTCATAATCAGATGCTCAGCTTCACACACTTTGATTGCACTTTCATCGCAAAATTTTACCTCTTCTGAAATAGCTTTGTAGGCTTGACATTCCATCACAGTTCTAAAAAATATCGGCTTCCAAGATATTAAAAAATATATATTTCCATTTCTGTGGGCGTGCGTCTGTATCTCACTTACTGAGACCAAAATTTATGGAGATTCTTCTTTAAAAAGTTCTTTTGAACACATAAGTAAATAAACTCGGAGGTAAATTAAATTCTGACACCGTTTTTAAACTTTTAAATGACTTATATTAAACGTTAATATTTACAAAAAAGATATTTACATAAGACTATTTACAAAGCAAACAATCATAACTCTAATTAATCAATTACATCTTATAGGGGAACTCGTCTTCATCTTACGTTCTTTTTACACCAACTTAAAACTAAAAACATTCCATTCTCCTTTCTTCCGTTCAGTTCTTTTTTCTACAGCTTAAATCGTCTGGCTTCTTAGGAATTAATAGTTTCTTCAAAATCGTCTGCCTCACTGAGAGCCTGTTCATCAGAGTTGCGATGCGTAGAAAATAATATGCAGATCTAATAGTGGAGGAGATTTCCCATATATATATATATATATATATATTTAATCTGAAACCAAAATTGAAAAAGTAAAAACTAGGCCGGATGTGGATCGTTCTCAGCTATCCTATATAAAAAAAATCATGTAAAAATCTTAAAATTTGAGCGAGATATTTGAAAAGAACGCTCCTACAGACTTTACATAAACATCCGGGTCTTTTTCTGTGACTAGGGCTGCACCTTAAAGGAAGTGTTTCTTTGATAATTTTAATGCTTATTAGAAAAACAAATTGCTAAATTTGAAATAATTGTTATCGATCGAATATTCAATTGTCTTAAATATTCTCATTTATTGCAATATATATATGTGTGTAATACATATATGTAACAAAGATTAAAGTCTGCATGGCATTAAATTTTGATTCAGTAACTTTCTTTTGGTACATTCTTTTTATAGCTGCTCCCAAGTTTTAATTGAGATGTATCGCCAAAGTATAATAAAATTATAGATGTAAGTGATTTTATACGACATAATAATGTTCATAATTGTATAATTGTGTCCCAGTGTGACTTCACAACATTGACAATGCTGCCACTGTCACAAAGTTAGTGACAAATTTGTCACAAATCAAAAAATAATCGCAAACTATCTTCAAATACTATCTTCTATAAATATTAAAATACTATTAAAACATGCAAAGAGGAATTGTGAAAAAAAATAAAGCTAAATATTTATTAGAATATTAATGAATAAAAAAACATTAAGGGGCTATCCATTACTGGAGGGATGTCCATCACAAACACATCTACCTAATAAAAATTCCCACGATAAAGTAGAACAACAAATACGTTAATTGTAATTATTAATATTTTATTTATAATATTAGAGAGTAATTATAAATTAGAGACCCACTGTAACACTAGAACGGCCGGAAGGAGTCGATTCGACTCTGACCATGCGTTTAAATTTCAATTCTAGTCAGAAATCTTTTCCAGAAATAAGTTAAATTCAAACCACGAGGATTTACTTTAAATAAATCAATTAAATAATGTTGAATAAAAATTCTGGTGAGAAATATTATTATCAAACTTGAGTAAAATTTCCGGGCGTTCTAGTGTTAATCACGATGTATACTAATACTACACATAATAGATATTGTGAAATTTACCTCGGTAAAATCATTCAGGAAAGGAAATAATAAAAGTGTCTAGAATGAAAAATAGATAATAAAATACAGTTATTAATTGCTAGCTTCATACTGTTTAAGTATTTGCGTTATTTGTTTTAAATACAATCATGTTTAAATTCTTATTGATTGCATAACTTCCAAATTTTCATTCAGACTTCTAGTTCTTTCTGAAAACATTCAAATAAGAATATTTACAACTGAAACGTTATCACCCACTATCCATTTAGAAATTTTATAACATTTCACAGTTTGAAAAATACATTAAACAATCATTATTTTTTTTATATGAAACATCTAAGATTTCTTTTAATCGTTCTTCTCGTTCTCATATAAATTCCTCTTCTGAACATATGTAAGTTTTTAAATAAATTTATGTAATGTTTCAGAAGATTACTTAATACAAAAATTAAAAAAAGAGGTTTGCAAATAATTTTATTTTATTTATTTTTTTATTTGCTTCTTTATTAAAAAATATAAGATTTTATGTTTATGGAAACATATTATTTTAACCAGATATTTTAAATAAGGAAACAACGCAGATTAAAGTGCAGTTAAAATCACTACCTTTAACAACCAAATCCAAATTATTAATAATCAACCCACATATCATGCATGGTCACAGTGACGTCACAGTGACGTCACTGTGTGTCACTGTGGTCACGTCACATCTGTGACCAAAATGCTACCGCTCAGTGACGTCACATTGTGACTGAAATGTGACGTCACACCTGTGACCAAAATGCCACCCCTCAGTGACGTCACATTGTGACTGAAATGTAACGTCATATCTGTGACCAAAATGCCACCCCTCAGTGACGTCACATTGTGACTGAAATGTGACCTTCTTAGAAAATTAAAAAATATATACAAAAATTCCTCAAAAGATCCCTCGTAGCATGCATGGTCACAATGACGTCACTGCGAGTCACTGTGGTCACATCACATCTGTGACCAAATTACCACCACTCAGTGACGTCACATTGTGACTCAGATGTGACTTTCTTAGAAAACTTTAGAAAATTACAAAAATTCTTCAAACCATGTTATTTACTGGTAAAAAACGTGTTTTCTGGCATTTCAGAAGAATATTGTGCAATCTCTGTTATGCCACACGTTACATGCAGTGCATGTAACGTGTACGTCATATCACATATGTGAGATAAACCTCCCATCATATGAAACTAAGCACCCAGCAATGAACCTATCAGTGAAACTTCCATTTAAGGAAATTTCTCGTTACACTTAAATGCTTCGTTATGAAAAAAATATCGTTGAATAGAAATCCACGAAAATTCATGAAATTTGTATAGCAAACTACAAAGAAAAATGGAAATATTATAAAACTGTGTTTTAATTTGGATAGTAATTTTTGTTATGCAATATAACCACATAAGAAAAAATTCATTAGTATAATATCTAAAAAACCACGTAATAAAGGAAGGGAAACAAAAACTGAATCGCAGCGTTCTATTTCTCGTTTTCTCTTGTATTTCAAATCCAAAAATTAAAAAAATCGGAATATTACTTTGTGGTGATCTCTTATGAAAGATACACACATAAAAACTTTCGCATCTTTTTTAAGTATTCAGAGAATGGACCTATAATATTTTCGTGGAACTAGAATCCCTTTCTTAGCATATGGAAAAATTTTCGCATTTTTTCCTTTTTATTTAAAAGATAAAATAAATACATAATTTCAATTCATACAAGCCGCTGAAATATATTCACCAATCAATCTTAACAGCAATCCATCCTTTTGAATATTGTGCACGCACGGAAGTGCAACAAATTTTGCTAAATAGAATTTTTTTTTTAATATGAATATTAATTTAAATGTTAATTGCGTTCTAGGTTCAACAGAAAATTAAAAAAGTAGATAATTTCATGAAATATGGGCTTCGTTAAATGAAAGTTCCACTGTATTTCGAAACTAATTGAAAGTAACATAGAAATGCGTGAAAAAAAATTTAACCTCAAAATTTTAATTAGGGATACTCTCATAAAACTAATGCGCATGCGCATTCACCTTACAAATCTTCGAAGCTCAAACAACCAATAATAACAAAAAAAAAAAACCTGCTTAAAAAATATCGTTTGGCAACGACCAGAATAGTTGACACGATTTATTCTTTAGAATATTAGGCAGCTGCTCTAGTAGCTTTGTTATGGTGTTATGTCTGTATATTTAGTACGTAAGTTGAAAATTTTTAAAAAGTTATGCAGAAATGCTATCAGGTGACATTTTACATAAAATGTCGGTCCGAAAAAATACAATGTCAGTGGCGTTTCGTTACTATAAGCGCGCCAATGTCATTGTACTTCATTCGGACATTCCGACTTCGAAATTATCTTCCCTATTTGGATTATCACACTGTTATTAGAGGATAATGCCGATAAGAAAGAGGTAAGAAAATTTTATTTTTCCTGCTTTTTTTATAATGATTTCTCTTAATTTCGTAATAAACATGTTATAAAAGGAATAAGTATCATATGTAACTTTTTTGAATTCACTTACCTTAGTAAATTCAATAAATTTAACATTTATTTTGTTGAAATACGGAACAACATGTCAACGATTTGAAAATAGTTAATAATATTATTTTTAAAATGCACTTTAATCACATTTTTTTAATTACATGGTTAAAATCACATTTTAATAAATTAAAAAATGTATACATAATCAAAAGTTAACGTTTTAATTAATATATAAAGGAGTTTGGGGTTGTTTAATTGTTGAAAATAGTGATAAATATACTAATTTATGCACTAATATTGCAAAAACAAATTTTTTTAAACTTTTTTATTACCTTTCTGAATTTCTCATAATTCCAAAAATTTGATAACTGTAATTCCATGACATTTATTATTTTAAACCATGTATCTAAAATAATTAAGATATTGATTTTGTGATAATAACAATTATTGATTTTTAAAAATGAGTAATTATCGCATTATTTTATTCATTTTTGATATCTTAATTATTAAATGGTGTTGAAAATAACAATTTTGTTTCATTAGTATGTGTTCATTAAATCTTGGTTCTAAATAGTCATAAAAACAATTACATGTACTTTTTTGTGGGATGTATATTACTGAAATTTTTAGTGTTTGATGTATTTCTATTATTTTCAATAAAATTTTGTCTAATATTGGGAAGTGAGACTGAGAATACTTAAATATTATTAATAGATTCATCAAATACGAAAAAAAATGAAATCTAATAATTATAACTATTAATAAGGAAACTTTTTAAAAATAAATTCCATAAGGATGTCCTTTACCGGCACATCTACACTATATGACACATACAATATATATATGAGTTTAACTACGAATTTAAACCTTGGTGTTACCATACATGCGCACAGGCCACTATAGTAAGGAAATAAATAAGCGTAATACTAGAACTAATTGCCTCATCTTCATTTGCACTCGATTTTCAAATAAAATCTGTGTATTACGAATATTGCGCATAAACTTCAAGTAGTTTTATCAAAAGATAATTCTATATTATATTTAACAGAATGATTTTAATTCGTAAATTAATCAAACGAATATTAATTTTCCAAAATGAGTAAAAAAGTGTTTAGGTTAGGATTCGAACAAGAGACCCTCGATGTATGCTGCCAATGCTCTTCCAACAGAGCAACTTAGCACGCACAATTCACCCGGAGAAATATCATTATATAATCATACGAATATTATGCATTTATCATACGGGTAGTTTGAAAAAAAATATTAAAGTATTATTACATAGGGTTATACATAATAATGATGAGTATGCATTCGTATTCACTGTGTGAATTGTGTGCGTCAGATATCTCCATGATAGTTCAGTCGACAAAGTATTGACAATTTGCGCGAAAGACTGCTTAGTTCGAATCCTGACCTGGACACTTTTTCAATCAGTTGGAAAATTACAACAAAAGATAATTAAAAGTTATATATATTTATAGACATCAGGATTATTGGTCAGAAATATTGGCAAGCTGTACAGTTTTAGATATGTGCTGAGATTTGTGGATATTAAAGCGAGTAAAAGTAAAAAAAAAAGACTAAAAAGATTAAACAGTTGTAACAACGTTCTACTAAATGTGTGTCAGTTATAAATAAAATTGAAGCTATGCAATTTTCAGCATGTGGCGAGAAAATATGTAAATATTTTTGAAAGGTAATATTTTTCAAATTTTGAAAAAACACCAGAGTTGTAAGGCATGTGAGGTAAATCGAATTTTTAACTTTAATTTAGAAGAAAGTCACCTTACTTCAGATAACTATTTTTATATATTATACAGTATTTGTTCATAAATTGTCAATATATGATTTTAGGAGTCAAACACTATTTTAACAGGAACATGGCATGGAGTTATAGTTTCAGAAGATCCTGTTTCTTTTAAATTGTTAGAGAATCGTTAAGAAAAGTTAAATCGTCCCAGAATCATCACAGAAAATTTTGTCACAAATGATCTGCAGCGTGAGTCTAAAATAATGGGAAAAACTTTAAGGGAGGTGCTAGAGCTCACTATAATAAATAATTATGGCATAGAAATGTATGACTGGAAGTGACGCGTTGAAACGCCACACTAGTCACTGCAAAAGACACGGATTATAATGTTAAGTGTATGGGAGCGCTATTTTCAAATATCTCGGTAAAATTTTAATATTTTCGCATAATTTTTTTCCATAGGATAGCTGAGGACGATCTGCAACTGGGCTGGTTGTTATTCTTTTGATTTTGGTTACAGATTAAAAGAAAAATAATTTAACTTTCAGAACCAGTTTAAACCGGTTCTAAAACTGAAACTATCTTAATATAAAAAAATATAACCAAAATCGAAAAAGTAAAAATTAGCCCGGTTGTGGATCGTCCTCAGCTATCCCATGGAAAAAATATCATGTAAAATATTGAAATTTGAGCAAGATATTTGAAAACAACGCCCCCCCCCCATGGATTTAACATTATCATCCGGGTCTTTTTTAGTGACTAGTGTAGCGTCTTGACGGGTCACTTCCGGTCATATATTTCTGTGCCATCATTATTTGTTATAGTGAGTCCTACCACCCCCTCGAAGTTTGTTCCATGATTTTGGACTCACCCTGTATTTCAAAATTTGGTCACAATGTGACTTGAAAGCATTGTCACTTTCGTCACAGTTTCGTCACCATGTTAATGACAAAATCGTCACAAATGACACACTTTTCACAAATTGGTCACATTGTGACGTCACAAAGTGGTCACAATGTGACGTCACAAACAAGCTCTAAAACGGCCATAACGACTTCACATTTTAGTCACTGTGACTTCACATCGACGTCACGTGACGTCACATCGACGGTCACAAAGTCACAGTGTGACTTCACAACGACGTCACTGTGACGTCACCATGTCTTACGGGAAGTGTTCTATGTCAATAAAATAAATAATGAATGTATTAGACTTTATAAAGTTAATTGAGAATTAATGTTTTATAGCATGTTTTTGAGTAGCTAATTAAAATCGTTCTAAGAACAATAATAATTAAAAAGCAACCATGAAAAATATTTTTCCATACCTTTTTTCCATCGAAGTCATTCATTCTATTTATTCTTTTTGTTGCACAAACTAAATCCGATAATAATTAAAGTGGCAAAGACCAAATCATTTTCACAGTCAAAGCCCCATTAATTTTCTCGGACTTATATTTTGCTGCTTGGAAGAGCTGTAGTAGACCTTGTTTAAATTATTAAATCCGTATCAATACCAAACTATCCACAACTGCCATAAATTCCAGCCAACTAACTTCTTGCGTCTATCATCAATTTAAAATATTTCTGTTTACGTTTATTTATTCTTTCCACGGAATAAGAAACCACGGAGTAAGTTTCTTACTCCGTGATCATTTCGTTTGCAGACTATTTTAACTTTCCACGCGCATGGCCGTTTTGTTTTTTCTTTTTCTATACAGTATTTTAGGAACTTAAATACGCAATAATTTTATGAGTGTGTCTTTGATTAAATTTTTTTATTTAAAGAATTTTTTAATGTATTTTTACCTTTTATTTTTATTAATTTCAAAACAATTCAAGTTAAAATAAATTGTAAAACCGTATTTTGTAAATAAGAATATTCATAATTAGAATTCATTAGATAAAATATTGTTTCTAAAGAATAAAAATGATAGATTTAATGCTAATATAAAGAAAAAAATTAAAAAATAAAGTTTGTATCACATGCAAAAATACATAGTATCTTCTTAATAAAATAGGGGGGGGGGGTTATAGAGGATGAAAAGTTTTTTATTGGTCAATCACTAATTATTTTCATATTAATTTTCTGCAGAATAAAGCATCTTGTGAAGTAATTTTTTTAAAAAAAAACATACCTCTAAAACAAAAATTTGATATTCGAATAAATAGTTATGTGACCTACATGCACATTATAAACTGCAGATTTAATTGTAATAATAAAAATTGTGGTTTGAAAATGCAAAAGTGATTCGAATACCTTTGAAAAATTTCTAGTAGAACAAACGATCATTTACAAAAAATCATTATAAAAGATAAATGTAAGTATTAGGCCTAAAATATTTTTTAATCAGATAAAATTCGTATAATTAGAAAAGCATTTTGAGTCGCTGATGAATTAACCCGTAAAGCATGGTGACGTCACTGCAACACGTTCTGAAGTCTAATTGTGACTTTTTGACAATCGATTGTCGATGTAAAGTCACAGTGACTAAAATATGAAGTCGTTATGGCCGTTTTAGAGCTCTTTTGTGACGTTTCACAAAGTGGTCACAATGTGACAAATTTGTGAAAAATCTGTCATCTGTGACTAATTTGACATTAATGTGGAATTTTGGTCACAGATGTGATGTGACCAAAGTGACTCAGAGTGACGTCACTGTGACCATGCATGCTATTAGGGACGTTATTTGCAGTAACATTACAGTGACGTCACAAAAACTTTTTCAATTGACAAAAAAGTACTTTTTCCATTAAATAACATCTTTTGAAGAATTTTTGTACATTTTTAAAATTTTTCTAAGAAGGTCACATTTCAATCACAATGTGACTTCACTGAGTGGTGGCCTTTTGGTACAGTGACGTCACAAAAACTTTTTCAATTGACAGAAAAATATTTTTTCCATTAAATAACATCTTTTGAAGATTTATATATATATATATATATATATATTTTAATTTTCTAAGAAGGTCACATTTCAGTCACAATGTGACGTCACTGAGGGGTGGAATTTTGGTCACAGATGTGACGTCACATTTCAGTCACAATATGACGTCACTGAGGGGTGGCATTTTGGTCACAGATGTGACGTGACCACAGTGACTCACAGTGACGTCACTGTGAACATGCATGCTATGTGGGTAGAAAACTTGTTTTTCAACTTTGAAAACTGGTGGCACACAACTCGTATGTGGCCCACTACTGGTACACTTTCCCTAGTGGCTTTATTTGTGTGGTACACACTGTACCAAAGATATGCAATAAATCTGAGTTAACAGATGATTAATCTGGATACGACGAGATAGGAAAAATCACAATTTTCTTGAAACGTTAAACTTAAATAAAAAATTAACGAAATTCCAATCTCCGGAATTCAATCCTGTAGTGATCTTTAGATCTATCTTAAACGAAAAATTGCTTTTATCTCTTGCCTCAAATTTGTTTAATGAATTAAAAGTATTCATCCATCTGTTCTCCTTAATTCCCATGGGGGGTACAAAAAATTATTTTTAGTGCACATATGTGGTTACACACGTGCATTACGATAGAGAAACCATAAAATGTATAATTATTTTTTATAAAATCAGTTTTTGATTCTTTGTCATCTAGAAATCATGTATGACACTGCAGATTTCAAATAAAGGGAAATACGCCTAAAAAATAATGATGTTACATTAATCGTCAAAATCTCATATTTGAACATCTTCCATTTAAAAATAAATTCTCTCCTCTTTCTCTGGGAGGAGATGGCCGTTTCCATGTTGTTTTTTTGGCAGAATGCAGCTTATATTGCTCCAAAGCACGAAGTTAAAATCATTGGGACCCTTACTACACTGTAAAAAAAAATTCAAGAGGTTACTAAAATTTTTTTAGTAAACTTTTATTCCACAGAATTTTTTAGTAACCATTGCAAACTTTATTTTTGCAAGCGAAACAAGCATTTCTTTTGTAAACTGAACAAAAGAATTTTTTGTATAACTACCTTAAAAATTTTTAGTATGAGCCACCAAGCAAATTTTAGTAATAGCTCCAAAATTATTTTCAATAACCATTACGTGGGCTCGAAGGGCAGGAGCTTCCTTCGAGCTGCATCCAGACTTCTGAAGCGGAAGATTTTCGCCAAAATTGCAACAAATGGCAGCACCAAACATTGCTAACTGCTTCGACAGGATTTTCATAATCCCTTTACTAACGAGTACTTACACTGCATACATTCGAGGCGTATTTGGCAGTGTCCAGTATCGAACCCGGGACCTTTTAGCCTGGAGTCCGCTACTATAACCACTATGCTATCAAGGCCACACCAAGTAAGTTTTAGTAATAGCTATTAAAAATATGAAATTATTAACTCTATTCGTTGTTAACTTTTTTCTAGTAATTCTTACAGATTTTCTTGTAACCGACTAAGATTACTAAAAATTTTTTAGTAATTACAAGGATCACTAAAGTTTTTTTAGTAGACCGACACTTTTTTTACAGTGTACGGAAGATTCAAGCACTGTTTCTATCAATTCTGACTATGAAAAAGTATGTTCACTAATTAAGTCAGAAATATGAATGTGTGTTTCATTCATTCGGATTTATTATCGCGATTTTGGGCAATCAAAGAGTTGAGAAATTGTATTAAAATAACAGTATTTAATATAAAGATCAAATAGAATTCAGTAATAATATAATAAAATATAAAATAAAATTTACAATTTTTTTTCTCATTGTTTGAGGGGTAATGGTAACATTGATGACGTCGTTGATTGTATTATAATATTCTCATTTTCCTTTAATGCAAAAAAGAATCTGCCAATATTTACATAAAATTTTGTTCACAGTAACCTTTTCTTGCAGTTGTTATTCAAATATACATAAATTAGTATTTTTTGTAAATAATAATAAAAATAAACATTCAACAGATGTAACAAGAAAAATGTGCCTAATTGCAATAAAGATTGGGTTTATAAATCATTTTAGAACAAATTAATTTGTGTTTCTATTTGTTTTAAAATTTAATTTAAAGGGTTCAAATTTTTCTTCTTATTGCCTTTTCCTTTTTTTCAATTAATGTAACGTTACTCGACAATAATTTATTTCACTGAGGAAATTTTGATTTTAGTGAATTATATTTTAAATTTCTAATACTGTAAAGGTAAGTCAAAGAAATAGTTAACTGGCGAAATTTATCTATAAAAAATCATGTAAGAAACTGCGGTCTTACTGAAGAAATCATTCAGTGTACATTAAGGTATCAGCAAAAGTAAAACACGTATTTACGTGCAAAACACGGATAAACATTTACTATCAAATTCCATCTCTTTTATTATATCATTAATAGAGTTAAATATTTATTTAGAATTACAATATTTAAAATTCTATTTTCTAATATACTTAGAAACACTGCTGGTCTAATAATTTCAAAATACATTTTAAAATTTGTAAAGAATTTTATTTTACTTGTGTAACGAAAAATTAAAAACCAGGGTTCGCACAACACTACCACTAAATTTTTACAGTATTTTCAGTGTATTTCACAATAAAAAATAATCCGAAAATTGTGAATCGAGGGTGTGTTTACGAATTCTGTTTCTTAAAAATTTAATATAAATTTTCTTTCCATTAATAGTAGTGTCAGAGTCCTTACAAAATATAATGAGTGTGCGAACCTTGAAAACAAATATTATTGCCATGTTTCTATTCCATTTAAAAAGAACCATAATCCTTAAGAAATAACCTTTTGCATATAACATTTTAATAAATAATTTGTTATGGTTCTTATTAGATGGAATCGAAACATGTCAATAATATTTGTTTTTATTTTTTCGTTACATCTCTCTCAAGTAAAATAAAATTGTTTATATGTAAAAGGTGTATTTCTTAAAATCGTGTGATTTAAAAATCTAAAAGATTTAATAAATTTTATGGCTTTTAAAAATATATTTTAAACTACAATCATGGCTACTTAAAACTTTTGAAACTTAAAATAATTCATAAAAAAAAAACTAGAGAAAGCGTTTAGATTCTAATTTGTTTTTCATTTTAAAGTAATTTTTAAAGTATCTCTGATATCATTTCAGTTATTTTGTTACAGATTTTATCTGAAACTGGAGATACTTAAAACGAAAGGAAAGTAAGCCCAACTTTAATATTAAAAGGCAGAAAATTTTTGATCCAGTGTTTCTGCTTTCTCTTTTATAATTCATTTTACCCAATGATCAAATTATATTTCATTTTGGCTGCCAGGAACATCTGTTTAGAAAATATTTGTTTAATTTTCTAAAGTTGCACGCATAAAATCTAATTTTCCAAGCACATGAACTTTTATTATTATTTTAGTTTTGTTGATTGCGTTTGCAGTTTGATATAAAATTAATTTGGCTTAATGATACTTTACATCAATTGTTTATTTTTAAAATGAAGACTTTTTCTTTTCATTTCGTAATAAAGTAAAAAATTCCAACCAGTATTCAGAAATAAATGGTTTGTTTATTGTCTTTGGAGATGCAAAGTGAAATAATATAATATATATATATATATATATATTTTCATTGTACTTTTGAATCATTTTTATATGTATATTCCTTATATATGCGTATCTATAACCGGTATTAAATGTTACAAAATATCATTTGTATTATGTTATTTTTAAATAGTTTTTAAATATATATATATATATAGATAGATAGATAGATAGATAGATAGATATAGATAGATAGATAGATAGATAGAGAGATAGATAGATAGGTAGATAGAAAGATAAAGATTTTTTATTTAATTAACTTAATAAGTGCCTCTACATTTGCCCTAAATATATTTGTGAACGTACAAAGATCTGGGAATGTGTGAATCAGTAACCTTTATTACTTGCTACAATTTAACCAGTCCACGCTCCATAATTTACGAGTTAAACTAATATGACAGACAGACACAGGAGTGAATGGTTTCGTTTTTACTTTTAAAGTACATAACTCTGAAATTATCTAATTCGATGTACAAGCATTTGCCATCATTTGGTATTGCATTTTCAAATAAGTGTTATTTTCACATTAAAAAATCTAAACATAACATTTCTAAATTACTATTGTAACTATCAAAAAAATAACTATATTGTTTTAGTAAGTCTGTATTTTCTTTTAAAAATATTTACTGTATAAGAGTATGTTTTTAGCTAAAAATGAAAATGGCAATTACATCTACAGCAATCGCTATTCGAAAAAGTTTAAATTTCTATAAACGTTCCATTCTACTCCATTCCATAAAGCTTTCGATTGAAAAATTGTACTCTATGCTATACTTGTTTTACAACAATTTATACACTCTTAAAACGAAAGAGCTGATTTGGCTTCTCATGAAAGTGCTGTAATTTTTTTCGATCATAAAAGAGTTGTTTTTCAAACGATTACATCTTCTTGATCTAAATTGGTTATTTAAATAGCTCAACTTCATTTGAATTGGTTGAAACTCGAGTTATTTCAACTCTTTTTTGAGAAGCTGCCTTTCAACAATGAGATGAGTGGATTTCAGCTCAACTTGAGCTATTTTGTGGCTGACTTTTTAAGAGAGTACTTCACGAAATTCAGCTGACCTGTTAGTTAAATGTTTAAGGTGAGTGAGATGAAAATATTTGGATCTTTTATTTGAAATATTAATAAATTATAGAAAACTACTTTTTACCGTACTTTGTGAGGCTTTGCTTTAAAATGAGTAAAAGTTGATATAAATCCTAAAAATTATTTTAAAAAATTGCAAGTTTGATTATAAAAGTATTACAAATGTTAAGTACAAATATTTTAATATGTCTAATAAAAAAATTCATCGAAAATACATCATAATCAGCATTTTATCGCCAAATAACATGAAGTGTGAACGTATCAATTACAATTTCTCTAGACATTTAAACACTAGTGCAGATATTTTATTTACTTTTCTTTTTAAGTTTTTTAATTTTCTTAATGTATTTTATTTCATAAAGTCCAGTTTTAGGAAAAACGATTACATAGAATTTCACAAATTGAAACATTAAAATTGTATGAATATCTTTAAAATTAAATTAGAAAAAAGACTCAGATTAATTTCATTCAATTCGTACAAAAACATTTTCAAAAGTAAAATAAATCTTTTAGTAGGCACAAATTCGCTGAATAAAATTTAAAAGGAATCTCTGAGTAAAAACTTTAATAAATAGCAGAAAAAATCTGTTTCTTCGTTTAATTGAGATGTGTCTATGAATGACAGTTAAATACATCTTTCTTTAAAGAAAATATTTTAAATGCAGTTCAAAGGAAAAAATAAGTCAATCAATCTATCTTAAAAAATATCATTTTATTCAAATTATAAAATATATCATAAAAAAATACAAAGACGTATTTGAAGAAATTTAAGCCTTTGGAGATACATAAATAATTTAATTTTAAATGCGAAATATATATTTTACTTTCGTCCCATTGGAATGTAAAGCTGCAGAAGTGTTCAGAACCCTTGTTTACCCCCGCCGGTAAATTTTTTCTCATTTAATCAGGGCATTTGTTCGATTTAATAGGATACCAATTTCTGTTTTTAAAAACCGTATGTATATTATTTTTCTGTAATGTAACATGTTTTAAAAAAACGAATTTGTTTTATTTAATTTCACGTTGTTTAAAATACTCCTCGATTTTTAAAAATATCTTCATCGTATTATTTATTTTTTATTATTTATTATTATTATTATTTTTTTTGAAATTGTAAATTTTCTAATAATTTAATTGGTTATAAAACAGGATGGCGAGTTGTCAGGGAAAAAGACAGTCGCAAAAGATATTAAATACTAATATTTTGTTAAAGAGAAATCAGCCTTCTTTAACCCCTTTACATTATTACTAATATTTTACTATAAGAAAATACTGGAAGTTTCTTCTTTTTTGACTAAATTTTTCCCTGACCACTCGGCACCCTGTAGAAGCTCAAATGCTTATTTCTTCTCTAGAAAGTGTCTATTC
Organism: Maratus speculifer; assembly: GCA_964019185.1. Lineage (NCBI taxonomy): Eukaryota > Metazoa > Arthropoda > Arachnida > Araneae > Salticidae > Maratus > Maratus speculifer. The sequence continues at coordinate 147,561,419 of OZ025298.1, forward strand.
TATTTGGATTTCTACATGGATTTTCCCTATTGTGCATAAAATTGGATTATTGCAACACATAATTTACTGTATTTACTTTAATAACAAAAATATAACGTTCCTTTGGTATAAATAATGATGGTAAATTATAATTTTTATTGTGGACGTATTTTATTAACTTCTTGGAGACGAGCGACATGTCTACTCGCTGCAGAAAGTGTTCAAAATACTTGTTTACCCCCCCCCCCCCGTAAAATTTTCCTCATTTAATTGGAGCATTTGCTCGATTTGACACAAATTTCTGTTTTTAAAAACCGGTGAAACACGTAAAAATTTTTGTAACAGGGAGGCTAAGGGGTTAAGAGTCTATTAAAAATATCAAGAAAAATTATCGTTATTGAGATAGGACTTGATATATTATAACTGAAAAAGTAAAAGCATCAACATTAGATGCATCAGTTACTTTAAAATTCAGGCATACCTTGAGAAGTTATTCAGACTGAGTGTTGAGTACCGATATGGTTATAATTCAAAATAATTGGTGCTTTTAAAATTAATGCTTTAACATAATAAGGATAATCTTTTTTTTCTACAAAAGAAAATTTCCCAAAATAGTTTTATCGAATAAACTTTAAGTCTGGATTCCTTTATTATTACTATTATTATTATTATTACACATTTTAAAATAAATAACATAGATTTATTAGCTTATTCACATAATACATGTTCTAAAGTTTAGGCTTAAAATCATCCATCAATAATAAAATATGCTTAAAAATTACTAACCGACTTCGAAAAATGAATCAAGGTTGGCAACAACCTTGCGCTAACGCATATTAATGCATAGTTTTAATATGTTTATGATTTGAAAACGGTTGCAACAATAAAGTATAATTTGCGATAAATCATTAATTTTTTTTTTATCATATCCACATTTTTTTTTATTTTAAAAAGTTCTAATCATCAAAATCTAATGAAATTAAAACGGGACCACATGGGTATTTTATAATTTCAAAGAAAAAAGAAATATCAAAATATATTCATATTTAGGGGAGTTATGAGTGAACAAGAAATGTACAGGGTGAGTCATAAATATCGAAACAATAGGCTGTCCCCTTAAATATTGTGCCCCTAGATCCATAATTCCAATTGCAAAAATTCATACAAAAAGGTGCAATTTCTTTTAAGATATGTTACAACTCCATGGGGGGTATATTTAAAAAATACGAAAATTAAATTTTTATACGGCTTACGTAGGACAAAATTCCCAATTAGGAAATCATTCCTTATCCATTCCTAAATTGGATTAAAAAAATCATCTAAATATCTAAAAACCTGACAGAGATATTAAAATCCGAAATTCTCCAAAAATTGTGATTTACACTACTTTACCAATCCTGTAAACGAAGAGTGTTTATCGCATTTTCAAAGAAAGTGAGGGATCGTCCATAAATTATCCATTATTAAATATCTATTTAATACAGTGCCTCTCATTTGGACATAATAAAGCAGCGTATTGAATTAAATCTAAACTTGTTTTCAAAATATGCTGGTAGTCTGCACTGGAGATCTGCATGGATCGAAATATCTAGGTCCAGTCCCAAACTGACCCATAGGGTAAAAGTTCCTCCCAGCCTGAAAAAATTTAACATCATAACCCGGACCGGTTTGGAAAATAGTTTAAATCATAGCCCGGTTCAGCCGCAAATTTCTACATAGTTTTTACTTTGACGTGGGAAAAATTGTTTTGTAAGGAGGTGTTCTGACCAAAAAAGCCTTTTATTGCTTTTGTTTTTTATATTTATACTTTTTATTATTAAAGAAGCGCCAAAGGCTGTAATATATTTATTTTATCAATGAATCTCTATTTGTATGTAAATGTTTCACTTATATCTTAATATCGTTAATCCATATCCCATGCGTTGGAGACTTTAAAAAATGTTATGCAGCAAAACCTTTTAAGACGGAATCACATAGGAAAGAAGAAATACGTTATAGACAGATGCCCTCCCTAGGAGGTACAATTGGAGTTTATTTCTTTCTCAGGTACTATTGTATTTATTTTGCATGGATCAACATATTTTTCGTTTAAGACAGAATTCCGTCATAGACAGTATATTTACAGACATATTGGCAGACATATTGTATTTAAAAAAATTTAAAGGTTTTTTTTCTTTTTTAAAATAAATATTTTAAAATCTATTTGTTTTTCGTAAAAATTTCAATCCGAATTTTATTTATTTCGAGCCGAATTTTATTTATTTTATGCACTTATTAAGTTAGTCAGAGACAATGATTTTAATACGGGGTTTATCGAAACCGGGATTGAAAATTTTGTCCAATTTGCACCTAGGAAAAAGGTCACAGTCCTCACCTTTATGAAAAGTACGCTAGGCCCGGCCAGGCGAGTCTTCAGATAAAAAGTAACGGTTCGGTTCTGACCCGGCCTGGGCTCAGAATACAGATTTTTTAACATCCTCTCCAGGATGATTAAAATCCCGAAGCTGTCAGAGCTAAATAAAAAAAAAAGACTTAATCTGCATCTTAGGAAAAGCATTCTTATAACTGACGGACATTAAACAGTACACTTCGTTTTTCTGCATAATGAATTTTCCCCCCACTATTTCTTGTCTTTAAATTATTAAATGTGAAGAATTTATAAAGAAAACAAGAACTGGAAACACGTTCTTTTTTATTTTTTTACATGAGTTTTATTTCGGCAAATTAAAAAAAAATATTTATTCCTGAAAATATGATTATTTTAAAAGTTATATTATTTTTCCCATAAATATTTTTAATAGTTTTAAAATTAATATTAAAAAACAAAAACCCTGGAACAAAACTAAAATCAGATTTTCATCTTTAATTAAATGGAAAGAAATTGAAATCCGATAAATAATGTTACGAGTTATAACGATTTTTAATTATCCCATTTAAACTAGTACTAACCACATGAAATTTTTATAACTTGCTTATAACTTCTTAATAGAAAAACTTTTCTTTTTGAAAATAAATATATTCTATATTTTTAAAATCCTGCTTTTTAAAAAATAACACACCCAATTTTCCCAATTTCCCTATATGAAAATGACAAAACATATTTTTATTATGACGAGTTGGAGCCGATCGAATTTAACGAATAAATATATTTTAGAAAGGACTGTTCTATTAATTTCTTAATTACCTCTTAGAATTAATTACAGTAAAAAAATCATCGGACATTACTTATTTTGATCCTAAAACAAGTAATACTTTAATCTAACGTTACCAAAATCGTACTTAAGTCGAATACGCAATTAGTAAAATATACTCAAGTTAAATAAATAGGATGAAATTATATATGAGGATCATTATCCTACGTATTACGGAATAAAAAAAAAGCTGCAAAAAAATATTTCACAATGACACAATCATTAGAATTGTTTTATTACATAAATCCTTAATCTTGAGTTCTTTTGACACTCTCAAAAGTTGCATACTCACTTTTTATATCGGTATTAATCATTTGAAAAACACTTTTATGTGCTCTTGGTTACTAATAAAAAATTTTCCAAATCTAAAATCCTGTTCATCAGCTACACTGTAAAAAAAATCCATTAACGTTCCTGTGAAAAAATGGGCAGCTAAGTTGCCCATTATTTCCAAGAAACATTTCTTGAAAATGACTGGAAGTTTACTGTACAACTTAAAAACTTTCCACAGAAATGTCAGTAAGCTTCCTGTGAAATGCCAGGAACGTTTATGTTGACAACAAATCATTACTGATATTTCTCAGAAAACATACCTTATTTTCTATGGAACGTTTCAGACGTATTTAAAAGGTTTCTGTTATTTTTCAGAAATGTTTCGTATAAATAATGAGCAATTCATCTGCCCATTATTTCCTAGAATTTTCAAATTTCTTTTTACAATGGAGGGATTTCATACATTACACTTTTTTTTTTTTTACTTTCATTAGATTAGATGAAAGACATTATATTAATCCATTTTTAAGATTTAAAAATATGCATTTTTTTCTTTACTTTAGCACATAGTTGAGGCAGTTTATGAATCATTTTTAAACACATCATTCAAATCATATCTGAGAATACTTTTTTATAAATGACATGTTTTCATAGATTCAAAGTAGTTGAAGACAATTTCATAATTCTTCGCCCCTTACAGTATATACACGACTTTATTTTTCTGAAATTTTATAGCTTTGATAAAACTATTGAAAATTTTAACATTTCATTTATAATTCAAAGAAAATAAGCGCACAAAAATCTAGACACATTTTGTATGCAGCATTCTAAGGATTATTTGAATTTTTTGCAGTTTTTTCTTTTCTTTATCTTTTTTTGTTTTGTTTTGCTTTTTTTAAAGCGAAATTAAAATAATCATTTATGTATGATTTTACAATTTACATTTATTCTGCTATAAAAAATTAAAATAGCTTAGGAAATAGACAGTAATCATATTATAATGCAAAAATTAACAATATTTTTCTTAGACAGGTGCAACAATTTTTATTGATTTCACACATAATTTAAAATATAATGTTATATTTCACCATTCATACATAAATATTCGCCATTTGACAGTTATCAAAATCTGAAAACATTGCATATTTTTTCCTTCCATATAACATATAAACACATTTAATAATTAAATTTGCCAAAATTTTATACTTTAATTTGTTCAATACTTTTAAAAAATGATATTTAGTATAATATTAATTGTGATATTAATTCTATATTATGTAACTACAGATTTTCTTTTTTCCATATTTATAACCAAATTTTAAAGCTTTGTTTTAATTGTAAATTAATTGCAAGTTATTAGCAATAAATCACAGAAGAAATTGGATAATTTAAAATTGAGTTTGATTTTTATAAAAATGCTTTTAAAAAAGAATAGCCGTTATTCAACTGTATTTAAATATAAAATATTTCAACTCAAGCAAAATTAAATGAAAAACTATCCATAAATTTACTTTTTAGGCAGCAAAAGTTGAATTTGAAATCTTCAAAAGCAAGGATAAAAATAAAATCACACGAATATTATCCCGTTAAATAATGCTAAATTTTAACATAATATAATATTTTTGTGGAGAGAGATAGCTGTTAAAAGATTTATGATTATTACAATAACAAAGTTATTTTTTAAATGAAAAAGTAAAAATAGAAAGAAAGAAAGGTTATTTTCGACTGTTTTATTTTAATTACAAGAAAAAAATCAATAGCATAAATATGGATTAACATTAATTTTAAATCGTAGATATAAATCTATAATTCTTAAATAGAAACTCGTTAAAATATAAATAACTTTAAGATACACATTTATAAAAACCATGTTTATTCTAAAATTAATATATTATACAAAAATATTAGTGGGTCAAGATAGAATATTATATATCCATATTCACTTACTTTTGCGATTATCCTTTTCTTTTAATAAATAATCCTTTAAATGAGGGGGAAAACTTTTCTGTCCAACAAGAGTGTTCTAGATAACTGATTAATTACTTTTTCATTTAAATTAATCAAGCTACCAATAGAATCTCCAGTTAGACTAGAATTAATACACAGTCTTTATAGAAATCAATACACTAGGCTCTTTTTTTGCACGTGCTATTCGTTTAACGTTCCATAAACAGGTACGGGGGGGGGTAATCTCTTAGCGATGTCATAAAAGTATTACATTTTCCTCTGAAAGGGCATGACCTTGACATTACAGACAGAAATGATTCTGTCCTTTCTTCACTTATTCGCATTTCACAATGGTTTTTTTGAAATTCACATAAGGAATTCGTTTTCGACACTTGCGCGCGAACGCGAGCTATGGCCAACAAAATAAAAAAAATGGCTTCCGCTTCTGAAGCTTTTTGCTGATGGAAACTGGTTTTCTGGAACGTTTCAGGTATGAAAATCAGGATTTTACAGGGAAGTGGTACATTACTTTGAAAACCTAAAAAAAAGGCGAAACGTTCCGGGAATATTTTTAGAAAATTACCACATTTTTTTACAGTGTATATCTTTGAATTTAAACATTCACGCGTGTTAATTTAATTTTTTAATCCAACTAATGCTGAAAAGAAATTCCAAGAGTTTAGTATTTTTGAGTTTATCATTTTCTCTCATTTTTTTTTTCGAATTTTCAAAAAGATTTCGCTTAGGTTATTATAAGTATCAAAGGAATGAATATGTTTTGAAATGGAACAGTTTTTATAGGTAAATATGTGTTCTGTTTGAGACGTAATGTCGTTTTTAGTTCCTATTTTAAAATTCACTTTTAATTGTAATGAGAAAATGGCAATAATAAGGATATAATCAACAGAAAACAAACAAACTCCATTTTCTGGGCCTCCGTGGCCGAGTGCTTTAGACGCCGCTCTGCTACGCTGGAGGTTGTGGGTTCGATTCCCGCTGGCTCCATTGCACACACGCTTTGTGTGCAGCTCCTGGTTGTATTTCGCTTGCGCTGTAAATTTCCTTGTGCTATCTCGTCCCTGCATATTGACGATGACTTATAAGTAGACTTTCATGTCGAGGACACAAGTCAGATGTATGTTGTTCAAATTGTGATTAATTGTCCTTTTCCTCTGCAACTCTGCATATAAATTGATTGTTACCATTTTAACCCTCTAAGTATTTGGAATGTAATATTCACTGATGTTCACGAAACTTCAGGCTTCACTGCAATATAAGCAATATTTAAAATAATATAATTCTCCAAATTTATTGAATTTTCAATCATTATAGAATGATTAGTAGCATCAAGGATTAGATTCACATTCGTAATTAAGTTTTTTTTTGTGTATGTTGAAAGAATTAAATTTTCTAAGAATTTAAAACAAAACCAAGAGAAAACAAATTACAATTTTACCGATTTGTAAGACGCCCAAACAGCTATAAAGAAACTCCAGAAAAAATTTGTAAAAATAATGATAATGTATAAAAATTGAAACAAAATTAAAAATAGCTGTACGGATGCAATCACAAAGAAGCAGCTTTTATTTTAATATATATTATATATCTATACTAATAAAATCCGTGCGCCTCTGTCTGTCTGTCTGCTTGAAGCCGATTACAGTTCGCAACGCGGGCGAGTTGGAAGTCGCGAGAGGTGTCTTTCGATTCGAAAAATTCCGGGAAAGTCATTTCGGGCATTTTCGAGACCGTGGGACCAAAATTAAAAAAGTTATGAATTAAAAACCGGTAGGAAATCGGAACGGAAAACGTCTTATTTCCCAAACAGGTCTCAAACGGAGCTCTGAGGCAGAACGCTGCGCTACCTTGCGGTGAAGAACAGGAACTTTTCCTCTTTGGCTAAAAGAAGAAGCAGCCGAAAACCTATTTTTCTCCCGTCAATTTGTCAAAGAATGTATAAGAGAAAAAGAAGTAATTGGTAAAAAATATTAAACACTGTTTAATTAATATAAAAAGTACAACTATTTAAGCACAACAAGATATGTTCACTAAGAGGTAATAGTGTTGCTAATTAATATTTTAAGGATCTCAGATGTAGCTGGCTATTCATATACTCGTATTTATTCTGTATGTGAGTATTAATCGTTGTAGCTCATTTTCATACTTTTTCTTTTTGGTAGCATACACGAATATTGTGTAACCTAAGATTTACGCGATTAATACTAATTTCTGTTAGTACAAACGGAAAACGAGCTGCCAAAATTATTTGTTAGTTATGTTCTTTGTGATATTAATGAAATTACTTATCTTTTTTTAATAGCAGTCTTTTGCAGTTTTTAATAAACAAACTTTTTTTGTGCGTTTTTTCTTAAACCATCATGCAGACAGTTTTTAAAGTAGAAAAAAACTGATTACATATTCAGAATCTGCGTAAAAGTCTGCTTCTGATGATCCAAAAAATACGAGAAAATGTATTATGGACGCGCAGCGCCTACCGTGCAAAACCAAATATTTTTAACAGGACAATGGCGACCATGGCGCGTAGCGCAGGTGGGCCGGCTTCGTACGATGGGCCCGTACCGCCCACTGTGCGAAATCACATGTTTTAACGGGATAATGGGCGCATAACAACCATAGCTCTTTAATTTACTTTTTTTGTGCTGAGGATTCGAACACCAAGATTTGCTTATTAAATGAATTTTTTTGTTTATTATATATTGCTTAATATCGAGGTTCGTTTGGAAAAAGTGGCCCAGCTAGCGGGCGTAGCTCGCTAGTACATATATATAAAACTTGTGCTGTATGTGACTGTGATATATACGCAATATGATCACTCTACATGCGTATGTGATTTTGATATACATATTTACATATATACATATAAGTATTTTTTAGCGTCATCATCATCATCATCCTAATCAACCGTTTTTAAATATATATGTATATATATATATATATATATATACAGTGTGTCCAGCAAATAACACCCTGATTTTCAAAATTAAATTTCTCAAACACAAAGATCGACAGTAACATGCGGTAAACGGTTTTTTCATTAGGTAAGCTGAAAAAATCTTATAAAAAAGTTTCGAATGATAAATATTTTGAAAAGATTGTGTTCTGATTGCAAAGAATGCTTTAATTTGACATTTTTCATGGTTTAGATTGCTGCCAGATAACTGTGTTTTTCGCCTTAAAGTGCCATTTTTCATAGTTTTTTGTAATTAAATTTTTGAAATTTCGAAATTCTAAATATTTACTTCGAAAAATCTATAAAATATTGCACTGTAAGCTGTAAAAATATTTCTCTGCAGGCAATCTAAAACAAGAAAAATGTCAAATCAAAGCATTCTAGGCAATCAGAACGCGATTTTTTTCAAAATAGTCACTGTTTGAAATTTCTGTATAAGATTTTTATAGCTTACCTAATGGTAAAACCGTTTAAAGCACATTACTATCGATCTTTGTTTTTGAGAAATTTAATTTTGAAATCAGGGTGTTATTTGCTGGACACTCTGTATATATATATATATATATATATACAGGGTGTCCAGCAAATAACACCCTGATTTCAATCATTATAAATATAGGGTGTCCAGCAAATAACACCCTGATTTCAATGATTATATAGGGGAAATTGGGGATACTTGAGCCATTTTTTGAATTTTAATTTTTAAAATTTTTTTATAATTTCTTAGAATAAAATAAAATATTAAAAATGAAAATTTGATGTTTTTTTTGCAAATGAAAACCACTTTCAATTAATTTTGAACTATTTTCTATGTATAATAAGTGTTTATTTTTTGTTTTACATCGTGGCTCAAGTATCCCCATGGGGGGGATACTTGAGCCATGGTGAAGGGATACTTGAGCCACGACGGAAAAATACCTACAAAAGTAATTTTTTCGCTTTATTTTTGCACAAACATTTTACAGAATGATAAATTATGAAACATAAAGTCCTTCAAAACCAATTGAGAAAACAAAGCTAGTAATAAGATCATTTTTTGTCGTTAGAACTGGCTGTCGAAGGATAATTTCAACTTGACTTATAACGACGGTAGAAGCCTCCTCAGTTTAGAGCCATTTAAATTTGGAATCTGCAATTCATCCGGCAAATTTCATTTTCAAAATATTAAGCACTTATCCAACAAATATTTTTACAGTTTTCTTTCTGGCATATTTTATTTGTAACCAAACATCAATAGAAGGTTTTCTTTTCACATCATCACCATCATTGACAGAATTTTCCTCTAATGATACTGTCGAATTCATGCTTTTAATTTAGTAGCTGTCGGAATTTAAGCCAGATGTATCATTCTACTATTTCAAACACTTTTTTGATTTCACAGGAAAAGATTTTGTCTTCCTCTTTGGCTCCATGCAGGTAAGTTTGAACTGGGATTTTTGTTGCTTTTCTTGTTTTTTGTTCGCCTTTTTTTAACAATTTTTCTTCAATTTTCTTAGTTAAATAAAAAAAAATTCAGCAACAGAGGTTACGATTTCAATATAAAATATTAATCTTAATATGTTATATTAAAAAATAAATATTTTAATATGTTGGACTTAACTAATTAAAGTATTAGAGATTATAGCCTGTAAAACAGTTTTTAAAAGTTATTTTAATTTAATAAAAGTTAAATTGAAAACTATGTTTACATTTATCTAGACAGGCTATTTTGTTAGTCAAAATGAAAAATAAAGTGGATATTTTCATTTAAAAAATATACATTTTGAAACATTTTTAGGTCGTTATTTTTTTATGAAAAAAAATTAAATGAAAAAATATTCTCCCTTTTATCCAGAAAAAAAATCTATTAGTGAATATAAGAATGGAATTTTATTTTTTGTTTGTTTCACCCATGTTTAATTTCTAGTAGGGGTGGTTGAGACATGGCTCAAGCATCCCCACTCTCACTGGCTCAAGTATCCCCACTACCGCTATTTTTGTTTGCTAGAGTTTTACTAAATAAAGCATGTAGCTATTAGAACTATTTTAGATTCAAAATACAATTGAAATTATGTTTATTAAATTTATGTATATAGTTGCAACTTTAAACAAAACTTTAATTACAAAAAAACAAAAAAACCATGCACCCAAATATTTACTTCAGATAGGGAAAAGACAACTATTAATCACTATACTTTCAAAATGGTACCAATATGTGTAATTTCTTTTTTACATGTTCAGAACTATGAATATGTTACCATATTGGCAGTTTTAGAAAGAAAAATTAACCAACTGTAGAGATAATAGGGGTGGCTCAAGTATCCCCTATGCTCAAGTATCCCCACTCTCCCCTACATATCACAATTGGTTTAGTAGAAAGCTCAAGGCGGATGAATAAAAACAACTTTTAAATATATGGATGATGGAAAAACTATGATTTGAATTGTACAATATAATGAGTAAAAATTTACTTTTTTTTTTAACTCACGAAAAAATTTTATCTCTTGTAAGAATAGTCTTATTACTTTAATATCGACATTTTCCACAAATTGAATTTTTGCATTTAGATTCAAAAAATCCTTCACAATGCATCGTTGAAATAATAACTCTGGTACAACAGGGAGAAGAAGAAGAAACTCTTATGCAAAAAATCCCAACTCTTAAATATCATCATTTTTACCTATTTCTAACACAGTTGAGAACTGCTTATGAATTTAGATTGTATTTCCTTCTGTCTAACTTCCGCAAATATAACCCGATTGTCATGATTTTTATATTTGCATTTGAATTTTATATTTGGTATTTGACTTTTATATTTGAAGTTTCGGTATTGAAATGGTGTATGCAGGTTTTTCATCATTTTTCTAAGCTAATCAAACTAATACCCAACATCAGAATCTAAGTGTAAGGGGGATAAATCATCAATATTTTAATGGTATTAGAGTTCATTAAACAAATTGTAATTGATATGCATCACAGGTGTACTAAAAGTTTTTTATTGTAGAAACTGGTGTAAATAGAACTTCTCGTTCATTTTCAGTGACTCAGAATGGATTTGGCTATAGAAATAGGTGATCCTTAACCCTTTGGGGACGAGCAAAAAGTCTTAACAATCCTTGTTAATCCCCATTAGTAAAATTTTACTGTAAAATGTGCCTTATTTAATCAGAGCATTTTCTCATTTTGATGCATTACAAATCTTTTTTTAAAAACCGGTGATAAAACATAAAAAATTTCGTAAGAGGCTCTTGTCTCGAAGGGGTTAAATAAAAAATTGAAACCTAATAACAATAATTGCATAGAGCAGCTGCATGCATTTCACAAGTTAACTGTTTTTTAAACATTTCTTGATTTTTATAAATTCTATAAATCCTACACAAAGTCGCAAAAAAGTTATCATCGACATTGTCTAATTGATTGAACTTTTCTATTGCACAATACAAGGGGATTCATGAATATCAAAACAATAAGTTATTTCTTTAATTATTGCTCCCAGACAATACTCCCAGTTGCTAATTTTCATAAAAAAAGATACCAAATGTAATTCCATAAGTTGGAAATCCATGGAGGTTTATTTGAAAAAATATTAAAATTAAATTTTTATGCGGCCAAAAGAAAAAAAATTCCAATTAGGAAAACTTTTTTTTATATCCATTCCTGAGTTAAACCTAAAAAATTACATCTTGATATGTGCAAAACTCACAAAGTTATAGCCGTTTAAATAACTTGTCTGTTTTTAAGGGAAGCCTGCATATCAGGAAATAATGTTTCTGTAATGGTTCTGGGAAACAAAAAAATATATCTTTGAGTTAGAATTTTGATTTTTTTTGTGATGGTTAACCATATAATTTGCAAACAAATTTGAATCATAAAATTATGAAGAAATTCAGCGAGATTAAACAGATTAAAGTTTGACCAGAGCAGAGTAAAAACAGTGTTATTATAGTCATTTGTCAATAATACCAGCTTATCAAAACTTAACTTGAAGACACGTTGAAGGTTTTATATTTTATCATTTAAAAACATAAAAGCAGACATCACTACTTCGTTGTCAAAAAACTAGCATTAAATATTTAAAAACAAAATAATTAAAACAGAAACACATTTAAATAATAGCAGCATGTTGGTTAGACAGTGAAAATTTACATAATTTTCAAATTAAAAAAAACAGAGGCTATGTTATATATAGCAACACCCAACACAGCTGTTCATTTTACACACGATATATACACCAAGTTTATTTATTACGTCACATCACACATTTGTGAAAGAAGTTTGCATAAAGTGAGATGCTGAAAATAAGAGTAACAGAAGACAAACTCTTCGCTTTCAGTCGTACGGGAAAATTTCGTAGAATGTGTATAGGCTGACTAAAAGAACGGAGAAAACGGCAATTTGTAAATGCTATCATTTTTGCTCGCAGCTTGCGATAAAGTATTGGCAGGAGGAAATAAAAATACGTTAAGAAGCTCTTAACTTGCGAAAAATATGCAAGTCTGCTTGTCAGAAATGTCACATTATGTTAAAAAATACTTAATTACTATTTTAACCTTGACTGCCTTCCTTCTTCCTCGGTCTGATCGAAGCTAATTTTTTTTGATTCGGTATCGACACAACCCGTATTAAAATTATTGTGTCTAATTCATGTAATCCATGCAAAAATTAGTAAAATTTGGCTCAATCTCAAAGTTTTTATAAAAAATTTAGAAATTTTTAAATTGTCATTATTTTACAGTAACACTTTAAAAATCTTTTTTTCAAAGATTAGAGTGTTTAAGGGAAAAATTAATACAGTAAAACCAAGGAAAAAGAACCTGCCTATGATGAATTCCTGTCTTTTTTATCCAAGTTTTTAATTAATTATTTATTTATTTATTTATTTATTTATTTTTTTAAATTCTATAAGCCGAAATATAGTTTACCGGAAAATAAAAATTCCATGAAACGGTTCTGACATATGATATTTTAAAAGGGTAGGGTGTAAATATATTCATAATTTGGTGATTTAAATTATGAATTTATTAGTATTTAGACGCATTGTTTTTCGTAATTTTCGTAAACAACCTATTGTTAAAAATAGATAAACTAAAATAACATCTGTATTTTTAAAAACGTCTTTCCATTCCAAATGATCCTATGTTATTAAAAATATATACTTTTCTGACATATCACTTTAATTAGTAATTATAAATAAAAAAAAGACAAACTTTCAAAATGCATGTATTAAACTTTTAAGTGTTTTAAGTGTTTCAAAAGATATGTAATATTTTCTTTAAAAAAAATAATAAAAAAAGATATTTTATGCTAGTTAAATATATTCTCTTACATTATATAATATCATTTTTCAAAAATTTACTTTTTTATCTAAGACTGGACATTTAATGACGACACATTATTAAAAGACTTAATTTAAAATTTTTCTTTTAACTTTAATTTTTAAACATTGTATAATGGCTTTTCTAAAATTTACCCGGAAATTTTGACTGAACATTTAATTCTTTTCTTAAGAGGAAATAAGGGAATCACACAAAGAAACTGCAGTAACATCAAGACAATAACACTTTTAATTTTCCCAGAAATAAAATTTTCTAGTTCTTTTAACAGTTAAAGACTTAAATTAAGCAGATAATTTTCCTAGGGAACCGAACAATGGATTCAATAATTTACTTTCATTTACGCATCATCACTTTATTATTGATTAATCTAAATGAAACGATATGCCTTCTTTTATCATTTATACTTTTTTTGTACTTTAATAGAAAATTCAAATAATAAAAAGAACTAACAGGTATGAAGGAGAAAAACAGAAATGGGGGGATGAATAAAAATTACCGTAATAGTTTTAAACGTCATAAGAGGATTAAAAATAATTTTCATAAAGTGACTTTAATTCTTTATAAGGAGACACTTTCATGTATGTTTTAGGAAACATTGTAACCAGTTTATAAGTATATTACTCGATAATATTCAAAAAACATTTTCTAAAAGTGTCTTTAATTTCAAAGATCGAAATTAATGAAACCCAATTGTCTTAATTTAATGCAAATTTTAAACCTGTCACGAAAGAGTTATTTAAACAAACATTTGCAATTTTTTTAAACAAATATTACTTAAAACATGACTTTTCGACCTTTATTTTTTAAAGTTAAACGTGATTTTATGTCTTAAATTTTATAATTTTCTTTTCTTTTTTCTTTCTTTCTTTCTTTTTTTTTATTTTTTTTTATTTTTTATATTTCATTTTTTTTAGCGTTTAAAATTTTTGCCTAATTCATTTAGTCATTATGAAAGTGATTACTTTTAATGCTTTAAACCTTGGTATTATATTAATAGAACATGTCTATTAATTGAGCATAATTGTTTCTTGACAGTTACTTTTTTATTAGTTTAAAATAGTTATGATAGTACATGTATCAGTGATGGTCATATTAGTTATTATACCGATAGCAGGTACATATTATTAATATACTATATTTATCAAATTCACCAAAAGACGCCAGAAATATTATTAATAACCGATTATTATAAATAATTATAGAAAATTTCAAATTAACCAAAACATACAGGGTGTCCGAAAAGTCTGGAAACGGTCGAATAACTCGAGAAATACATAAGAGATTGAAAAACGAAAATATACGTGTTAAATATTTTTTAATAAGCTACTCAGTGATACAAAATTTGACTTTCGCAGCCGACCCCCTGGGGTCAGAGGGGGTCCAACTTTGAAATCTTAAATAATAACCACCATTTTTTATTGCAGATTCGGATTCTACGGATAAAAATACGTAACTTTTGTGTTTGATGTTTATTTGGAATCCTCGTTTATCACGGTATAATTGAGCATATTAAATCGATACATATTTCGGTTTTCCCAACCAGGTTTTGCCTGATTGGCCAGAATTTTGACGTCAAATTTCTCGTCTTTTGCAGGAATAGTGGTTTCTTGATAATCACCCGTGGCGATTATTTCGATAATGCTACACTGTTAAAAATTTGAACCATTTGCTGTAACGTCACTCCACAGCTTTTATAGAATATCTCTTTTATGACCAATGAGAATGTCCATAACAGAATAAAGTAACCGTTTTCTATAAAAGCGGTGGAGTGACGCTGTAGCAAATGAGTTAAATTTTTTACAGTGTATAGGGTGTTTTTATGTTTTTCTCTACAAAAATTCATTGGATTATATTAATTTAGTTTTCTATTTTGATTTTTATTTTATCCAGTAAATGGTTTCTAAATAACGAATAGTTTCTAAATACGGCTGATGTGGGTGTACGTTTTTTTTTTAATTATTTGCTGTAGCGTCACTCCGCCGCTTTTATAGAAAACGGTTACTTTACTGTGTTATGGAGCATTCTCATTGGTCATAAAAGAGATATTCAATAAAAGCTGTGGAGTGACGCTACAGCAAATGGATCAAATTTTCAACAGCGTAGCATTTTCGAAATAATCGCCACGGGTGATTTTCAAGAAACGCTATTCCTGCAAAAGACGAGGAATTCGACGTCAAAAAATCGCGTAATTTTTTTCCAAAGCACCTTCGTCGTTCCAAGCCCAAGCTCGCACTCTGATTGGCTGCTGCTCACGGCACTGTTTTCATGTAACTTGGCGATAATCATACTTGGCCTAGCGATAGATGCTTCCGTCCGTCGAGTTTGATTGCCTTCCGAACCGAGTACAAAGTAACTTTTCTCTTGCAGCATTGGATTGGATGGAACGAGTCTTACTGAAAGTTGTACTCTTTAAAAGTTTTTACACACAAGTGCATAAGACCACGAGGATAAGAATGAAGGAAGAATAAGAATGAGTAGGTTAGGTTTTAGGTTTACTCGTTCACTTACGAAAGAAGTATTTTTCGCCAAGTTACGTGAAAACAGTGCCGAGAGCAACAACCAATCATAGTGCGAGCTTGGGCTCTGAACGACGAAGATGCTTGGAAAAAAAATTTCGCCAAAAATTCTGGACAATCAGACAAAACCTGGTTGGGAAGACCAAAACATATATCGGTATAATATGCTCAATTACACCGTGATAAACGAGGATACGAAATAAACATCAAATACAAAAGTTACATATTTTTGTCCGTAGAATCCGAATCTGCAATAAAAATGGGGGTTATAATTTAAGATTTCAAAGTTAGACCCCCTCTGACCCCCAGGGGGTCGGTTGCGAAGGTCAGATTTGGTATCACTGAGTATCATATTTAAGAATATTTAACACGTATATTTTCGTTTTTCAATCTCATAGGTATTTCTCGAGTTATTCGACCGTTTCCAGACTTTTCGGACACCCTGTATAGATACAACGTATCCTAGGCAATAACGCCACGTTAATGTTCTACCAATTTTCATGCCTTAGTTTTTGATTGTATTTTACAAACAAATATATGATTTCATACAGCAACTCATTGACTATCAATATAAAGAAATAATTGAACAGATATATATTCATAAAATACAATGGCATGATTTCTTGTCCAATGGTTATTACCCGCCGTTATTACCAGCGTATATGGCGTTATTACCCGCCTATGTGAATAATAACGCCATGCAAACAAAGGTTTAAAATAACCTGTAATAATTCCATATTGATTGCCCAATTCTAAATATACAAGCTGTTCAGTCCTATAAATTAATAAAATTGAATTTTAAGCGATAGGAAATGTTAAATTTTTTGTGAAAGCGTAAGAAAAAGAAGCAGGCGTGGGGTGGCAAACGAAAAACAGAGAATGAGCTTCTTTTTGTTTAAAAGGAAATACTTAAATAGAATTATTCGAAACATTGCACGGTTTTAACTGTTTTTATCTGAAAAAGGATTTATGTTTCCATACATGCATTCTATGCGATAGAAAATACTCAGTTTTTATGAAAATGAAAGAAATGGGTCACATGGGGAGTTTCAACAGAATGTAATACCCTAAGTTTTACTTTGCTTAAAAAGGTCCTGCTTAAATACGATTATAAGAAACTTTGCACAGTTTTAACCACCTTTAATGTAATATTTTTATCATGTGAAATTTTATAATAATTAGAGTTATGCGTAATAAATATTTTTATTAAATCTGCTGTCGAAGTCTCGTAAATACTTTTTAACCGGTAAACTCCACACTAATGCGAATTCGCGCAAATCTAAAATTAAAATAATGGCGTTATATAAAACATGCTTTAATAAATTTGTATTTTTCATTAATTAAATAAGATTTTTGATAAAAAAATCATTATCTCTGTAAGATCCCTCATTAAACTGTATACATTATTATTGTGGTTATATTTAATTTTTTCTATATTAGCAGAAATTAACCTTTAACTGCTGTTAGCAATCTCACTAAACAATTTTTTTTTTAATTTGAGAGTTTAAAATCTAATTTTCAGTTTAACTATAGAAACTGAAATCCTCTCTCTTTCGTTTGCAGTTCTTGTACTATTGTTAGAAATATTTGAATAGACTTAATTTAATTTGAATCAATGCTGCACATTTGATCCAGTTTCTTACGCCCCTTGTGTTTGTAATGTTTCTATTTACATTCTAAATATGACTTGATGAAAAATAGTTGAAACATGTCAAGTTTTAATAGATTTTCAATGTTTTATTAAAAGTAACGTCTTATAAGCAAAATAATTATTACTTTCTTCTACCTTCAATAGAAGAAAGTATTGTAATCGAAATTTTTGGAGGCACTGTAATAGCGATTTTTATGCCATTTTCAATATTGTACTACCTAAAAGTGTATGAAGTTATACATAGAATTGAATCAATTTTTTTGTCAAAATGTATGGCTAGGCTAGTTGGTCCTGCCTGAATTAAAAAAAAATTCTCTGGAAAGGGGAGCTGTAATTACGATTTTTGTGCCATTTTCAATATTGTACCAACTAAACGTGTATGAAGTTATGCATAGAATTGAATCAAATTTTTTTTCAAAGTGTATGGCTAGGCTAGTTGGTCCTGCCTGAATTAAAAAAAAATCCTCTGGAAGGGAGCGCTGTAATTGCGATTTTTGTGCCATTTTCAATATTGTACCAACTAAAAGTGTATGAAGTTATGCATAGAATTGAATAAAATTTTTTGTCAAAGTGTATGGCTAGGCTAGTTGGTCCTGCCTGAATTTAAAAAAATCCTCTGGAAGGGGGCGCTGTAATTGTGATTTTTGTGCCATTTTCAATATTGTACCAACTAAAAGTGTATGAATTTATGCATAGAATTGAATCAAACTTTTTGTGAAAGTGTATGGCTATAGCTAGTTGGTCCTGCCTGAATTTAAAAAAAATCTTCTGGAAGAGAACGCTATAATCCCGATGTCTGTGCCATTTTCATTATTTTACCATAAAAATACGGGGAAGTTATGCATAGAACTTAACTAAAAAAAAAATTGTGATTATTTTTGGGTATGGGAAGTAGGTCCTCTCTTAATTAAAAAGAAATCTGAATATCATTCCATTGTCCACCGGCTCATGAAGAGAAGGAAACTCATTTTTACTCCTTTGAATTGACAGAAGCAGAAATTTAAGATAAAAATCAAAGTTGGTATAGTGTTGAATTAAAATTTTTAAAGCACTAACACGAGTAACTACTTTTTAAAGTATTAAAATGTACGTATGAGATAGAAGAAAGTTTTGAGATTGGCACATCAAACTAGTTTATAACATTAGTATGTATCTTTTCGCTTGAGAATTATACTATTACTTTTACGATACAAATATATTCAGATTGAAATTTTGACATTAAAACTAAGCTTATATATTTGTTCACATTTCTTAATTTAATGATATGTCATTTCTTTTAAATATTTGAATTACTGTTCTTTTTATAATCCTTATTCACTGTTACCTCTATTTAGAAATAGTAAAACATCTTAAATTTACATCACTTTCTTTATTGAGTAACTTGAAGTTAGATGTCTTGTTTTACAAGATGCCGTATCACGTAGTTTTCATATGTAGAAGCCTGTCGTGAAACGACATTCAGATGTAAGCAGAGCCACCTTCTGACACTGATATTTTAATTTACGTTAGCTATCTTTTTTTTTAAGCGGTGCTTCTTTTTATAGTTATTTCGTCTTAACTCTTCTAGTAAATGTCCAAAATCTTTTATGTGATGCTTATATAAGTCTTAACTTAAACAGCAGAAAATTAAATCCGACATTTTAAAAAAGTTTTGGTACTTGACCTTTTTGCAAAACATAAATGGCTTCCCTCATCTTATTGTTCCGGGTAAGGGGCGAGGGCTCCTGGCTCCGTACTTTGGAATTGGTCCACGAAAAGTTTTAAATTTATGTTGCTTAGATTGTGATTTTGTGAATCTAGCGGGTCAAAATTAAATTAATAAAAATTATCGATACTAAGCAATAAAATAGATTTTACTTGAGATAAAATGGTCATACACCATGAAATTTAATCTTTACATATTTTATCTTACAATTTATGTTATGATCATAATCGTAAAAAAAATGTTTTGTCATTTTTCTCATGCACCTTTTGCATTTTGGTTTTGGTCGTTTTACATAATAAAATTTCTTAGGTCGTCCAAACTTTTTCTATTAGTCATTATTAGTTTTACATTGTATGTATATTTATTGCTATTATTAAAATCTATGTTTTATTTTACCTTGAAAAACGATGGTAGTTTCTTCATCTTCGATTATCGCCAACTACAAAGAACGGATCAGCCGCTTAATGTGGTCTGACAGATTATGTTTGTGTAGTATATAAATTTTCATTTTAAAATTAACAGGGAAGGATTCATGCCCAGTTGAATAACTTTGCAAAATCTCATATGTTTTATTATCAAAATTTACACTTCTGTACCTGACAAAAAATTACTTACATTCTTGAGTTGAAAATAGCTTTAACTAAAAAACTTCTTTTTTTAAAATCTCCATGTGCATGCATAATTGAAAAAAAAAGAATAACAATGCACCGAAGTGTACAAATTTGGCAGCTTTTTAAAATTATACATATGCTGATGAATTTAATAATAATTTTTTTATTGATTTAAAAAAAAGATTTTTTAACTATAAAGCTTCTAAATAACTATCGTAATTCTAAAGTATAAAGTATATAATTTGCTAAAAAGATTCTATCACATCATAAAACATATTTCAAAAAAGTAATTTTTTAGCGAAAATTATCAATGGCAGTTACCACTGCAGCAATCGTCATTTTAAAACGGTGAAAATAAAATTGAATTTTTGAGACATTTTTGCTAATGTTGTTGTGGAGTTAGGCTGTTATCATTTTTTCTTTTTAATCTCCATTATGTGTTAGATGTTATTTGAAATGGCTAAAAGTAAATTGATGCAAGTCAATTTTTGGACTTCCTTTGACGCTAGATTTGCAAAATCGTACATTCTATATGATCTACTCTGTAAATTAAAAAAAGAGCTTACACTCAAAATCGTTTTAAAACAGTGGTTTTATCGTATTTAAATGTTCAGCAGAACGGAACCTTTTTTTCAAATATTACTTTCTTCTTTTATTAAATTGGTAATGATTGTTACCATCATAGTTTTGTAAAATCCTAATATTCAATATATTAGCAACCTTGGTATGTTTGTTATTACTGCTGGGTTAATAATTCAGTCTATGCAGAATAAAATTATTTGTAAATCAGGACTGTCCATCAAGCTTTTGCGACAACATGTGGATGATGTGCTCGTAATTTCTGATGTTCACAGTCTTCCCAAAATTTAAAAAAAACAGCTAACTCATTCTCTCCGACAATGCAATACACCATTCAACAAGAAGTTGATAATTTTTTACACTTTCTTGATATCCATACTACAAAAAGCGATAAAGCCATCCAAAAAGTATCTGCAACACTGTTTATCGAAAAGGCGCTTCTTGTAGATAATAATTTGAGCTTCAGATTAGAATGATCCATTTCCAATAAAATCGCAGTTATTAACATTTTGACAATTAGTGAAAAAACACCGTAAACACTGGCGATAATTAGCAAATAAAGTAAAACACTTTGTAAAATCACCATAAAATGAAAAATAAAGTAGGATGCGTTTAGAGCTACAAAATTAACAGCTTGTCGTCAGCTAAACGAACACGTGTCCTTAAAGGCATCATCTCGACTCTGTGTCCTTACGAATACGAGTTAGTTTAGATGATGACGAGCTGTTAATTGTTGTAGCTCAAAATGCGTCCTACATTATTTTTAATTTTAGGGTGATTTTACAAAGTGTTTTACTGTATATACCTTGACAATTAGAGCCGTTCACTATTGTAGTAACGATGAACTATTTAATATTGAAAAGAAAAATATTTTTAATCATTTTGAAAAATAATGGATAGTCTTCAAAATGGTGCAACAGAGTTCATTTTATTTATTTATTTATTTATTTTTGAAATTTTGCATTCCTATACAGTGATGCCTCCCCATATTCAACGGAATAAAACCAAACAATTCATAACCATACCTTGTTATAGAAGCCTATCGGATAAAATCTCACATTTTTTTAAACCTTTTAATCTATTTACATTATTTATCCTGCAAAAATAATTGCGAAGCTATTTTAGTAATTTTAAATATAAGTACCCTATTTCTCAAGGGAAAGGAATAATATTTGATTTCTCATACAAATAATTGAACGCAATACATATTAAAGAGACCGACCGTACCTGGGAGATACGATTAAAAAAACACAAAATAATCTTTAAACGAAGAAATTAAGATTCTAAACTTGTCTCCCACTGAGGTGGTGATCGTGTAGAAACCCAGGAAGAGAAATCGAGAACGCAGTGAGAACACGAAGAAAACTCCAACATATCGTAGACAGAGGGTATGATTTATTTAGTATAAAGATACAAGGTCTACAATCCTAAGTTGCTGGAAATACGGGAATCACCATTTGGCCAAAGGCAAGGCATTACACGAAGCGGAGCACAGCGTCCCTTTTTGCTTGTGTTACATGGCCGGTGGTCAGAGTAGAAGGGAAGTTACATTTTTATCTGCTCTTCTTCGTGAGCACAGTTGCGGTCACAGAGAAAATATAGGGGTGTGGTAGGCAACATGAACAGCGCTTTTTCGAATAGCGTTATGAAAAGCAGTTACACTCATGCTTGGTAACAGAAAATGCTAGGGTTGCTTTCTAAGGCTGAAATCCTGTGGTTTTTAAGGAGTGTCGACTGTATACGCACGTGTGTTTCCAGATAATGCTGAAAGCCTCACATGCCGAATAATTCAAGACATCTGGGAGATTTTTTAAGATTAGCTGAGTGCATGAGAATGTTAACGGAAAAATGTATTATAAACCACAGCTGCATCTTTTCCCATGGGACAGAATGCAAAATGTGCAAATCTAAGCCAGACTTAATTTTGGTGGACTTTTATTGTGGCGCGAAAAAGAATTATTAACAGATCTTTCTCTAAGTGATAAACTCAAAACAAAGAGTGAGAACGAAATGATGTTTTTCTTTATATGAAATAGGGTCTGTAAAAGAATTAATTTCACTTACGGAGTTATAAAAAAGGGAAATAACTAAGTAATGACGTACAACTTTAAATGCAAGATTGTATTAAATACAAGAATTTATTTAAAGGGAGGGGGTAATTTCCATTTAAAATTTTGAAGTTTCAATTTTAATTGTACGGTTTTTTGAGAAGGGGAGAAGGCAAGATAATATGTGACAGGAAAACCGTCACACCCACGCCGCAGAAACTAATATTTTTCCAAATTTTTATTTGGAAAAGATAATGAAATCAGACTGTTAATAAACAAAAATCCATGGTTTAGGCATGGTATACCAGAATAGCGAAATACCCATTTAATAAATCTAGTTCCCTCCCACTAGAATATACTATCTCAATCTAACTCAATTACATGTCTACGTGTTAAATTAATCCTGGCACATGTTTTCAACTGCAAGTTGAATAATGTTATATTTCGTGATTTTGTGTTATTTATATGACTGGTGAAGAGCATTGAATAAATTTGAAACGTTTAACGCATTGTTTTTAAAATAATTTTCCTGTGTTTTCTAACTATTAAATTGAATTCTCTATTTTTATAATTTGTTTTTTCATATTTTATGCTTATAATAAAAATTGTTGTTTACTCTGAAATTCCAGAAGGTATCTTAACCCTTGGTAGTGGTAATCCTTGGTAATCCTTGGTAGTGGTAATGGTAACCCTTGGCCAAGGTCTGCGGTCAATGGTCATCTCACACAGACCTTGGAGTAAGATGTCAAAATGCAAGTATTTACAAAAAGAAAATTTCGAAACTTTCAATAATATATGTAAAATGAAATAAGCTTTTTTTAAAATTATACAGTTTAAGATTTCAAGAAATAATAAGAAATTAATGAATAATAAATAAAAAAAGGAGAATTTTAAAATAATAAAGTCAAAATCTACGGCATCTTCACCCAAACCACACTGCTTTAAAAACGTATAATGTATCTTTGGGCATCAAAATTTAAAAAAGTATATACATAATGGATTTTATTTTTCTAAATAAATATCTTAATATTTTAAAATAAATTTTAAACTGTAGATTATTAAAAAGAGTTATCTAATAAATATAAACGAAAAATATTGAGATTCAAATTATGAGATTAAAATATCAAGTTTAAATATTTGTTCACATTTCTTAATTTAACAAAAAATCGTTTTTTCCTTTACATTTATTAATCTTTTTAGAAATAGTGAAACATCTAAAATTGACATTATTTACTTTATACTTAAAAAGGCTCATAAAGCATCTTTGTATATTTTAATTAGATAAAACAAACAATTTATTTTTATTTTATAAGTGAATCTCTTAGTAGTTTGTATTAAAAGGGTTAATTGTAGAATGTAAAAATAAATATATAAACATATAAACACATAAAAAGATAAACAAAATAATTTATTCAAAAAATTTAAAATAAATGCATTCAGATTCCAATTACAATATGAAAACTTAGTTTAAAAATCTGTTCACATTTTTTTCTATTTATGAAAAAACAATTTTACTTAAACTGATTATTTTCTATTTGAAGCATTTAACATCGACATTATTTTCTTTAATGAAATCAAAACATTTCATTAAAACTAGTACCGTGAAGGAATTTTTCCTCGCTATTATTATAAATGTTAACATTTCGGATTCCGGCGTCTCTTACACAAATTTTATTTGGCCAGCACCACTTTTTAAAGAGAAGTTTCCTTCAAGTACACAATTAAAAAAGTGCTCTGATTAAATAAGGCAAATTTTGTTTTCCTTCATTACTGATGACAAAAACGAATTTCAAGGAAAGATGATGTCTCCACAGCGGAGACAAAGGAGTGCCAAGGGTTAAAAATACACATATTAATTACTTAAAAGATGCTCAAAAATTTATGTCGATGTTAGTGTACCACAATCTTTCTTACGGACTCACTTTCATTTTTAAGGGGAAAAGGTGACTGCTCACCTTTATCCCTTGAAAATTAATGCGTTTGCGTCATTAAGATCGCGGTGTGAACATCGTTATAATTTTTTGAACACCTTTTAAGCAATTTTGTTCATTCTTTTAAATTTCATATTTTCTTTAGACTTTATAAAAACTCGTAAAGTATGTTTGAATATTTTAATTTTAAAAAGCATATATATTTTATAAGGTAATATTTTATTATTTTAATTTAAGATGTTTAATTGTAAAATGTCGTATATATATTTATATATATTCAATAAAATTGCAGCAAATATCTTTAGATTCAAATTATGACTTGAAAATTTAGTTTAAATACCTGTTCATATTTTTTAATTTATGAAAAATCAATTTTGTGAAAATAGATTGATTCTTGTGAATCATCCAAAAACGATAGTATTTTCTTTGATAAAATCAAAACATCACATTAAAACTAATGCTGTGACGGAATTTTCTTCTAGTTATTATTATAAAACTTAATAGCAAACATAAAACAATTTAAAAGGTGCTCATATATATATATATATATATATATATATATATATATATATATATATATATATATATATATATATATATATATATATATATATATATACACACTATATTGCCATTGATTATTGGACACTTGCGATTTTAGACATTTTACTAAATATCTAGAACAACACATGAGGAATCATCTCGAAACTCTTAGTGTATAAATATAATTGTATACGCCATACATCGCCGTGAAGATTTTTTACCGAAACTCTATAGGGGATCGTCAACAAATTAAAAAATAATGAATATCTATTGAATAACCCTGTCAAAACGAATGTAGCAAAAGTTCTCAAACTCTAGATTATGATTGAATGCCTTATTTTAATACACTGTGTTCATTTTTATGCAAATAGCATGCATACTCGCAGAGTAATTAAGGTTTTTATAAAAATGGTCCCAAATTTTTCCAAGTTTTTTCCTTATAATTTTCAGAGTTCTTAATATAAAATAATATTTTTTTCAGAAAATAGGACAAACAACATTGCAGACTGTACCCTGTAATCAGAATTAAAAAATAATAAAAATTGTATGAAAAATGAGTAGGTTTACTAAATAATTTTTTACTGCGCATGCGTCAAAGATATCAAAATTTCATTTGCATATTATGTTAGATAAATGTATAGAGCAACTTTTGTAAAAGTCTCAAAATCATAGCTTGAAAATTCTGAAAGTAAACGTCTATAGAAAAAGGACAAAATCCGTTGTTTCCAAAATGAAGCAAAAAAATGAGGGATTTTATCCAAACATCCCGTATTGTGTATTCTATATTGACACTAATCAATGAATATATGGATACAATCCCTCTTGTTTCTGCTTCATTTTGAGAATAACGGATTTTCAACTAATTCAATTGACGATTATTTTCAGAATTTTCAAGTTATGTTCTTGTGATTTTCACAAAAGCTGCTCTATACATTTAACTAACATAATATGCAAATGAAATTTTGATATCGTTGACGCATGCGCAGTAAAACATTATTTAGTTAACCTACTCATTTTGTACAAAATTTTCATTATTTTTTAATTTTGATTACAAGGTACTGTGTGCAATGTTGTTTGTCATATTTTCTGAAAAAAATATTATTTTATATTAAGAACTCTGAAAATTATAAGGAAAAAACTTGGAAAAATTTGGGACCATTTTTATAAAACCCTTAATTACTCTGCGAGTATGCATGCTATTTGCATAAAAATGAACAAGGCATATTACAATAAGGCATTCAATCATAATCTAGAGTTTGAGCGCTTTAGCTACATTAATTTTGACAGGGTTATTCAAAAGATATTCATTCTTTTTTAATTTGTTGACGGTCCCCTATGGAGTTTCGGTAAAAAACATTCACGGCGATGTATGGCGTATACTATTATATTTATACACTAAGAGTTTCGAGATGATTACTCATGTATTTTTCTAGAAATTCAGTAAAATGTCTAAAATCGCAAGTGTCCAATAATCAATGGCAATATAGTGTATATATATATATATATATATACTACGTGTGACACTCGGGGACTGCCGCGGTAAAGCTATTGCAAGGCATAGTTTATCAACTTATGCAATTATATTTAATTATTTATTTTTTATTTATGCAGTTTTTTTTTTGTCTTTGATATTAATTCAAGTTTTTTTTTCTTTTTCTTTGATATTAATTCAAGTTGCACTTTTTGAGCGTGATGACCGATAAGAAAACATTTTTTTTCTTTTATAGAATAAATGAGAAGTCTGCCGAAGTCTGCCGAACTGAAACGACGTTGGCCGGAGTGTTAGGTTTAATCTCGTTACGGAATTTCTCGCTCAAAGCCCGCGATAAAAGCTATGCAATAGCTTAAAATATTAATATAACTCAATATATTTATTACGGGCACGTGTTCATTTTCAAGGGGAAAAGGTGATTATCATCCTTTCCGGTAGAAAATGAACACGTTTGTGTTCTAAAGATCTTGTGGTATGCTAACATCTTTAACAGTTTTGAGCACTTTTAAGTAATTTCATGCATGGCTTTCTTTATCTTTAACATTTTCTTTATATTGAAAAAAAGAAAAAAAAAACCCTCAAAGCATGTTTGAACAACTTAACTACAATATATATATATATATATATATATATATATATATATATATATATATATATCGCCACCTATTGACAAAAATTTTAACAATTTTTTTTTCGATTTTCGCAGAGCGCATTTCTTTAACTACGTACTAGTGAAATTTTGCTTCGTTTGGAGCCATAGAACCGGTTCTAGAGCCTTCTGAATCGGCGAACTTTAATTATAACAACCCTGTATATATACATATATATATATATTATTTCTATTATAAATATTCTATAATAATACATTTAAGTAAATATCTTGATATGTTTAATTTAAATGTTATTCTCATATATATATGTGCAGTCTTTAAATTTTGACCAGTGCAGTTGATGTGCAGTCTTTAAATTATATTTAGATTTATTTATAACTAGCTGACCCGTCCGGCGTTGCCCGGATCCGTAATAAAAATATTAAACGAACTTGAAATTTTTATGATTTTATTTTTAACTCAAAATATGTGGAAACACATTATCTGAAGTACATGGCCTCCAACTGTGAAATATCGTTAAAAAAACAAACAACTAATATTTAGTTGTAAAAATACTCAAAATGACTACAATGAGAAACGCGGGAGGGAATATCTGTCCAATGATTGCATGATTTTCGTGTTAAAGTGCTGATGTTTATCCATAAAAATCACTGAGAATTCACATAACTAATTAATTTTTTCACATAGAAATCCCAACTAAAATATTTTGAATTTCAGGTTAATTATTTCTCTATTAAATCCAACTGTGCCGTGAATGAAATCGATGCTCGAAGATTATCTAAAAGGTTAGTTTATAGAAGTATAATTTCAGAGCCATTGTAAAAAAATAAGTAAATATATAGTTTAATAAAAGCATGTGTAATATTCATTCTGTGGGCAAAATTCTAACCGTAAGCTAAATGTTCAGTAACAGTAAACTGTCTTTAACATAACTGCAACATAACCGTTACCTAACCGTAACTTAAATATTACATAAAAGTAACCTAACCATCACATTATTGTAACCTATCGGTAATCTACCCATAACCTAACTACAATTTAACTTTAACCTAACTGTAACTTAATTTTGACCTAACTGTGACCCTTCCTGTGTTTGCTTCACCAAATAGAAGGCAAGCTGTGACGCTCTGTAAAATATGTTAGTTTCACTTTTCACGTCCAGGAGCGCACAACTTCCTCAACAAACCTATATCTGAAGGAAACTCCGTAATGAAAACTATTAGTAGATATATTAGTCGGAAGCGTGGGAAAACGAATTAAAAATTTATAAAAATTAGTGATATTATTATTTCAACCTGAACCAAATCTGAACTCGGCAAAATCATACCAATTAAACATAAACCGTTTCGAGCAAGACAATATTGCAACCCGAACCAAACCTGAAATTTCAATATGAAAAAAATCGAAATCTGACCCGAAGCAAATCTGAACCTGACAAATATATTCTTATAAACTATAACCCGATCCGTTTACGACAAAATAATTTCTGTATAAATGTAATTTGAACTGAACATAAAAATTCCGTTTGAAAAATCCCGAAATATCTCCCGAGCCAATTCTGAAACGGACAAAATTATTCGAAATATCTATAACCGGATCTGAACAGGACAAAGTAATATCCATGGACATGAATCCAATCTGAACCTGAAAATTTCATTTCAAAAAATCTTAATTTATAAAAGATTGTTGTCTGATGGCGATCTTCATCGGTATTTTCGCGTCCGAAAATTTGGTTCAAAAGGTCATTATTTTAATAACCGAACAACCGATTTTATCGAACAATAGAAAGATTTTTAGAAATATTTTTTTAAATAAGAGACCTGTTAATCTTAGGAGTTTACCAACACAAATTAACGCATGTATGTGTGAAAAAAAAAAATAGCACCTCTTATCTAAAAAAAAAAAAAAAAAAAAAAAAAAAAAATTAACTACTACAATCTTGTAATACTAGTGTATCTACGTTTGTGTCTATTTTAAATGTTAATTATAAAAATAAATTTTCCTATTTTTTTAACTTAAAAGAATAATTTATATTAAAAATATGATCTAAAATTACACAAAAAAAAAAAAAAAAAAAAAAAAAAAAAAAAAAAAAAAAAGTAAAATTATTTACTCAAATATAGAAAATGAGTTTTTGATTGAAGATGCATTTTTATTATTGTAAAGAATATTCCTTTTATGTTCTAAATATTTTTAATCAAAAGTTTCTTTTGATTATATGGATCGAGTTATAGTTCTTTGGAATATTTTTTGTCGGTCTCAGGTTTCGTTTGTGTCATATTTCGGATTTCTTTTTAAATGGAATTATTTAGGTTCAATTTGGTTTCGTATCCACGGAAATTATTTTGTTTTGCTCGGATCGTTTTTTTTCCTTTCAAAAACATTTTTTAGGTTTGGATCATGGTCATGTCCACGGAAATTATTTTGTCTTGTTCAGATCTGGTTAGTGTTCTTTGGCATATTTTTGAAGATTTCAGCTTTCGTCTGGGTCATATTTCAGGTTTTTTTAAAACATTTATTTTTAGATTCGTATTGGATTCATGTCCATGGAAATTATTTTGTCTTTTTCGGATCCGGGTATGATTCTTTGGAATATTTTTTTCGTTTAAGATTTGGTTCAATTCAGATTTCGGGTTTTATTTTCAAATGGGATTTTTAGGTTCGGGTCGAATTGTGCTTCTACGAAAATTATTTTGCCTTGTTCTTATGAGGCTATGCTTCACTGGAATATTTTACTCAGGTTCAGATTTCGGGACCTTTTTAAAAAAATGGTTTGGGTTGGGTTTAGGTCCGTGGAAATTATTTTGTCTTGTTCGGATCTGGTTATTGTTCTTTAGAGTATTTTTGTTTGGTTCACATTTAATTTGATTCAGGTTTCAGGTATGTTTTTTAAATTGATTTTTAAGGTTCGGAATCGGATTCATGTCCACGGAAATTATTTTGCCTTGCACGGATCCGGTTATAGTTCTTTGGAATATTATTGTTTGTTTCAGATATTGTTTAATTCAGATTTTGGGGTTTTCCTCAAATGGAATTTTAAAATTTTGTTCAAGTTGCGTGTCCATGGAAATTATTCTGTCTTGTTCAAATGAGGATATGCTTCAATGAAATAATTTTGTTAGGTTCAAATTTAGTTCAGTTCAGGTTTCGAAATTTAAAAAAAAAAAAAAAAAATTAGGGCCGGATTGGGTTGATTGACATTTTGACAAAAAAAAATTAGACACATTTTTTGTCTTGGTTGGATCCGGGTATAATTCCTATGAATATTTTTGTCAGGTTCATGTTTGGTTCGATTTAAATTTCGGGTATCTTTTCAAATGGAATTTTTTGGTTCGGACCGGAATCATGACCAGGGAAATTATTTTGTCTTACTCGAATCCGGTTATGATTCTTTTGAATATTTTGCTCGGATTCATATGTGGTTTAGATCAAATTTCAGGATTTTCAAATGGGTTTTTTACATCCGAGGTCAGGTTTATATCTACGTAAATTATTTTGTCTTGCACTTATAGGGTTATAGTTCTTTGGAATAATTTTTCCTGTTTCAGATTTCGTTCTGGTCATATTTCAATTTTTTTTTTCAAGGAAAAGTTTTAGGTTCGGATCGGGTTGCATATCCAAGAAAATTATTTTTCCTTGTTCGAATCGAGTTATGTTTCATTTGAACATTTTTGTGGAAATCAGATTTCGTTCAGGTCAGCTATCAAATCCATAATTTTTTTTAAGGAATTTTTAGGTTTGGGTTAGGTTTATGCTCGACAATTTTTGTCTTGCTCGGATAGCTGCGTTTTCCTTTTTTTTCTTTTTTGTGTGTGTTGGGATCGGGCTATGTGTTAATAATCCTAAACGTTATGGTTGTAACCAATTTTGCTACTATTCTTTGGTGACTATTTCTGATATATAATTCACTTTGCTATTTGATAATTTATTATGGTGTATGAATCGTTAGCCGATTCGAAAAATTGTACGCCAAACAACCATTTTATTTTCGTTTTAAAAACAAATTAAAGCCAAATTATTTTTTAATTAAATTGAATATATTCAAATTTAATCAATGATTTAAGAAAACGCTAGGAAAGCCTCGTATGTATATATATTATACTGCATTACAGCTAACCACGCATACATTCTAATGTACGAAGTGCTAACAATCTGACGTACAACAGCTGAGATAAAAAATCCTCAATTAAACTGACAGTTTGCCGGTCTATGAATTTTAAAGGTCTTTGGAAAGAAAGTTACATTTGAAATGTTAAAAATTCAAATTGTTTTTTTTAAATTCCGTCTCAGCTGTTTTAAATACTTCTGCGGAAGTTTTATACAATCGTCCAACCGTAAGCAAGCTAAGGGGAAATAAGGCGATTTTTGCTGAAAGTGAGCTCTGGATTTTAATGAATTATTCAGTTAATAATTATAATTTTAGAATTTTGAATATCAGGTACATCAGGACAGACATTGGGCTAGTCGAAAAAAAGTTTTGAGCCTCGTACGTGCCGCAGATTTCGCTAGGAATCACAGACACATACACACACATACACACACACACACAGAGAGACAGATAGAGTGTTTTGTTCTTGTATTAGTACAGATATGAAAACTAAGTTTAAATGATTTTTCACATTTCTTACACTTCCTTTAAATAGCTTTATTAATATTTTTATAATATTCCATATTTACTATTATTTCGTTTTAGAAATAGCGAAACTTTAGAAATATATAATGGTTTATTTATGCTTAAAAAATTCGTAAAGTATCATTGAACATTTTAACTATAAAAAACAAATATTTTATCTTAATTACCTTTTTCCCTCAAATGTATTCATTCTTGCTAAAATTAATTCTTTTTATTGAAGAAAAGTTTGAGTTCAATGTATAGAAGTATTGTTAGATCCTTCTTTTACGTCTTTTTTTAAAGTTTATCTTGAAACGAAAAATAAAACTTCATTTAATAAGTAATTAATGATTCCATGGAAATTCCAGTTTTTCTTACCGCTGGGGAAATAAGCGTGTCTTAAAATGAACCCATAACAATGTCGAGGTAATGAAGCTTTTGATTTTAATTTTGGGGTAAAATTCCAATTATTTTCACAGTTTAAAGATTAAATATACTGGGTAATTTTTAGTGACAACCGAACAATAAGTGAGATATTTCATATTCATTTGAATCATTTGATTATTGAGTAAACCCTCATGGAAAAACTGCACTTGCTTTTATGATTTATATCTTTTAAAGAAGCGAAAATAAAAATTATATGAAAGAGATACTCAGTAATAACAAAGTAGACACATTACTAATCACAGAAATGTAATAATTAAACTAGAGAACGAAATTAAAAAATATATCATATTACCATAAAATGAGTTTAAAGGGATATCACAAAGAAATTTGTTTCAGAACTATTATAACTGTTATTACTTTCAAAACATTCATTGATGATACACATAAATATTTTAATAGAAATTTTTTAAAATACCTAAAGTATACCTAAGTAAAAAAATACTGTTACATTTTATTTATAAAATATCATGTACACGAGTATACTTTTTTGAAGTGCTAACAAACCATTTGTTTTGCATTACAAATCCCTTAAAATTGTCTTTCGCAAAGTGAGGGACATATATACAAATATTGGGTTACTAATTTTGTGCTTGTTTCACAAAAAAGCGCATGACTCTAAGATGGAAGAAATACTTAACTGCCATATTATCTTAATAAAAATGATAAAAAAAAATGTAAAAGAACTAAAATATATATCATACATAAAAATATGTATAATTCATTTCATGAAACCAGTTTGATAAATTTTTTCAGTGACAGAATCTATATTATTTAGATACTTAATTTGTTAATGGTTAATTTTCTCCAAATAGGCAAAAATAAGAGTTATGAGAGAGTGAAAAAGTTTAACAAAACATTCTTTTTTTTTTTGCAATTACCTGTATTAGGATTTAACTATATCAAAATACTTAAAAACAGTAATAATTAATATTCTTTTTATATTTGCCTGTATCCAGTAGAGGCTGATAAAGAAGTGATGAAGTAGGATTTAATACTCAAAACACTCATAAATTTACCGTAAACAATGTTGAATTAAGGAGGGGCCGGGACAAATTTCTAAGTAATTTGTATTCATTGAGTTAAAGTTTTGAAAATTTTTGTAATGGATAAGCTTGTTATTTGTAAACAAAAGCATACTATAAAATATGTCATAATTTTGTAGAAAAATTTTAACTTAAAATTTATTTTAAAAAGTTGAGTAATTTAAAATCAATATAATTCAAAATATTATTTATAGAATTTCATTTTTTTTACATTTAAATAAACAAAAATATTTAAATATTGATTTTGATTCAGTTTTTAATATTATTTTTAATTAAAAACATTTAAATGAAAAACTGAAAAAAATGTAATATTAAAAAAAGTCACATTTTCAAAAATAATTTTTTTTTCAAACATGTTCAATCACAATTAAAGTAAAACAATGAAAAAAAAACATGCTCTAAGTTAGTTCCTTTTATCTTTAACTGTTCTTGAGTTATGATAATTTAAATTCAAGAAATTGTGGAAAAAAATATTCATTTTCACAAGAAGTCAATTCCATTAGAACCACTGCTTGAAAACTACATTTTAAAAACAAACTAAAGGAAAAAAAAAATAATATTTACTGCTTCAGTTAAGGTATAAACGTGATTCAGGCGTCATTTTATGCATAAAATACAGAGAAATTTTAATATAAAATTTCGTTTCTTTTAGAAAATTTGAATTTTTTTGTGTCCCTATATATTCATACACTAAAAAAGGGTACAGTGCATAACAATAATAGTAAACAAACTTTAAATAAGATAAAAGTACTATGCATACATTATTGCAAAATATAGATATTCCATGTATTTGAAATCACGCACGAAACGATACAGTGTCAACTGCATAATATTTTCTCTTACACGTGTTTCAAGGCGCAGCATGTCCCACAAGGGATTTTGCGCCATTAAAACTTATACAACCAACCATACACGTGTTTCATAGTTTTTAGACTCATTTCTAGTATAAGGGGCAACTACTTTTTGTAATAAAAAAGGAATAACGAGTTTTAATATCTTAAGGGTGTTCTTAAATCAAAAAGGGCAACTTTGTGACACATGAATTAATTTATTTTTGTTCGGAAATGCATGAAAATAGCAGGGGTTGTTATTCAGAAACTGTCTAATTGCACTCATTCTTTTGTTTTTAAAAAATACAATAGATTTTTCATAACAAGCCTTCAAAGTTGACGCTTTTGAGCCTGTTTCCCGACGAAACCAGAAAAACCGGTCGAAAAGGAGGACAAAAACGGGGGATTGCGTTATCGAAATAGCTTATAACTCGATAAGTAATTTAATTATCATAAAATGAAAAAATAAGTTCAATTCGAAATCGCTTTCAAAGTCAGGCATTAAAATTTCATAACTTTCCATTAAAAAATGAATTTGTAAATGTGTCAAAACATTTTTCGCTTGTTGAGTGGATCAGTTAAGAACACCCTTAATACATACATAACTACTGACTGAAAAAAGACCCGGATGATAATGTAAAGTCTATGGGGGCGTTCTTTTCAAATACAGTGAAACCTCCAAATAAGGGACACTCTAAATAAGAGACACCTCTATTTACGAGACAAAAGTTGCGGTCCCATCGATGTCCCTTATTTGGAGGTTTCACTGTATCTCGCTCAAACTTTAATATTTTCACGTGATTTTTTTTTCTTTTAGCACAGCGTAGCTGAGGACGATCCAGAACCGGCCTAGTTTTTACTTTTTTGATTTTGGCGTCAGATTTTTTTTTAAAATACTTTAACTTTCAGTACCGATTACAGGGTGGCGAGTGTTCAGGGAAAAACACAGTCAAGGAAAAAAGGAAACTATCAGTATTTTCTTACCGAAAATACTTCAAATAATTTAAAGAGATTATCTAAACTAAATATATCTTTAACAAAATACTGGTATTTATAATCTATATTGAATTTTTTTTTTATCTAACAACTCGCCACATTCAGGTTATGAAACTGAAATTTTCCTAACATAAAAAGAATATAACCAAAATCAAAAAAGTTAAAACTACGCCGGTTGTGGATCGTCCTTAACTATCCTATACCAAAGAAAAAAAAATCGCGTTACAATAATAAAATTTGAGCGAGGTATTTGAAAAGAACGCTCTCATTGACTTTACATTATCATCCGGGTCTCTAGATCTTCAATCAGTAGTGTGGGCGAATTTAAAGCGATAGTGGACACTGAAGAAACACAAAATTAAATTTAAAAATCGATTTTTCAAGTTTTAGGAATAATGTCAATAAGCCATCAAATCATAAGTATTTTTTAAATATATATGTATAAGCATAATAAATGATGGTTTATCAGTATATTATAATTTAATATACAAAATATAATTATAAATATGTATGCGTATTTTAAACATTGTTTTCTGAGAGTTGAAAACTTCGACCATTTGTGAAATTTGAAACGTTTTATGCGTATTTCTAATTATAAGATTCTTTTAAAATATTTACTGCACACACCTCATATAAATGATAAATAAATGCCTGCGTAAATTGTTCCTTTTCAGAAACTCTCTAATGTTAATGTTGGCACAAAATACTACCTATTTTACACGAAAAAGTAGAGTATTCTTATAAAATATTTTTTTTCTTATTAAACCTTTAGTAAACTTTTACAATTTATAATAATTCTCTTTCTAATTACCAAAAATACCTGATTAAAAAAGAAAAACAAAACACATGGTACATGTTTAAAGTAACAGTTATTTGGTATTTTTAAACTTTAATAATTTAGGAACTTTCAATTACTTTAACACCACATTTGAAATTTAACTGTTTGAAATTGCCTTTCACATGTCTACTAATCGAATCTAATTTAAAACGCGAATCTTTTGAAAAAAAAAAAATCGGTTTTTAAAATAACCTGTCTTTTTCTTTCTTTACCTCAGTCTAACCGGTTCGGCTAATGGCCGCGTAGCGGCAATAAACCACATTTCTTCGCTTTTTACATCATCAAATCTGCAGTCAAATCTGCTTCTCGTTTGATCACACTATGTTTTGTCGGTTACTTAACGTTATATCCTGTTGTTTGTACTGCAAATGGCTACTCAAGTTGGTCTCGTAATTTAGAGCCTTGATCAGATGACGAGACTTTCACCTCGCAAGTCGCCTCCAGAGGTATAATTCACAAGTAACTTGGAGAATTTTGCACCTGTGGTGTATTTTACATGCACCAGGCGATTTAGCGTACATACCGGGATTTTTTTTTTCTTGACGACCCACTAAGATAAGCACCCTGGTGGGCTATTTACATTAACCTTCCGTCGGGCGAGCCGTTGTAAAAAGTACAACATTCACATTATTTTTCCTTTAAAACAAAGTTCAAGCAACAGTGGGTACTAATAACAGTTTGTATTCGTTTATTGGATCTCTTTATCCAGTTCTTTAAAGTTATTTGTATTTCAGATTGCGAAATTAGCTGCAACTGTCATTTTAATATGTTAACAGTGCAAAAAATGTGAAAGGTTTATTTGAAAACAGCTTTCAGAAAAGCAAATATTATGCTTGATATGGGTAGCGACTAACATAGATGAAATATAGGACTAATTATGTAAATCCGAAATAACTTAATTATTCTTTAAGAATCCATTATTAATTTTCATTCTTTGTGATTTTAGTAGCAAACAGATTTTTATACATCTCATCTTCTGCTTCAGTATGTTATAACAAATTAAATTGTATTGCGGAATACTTTCATAAATTGTGATCAGACTTAACTTATATGATATATGTAAGTTAAATTAATTGTAAAATTAAAATAAAGCAGCATGATTGTTTGTTTTTCGCCTGTTGTACAATCTACAACGCTCGCCCGCTCATGTGATGAAAATTTGTGTACCCGGTAAAAGGTTAAGTTCTTTGTTGTTAATATTTGTGGTTTATTGTACATTGGGTTAACTGTGTGATTTGTTGCCGCACACTTAGTACCTATCCTACCAGACGAAATGGGGCTGGATGATTTTGAGCCTAAACGATAGTAATGAGCTCAGCTGAGAGTGGGTCAATTTTGAGATAATAATAAGAACAGAGAATGACCGAAAAGCTAAGTCGTGTCGCAGAAGGGAAAATTTTGCGTCGAAAGCCCAGACAAACGAGAGCGTTGCAGAGGAAAACAAGATCACGCCTTTCTACCGTAATCCACAGAGAAAAACTGGTTCCGTGGACTGTCCCATTAGAGCCCGCCCAGCAGTTCGTGTGGACAGGGTCCTATTGCACTTAATAAACAGGCGAGCTGTAAATAATAATAATTTATATATATATATATATATATATATATATATATATATATATTTATATATATATATATATATATATATATATTTATATATATATATATATATATATATATATATATATAATTGTATGTATATATATATATATATATAAACCAAAAAGGGTATTTTGAACAGAATTTCCCGAAGTCTTCGCGATTTGAAAATATAAGGAAGTTTCACATAGCAAATTGCGTTCTTTGTGACTCGTTTTAAAATCCATTTTCGCTCTCAAACGCATCCAATTTACAGATCCTCTTATTTAGGAACTATATACTGTGATTCATTGGCCAGTTTTTTGATAAAGATAGAATATATTTTTTAAAATGCTGTCAAAGTGAGTATTTCGCACAAAATTTTCCAAAGCAATCATGATTAAAGAAT
Organism: Maratus speculifer; assembly: GCA_964019185.1. NCBI lineage: Eukaryota > Metazoa > Arthropoda > Arachnida > Araneae > Salticidae > Maratus > Maratus speculifer. Next base: position 147,599,532 of record OZ025298.1, read on the forward strand.
TAAGGATGTATTTAAACAACAAATCGGTTATTTTATGACTCATTTTTAAATTCAATTTTTTTCTCAAATGCATTCAACTGAGAGTTTTTTGTTATTTAGGAACTGTATAATGTACAGTTTTGGTCGATTTTTTAATAAATTCAGAATTTATTTCAAAATATGTTGCCAAAATGGGCATTTGAGCTGAATTTTTCTTAAGATGATTCTGATAAAACAAGTTTTTCGAGATAAATGAAATTAAAAATTTTTCATAAACGGCCAAATGAAGTTATTAAACTGGGTTTATCTCTAATCATATATATATATATATATATTGTTGAAATGAGCACTCTTCGAAATCTACCTCCGCCTATAGGCCCAGCCGACAGGGATTTCTGGCATTTGTCGTGATGTAATTCATTTTTTGCCTGGCTTCTGTTGCGGACCGAGTTTACAGCTGATAAGTAACCTGTCGCCTTTAACGAAAGGTTGCGTCTGGACGAAAAATACGTCAGTAATTTTAATCTCCATCATGAATTTTGCTAGGCAAATCTACTTTTTGCAGAAGTTTAAATAAATGTGTGTTTTAATGTTTTCCATCATTTAAAATATGTACTTTTTAAATGTTCCTTTTTAAAGTAAAAAAATAAACATATTAAGTTCATGTTACATTTAAGTATTCATACCTTTTAAAATTTTTAAATTCGTTTTTAAAATATACAAAAATATTTTCTCACGCCTCAAATGTTATTGCCTAGAAGATTATGTTGTTAATTTAAAGAAAAAAAACCCCTAGAAAGTTATCAGAAAAAAAAAATTAAAAAGCAATCTTCAAAAATTATGGTGTGACAAAACTACTGTGGATGCATGTGTATGAGTTATATGTATGTTTCCGTGTATGAGATATTCCATTTTCTCCTCTAGACTCTTTTTGGCTTTAATCGTTGTGTAAAAAAGTACCTTTTACCGGAAAACAAAAGAGATAATACATTTATAAATTAGAGATTATTGATTGAAACAAATGTAATAATTTTACCATTAAATATTGTCCTAAAAATGTTGTTTTTATTTATAAGATGAAGAACCGCAAAAAAAATTATGCTTTCAGTAAAAAACGAAAAATATTTCCAGTTATCGTTTCTAGAAATGATATTTGCATTTTAAAGTGTCACTTCATTTTTAAAAAAGTATTATTTTCATCGTATTTTTTATTCATTTAAAAAAAAAAATAATCCACATTAATTACGTCTAGTTGAGTAGAAAATAAAGTTATATACTTGACATTATATATTTTTAACCTCATACTCATTGAAATGTTTTCTGAAACTTTTTTGATAATCATGTTGTTTTGTGTAATTATTGAAATATTTTTAATGACGTAATATAAATTTTCTAACGGAAAAAACCGTTGTTAAAGTGCTAACGTAGTCGTTAGAACGATTCATTATTTTTATTTTAAGTTTAATTATTAAATACCAGAGGATTTTCTAATGTGTATCTCAAGGTAAATATAATAAATGCGTGAAAAAACAATTAAAAATAATTATTATTATTTAAAGACTACTACTTTACAGTACATCATAATTAGATCATCAGTAATTAATTTTTTTGCATGGATTTTTGAATTTCAAAACTACCTTCTAAAATAAATTTTCAATATATTAAAATGTAACATAAAAAAAATGGAAGTATACTGCCATTTTATTTTTTTAATTGCTATAGTTTGGAAAAATATCTGAAAAAAATTACAGCTAAAAACGTCACTGAAGAAATCTGTGCCTTTGTTATTATTATTTGTTGACGATAAAAAATGGGATTTCATTACATATTTTTTGGAAAAAGAAAGTCTTTTTTTAAGAAAAAATATTTCAAAAAAAAAAAATTAAAAACTCATTAGAATTAATTAATTTAATTATAAGAAGTAATTTAAAATAATAATTATAAAATTAAACCAGAACAAACAGATTCTTATTATTAGATTTTCCTTTTCAAATAAAGCATAAACATTTCATATCCAAAAAGTAATAAGATACGAAAACTAATATGAGCAGAAGAAACAAAGTTGGTAATTACATTTCATAAATATAAAAAAAAAAATGTTAACAATCACAGTAAAATTTCAAAAACAGAAATATATAAAAAATATTTAATGTCATGATCATAATCTCGCACGTGTAAGCACTTCGCGAAACAGAAAGAAAACAAGTTAAAAATTGCACGTTAAACGTGGGAAATGAGGTGTGTTCGTATTATGATTAATTTTATAAATATTTAGAACATGATATTAGCTATTAAACTCTTATGCAAAAACACATAGATACAAAATTTGATACGATCGTATATCTTCCATTCTGCAACAAGAAAATAATAAAACTTCATCTTAAATAGGACATAAAAACATGGCAAACCTAGATTCATTACCTATCATAGGATATCGTAAAATGCGTAATTCATTCGAAAACCATTTTTAAGCTACTTTCATTCACACTTTGTATCTCTTACAGATTCTTTTGTGTTAATATGTATATGATCTACAGCATATATATCTAGAACGTTATATGCAAAAATATTGTTAAATTTAAAAACTTATGTCACAATTAAAAATGCGCTTCCTGCAAAGATCTTCAACATACAGTGTTTCTGGTACATTACATTATCAAAAAATTAATAAAAATTCTGTAAATGAAAAATATTTTTTGCACCTTATATTGCAGAGAATGTATATTTTAGTAAACTTTTGTAAATACATGTCAATTTTATCCTGTTTCAAAAGCTCTAGCACCTTTAAAATGAACTTGAAACATTTTTCTTCCATTGAACGTAATGTAATGGAATACTTTTGATTGTCCCTGTAATCAAACTATGCATTCAATTTTCGTAAAATTTGAAATAACTCGACAGAATTATGCAACAATTATACATTTTAAATTTCAAATGATTCGGCTCAGTAGTCGTTGCTCTGTTATATACAGGTCGATTGACAGGAGGGCGGGCGGAATGAACGACGAGGTGCAACGTATTTACATAAATACTAACGTAGCTAAAAAGACAACTAGATGTAGGTTCCGAATTGTATCGATATCACGTACGAAGTGACACGAACATAGATGCGCGATCAATATACGGGACGTATCAGGTCTTCGTGCGAATGGAAAATAAAATATTTAACGCAGCATGCTTAAACGACAATCAATCAAATAAACAAAATCAATAATAATAATAATATGTAGAAAAACTCTATGAGAACAGTGTTAACAACTTCTAATTTTGTACAGTTAAATTTATGATACACTTGTTTTAATGCAGATAGGAAATAAAAAGTTGGATATTTATTTATTTGCATTATCACTCATAATTAATGCCCTCGGCTTGTAGATAGATGTATGTGATGTCATTTGAAACTGGCGTGTTTCACTTAACAATGTATCGCAATATTTTTCAATGCTCTAATCTTCTTTATTACCATAGTCAACATTCAATGATGTAACTATCAATTTAATAAATTAGTAAAATAAAGAATCAATAAAGAATCTAGTATCAAGTGACTATGATTTTACGATCATGCATTTTTGCATAGAAAACAGGCAGATTGGCAACAGTAACTTTTATATGAAGGAGAGGACGAGGTATTTATAAAATTGCTTTATTCTGATTATAATTTTTTACATTTTCAAAACCGCACCGGCCGGCTGTGCGACATGCTAAACATCACATCTCTCTTGCGTTAACGCGATCTGTGTCTTAAACTTATTGAATATCATTTTAAAAATATTAAATTGATATGTTCGGTTAGCGATTTGCAGCTTCTTGGAAATGTTGAAAGGTACGTCACATGAACGTGCATTCACCTGTTCTAAAAACGTAGCAGTAATTTAAATAAATAAATTTGTATTTTCTTGATACTGACGATTTAACACCCCAGTAAGAATATTGTGTATAAGTTCTTAACCTTCTTACTGCCTTGAATTGATATATTCGTTCATAAACATGTAGCCTGCAACAGATTTTTAATTATCTAATTCTAGGAATACTACATAATTTTGAAATATTAAGTTAACTATCAAAGGTTTTATTTCTATTCATAATGAAATGTTTCTTATAATGTATAAAATACTTTAAAAATTACAGAGGATACAAGCATTGCATCCTTTTCTTCGGCGGTCAGGAGGTTAATACATTTTTAGCATTAATAAAGGGCCAATGCATTCTTCTAAGTGCGGTTGAGATAAATTTACTGGTATGCCAAAACTCATATTTTAGCCAGAAATTGCTCTTGTTGTTTTGGGTGAAATCTAAGGAAATTAAAATAAATTTTCAAAAGAATTTATTTTCTAATGAGTAGTATCAATAGAAAACTAATCATTAAAATTTTATTACAAAAACTTAATATTGCACTATTTTCAGAAAAAAATGTATAATAATGTTTCCTCGTAACACGACATTTAAAAATTTTTGAGATTTTTTTTAAAATCTTATAATATATGTAGATAAACAAAATAAAAGTTCGCAGAAAAATTCTCGAGTCAACAAATCTGTCAAGTTGTGGCCAGTTTTTAAAAATATCCTGTATACAGAAGTGAGTAGAACCGAGCACAAATTTTATGCATACATACAATATGTATGAAGTTTAGTGCTAGTGACTTCCACGCTATTCCCAAAAAAAATCTATAGATAAATAAGAGATTGCGAGCAGAATGATCTTGCCCCGGGGCCACCCATAGCTTTAATAGGGTCCTGTTAAAGATAATTGTAAGTTATCATAATATGAACGGCAAGCATCTTATTAATAATTGGAAGCTTATACTTGGAAGCTTATTTGGGGAATGATACATGAAATTCTTGCCTAAAGAGTACATATATGCTATATAATGTTATGCTTTTACGTTTATGATATTTTTTCATTACAAATAAACATTTTTGAAAGAAAAAAATTATTAACTAAATATTTTATCATGCGGTAATAGGCTTGTTACATAAAAATATTTCTAACTGAATAGTCAGCTTTCAATGAAATATATTCAAGTTCAAAAAATTGCATATCTACAAATATACGTAATTGTTATCTTTTATATTTCATGCGTAAAGTAAATTCTAAAAATATAAAATATATATTTACTAAATATTTTTAAAAACTGCTCGAGAATAATTTTAAATAATATTGCTACATATGTTTGAAAAATTAAAATTCATTATTTAAAATCTAAAACAATATCCTTTTATAACGTAATATACTAATTGAAATTTGTAAACTAAACGTAAAGCAAGTTAGTTTTATCAAAACGTCGCAGCAAATTTCTCTGCTTCTTATTAAATTGAATTTGCTTAATTCCTTAAATGAATATTTAAAATAAAAACAAATGCAAATTACATAAACATAAGGAAGCAATCAGCGAAAGTATAATAACAAAACATTTTCGAGAAAGTTTTTAAAATTTAAAATACATAAATGAAAATTATATTTTGCGAAATTCTCTAGTGTACATTAATTTTTCAGAAACTGTAATGTTATGAATAGAACAACATAAAGCAAGGAATCTCATCAAATTTAATAAAGTTGAAATAGTTTAGTAAAATTTATGCTACCATAGTTAAACTTCTGAATATATTTTTTATAATATTAAGTTTGTAAGTACTTGCTTTCGGGAAATTTTATAAAATAGGATTATCTGCTTTATTTAGTGCTAAGTTAATTATACTTGTAATAAACTACGCATTGCACAATTTCTAGATAACTTGTAGAAGTGATTGGAAATAAAGACATAGATTACCTTTGAGAAATGAAGGAATAAGAATTTCAACGATTACTTGACAGAAATAAAAAAATATAACTGACAAGGGTTAGAAACAAAAGCTTTAATCTTGGAAATTCAATTAATGATGTACATTTTTATAAACAACTGAATTATAAAATGTGCTATTTGTTGTGTTTTATTATAGAGAAGAAGAGTCCTTATTCTTCATAAATTTTATGCAACAAAACAAGCCTCTAAAATGTTTAGTATCTTTGTCGGGTGTTTTATGTATCTACTGATACGTCCGTTGCTGTGGAATTGTCTGTTCTAAAATTCTAAGCACTTGAAAAATCCAGTGTCAGGAATTGATCAGGGATACCTCGGCTCGAATCTCCAATGCTCGTTCAACTGTGCCTTTCCGGACAAATTTGGAGTACTATTTGATGGAACAAATCATAACATCTAGTCTTATGAACAAAATCAGCTCAACAAAATAATTTGAAGGTTTTTTTTTACCAATTTAATAAATATATTAAAAGTTAATTAATACTATATGATATACACAATGTAACATATATCATGACGCACTCTCAATTTTAGACATTTCGTCAAACATTTAAAATGACGGATTCTTCTGCAACTACCAGGATCATATTTGACTTCATATTCATTAATAACTATTTGATAAGGAGGACAATTAGTGGATCGACATAAAATGAAAGAAAATTATTAATATTTGGGTTCACCCTGTACATAAAAATGCATGAAATGATCTATCACAGCAAAATACAAATATGTGGATACTTTATAACATGATTGATTTTTGATACAATAACTAAAACCGTAACTAAACTCGTTGTAAATCACACGCCGAACGTGGCATACAAGGAGCTTTCAATTTATAACTATTTTTTTAAATATTCAGATTTTGATGTAAGGATTATGAAAGTGTTATGCAAAAACCATAGACACAAAATATGATACGGTTTAATGTCTTAAATTACGTAATATGAAAATCATAAGATTCCATCTTAAACAGTACGTAACCAATATGGCAAACCTAGAATTATAACATATTACGTGATATCATTCAATTGATTGCGGTATATCATTGATATATGACTTAGAAGAAGGAAGAAAGCTTTTATTATTGTCTTTTTAAGTTCTGATTCGATTTTCAATTAATTTCAAAAGACTCAACTTAATCCTCTAAAAATTACATTAATGAAATTTCAAACCATTTATTTAGTAGATTGGAACTGTATAAGGTCGGACGAACAGACCAAGAGTCGATTAAAAATGCAATATATTTATATAAATATGACATTTCCCATAGACCATAATGGAATAAATATTTTTGTGCGGTGTGATGCCCGCGCATACCTTTGTTCTCAAGCGCCCCCCCCCTCTTGTCTTGTAACACCCCCTCTTGAAAGATGAGAGGAAACTAGCCGAACGGAGATGATCACCACCTGAGAATGTGTGAGGAAAAAGGCGGTCCGATTTGCTTCAACCGTAAATGGAATTAATGTGGAACAAGAACGAAAATATTATTTGTATGTTATTTATTTTGTGTCCCTGTTCGTGTTTTGTTGTGTTCGTCCAGTGATGTCCTGCAAATAAAATATATTCGAAAAATAGAACTGATCCGAGAATTTATTGGCCCACAAAGAAGCACCCACACCTAAGGAGTTTCACATGCGGTTTTGCAAATAAACTCTGAACATTATATTATTTTTAATACCGAGCATGGATATCATAGTAAATCTCAATAACATATAACAATTACAGAACAATCCAATCACATTAACGCAAGTTAGAATATGGACGGAAAAACCGAATTCTTAAACATTTTCACTATATTTTAAAGTGTTAAAACGACTAATAGATTGAAAGGTGACTTTCTGAAATTTATATTCAATAGCCGGTAGCATAATCGAATTCTTTTGTACAGCCCTGTATTTTGTTTGCTCTCTTTACATACGTATATTCCACTATTTAGTTAAAATATTGTAAAGACTAAAACACTCTTAAATCTTGAGAATATACGATTTACAGAGATTATCTTCCATAAACAACCATATGTATATATTTCTTTGCGTGGTCCTGTATATCATATTTCTACATTCTATAAAACATATCTTGTTAATTCTCTTGCAGTTTACCAGAATTTATTTTAAAGCCACCTCCAAGCTACTTTTGTTCATATTCAGTAACCTGTGCACTTTCTGTTGTATTACTCTGTATATGATCTACAGAATTTATACACACAATGCAATATGAAAAGATTTAGATAAACTTAGAAACTCATACGATAACTAAAAATGTATTTCTAGGAATCATCTCTAACATATTTCGGTTGCAGTATATAGTATCCGAAATCTTTTATATGTCTCTGTAAGTAATATGCATTTTTTTTTTTTTGTTACAGGATGCAAGTCATAGTAAAACACAGCAATCTACATCAGTTTCATTATATTCAAAATAGTTTAACATGATTAAAATACGCCGAAAGCAAAGTTTCACCCTATTCCGTTTTGTACTAGAATGCACTTGTGTGGTCCTGTAAAAGAATAATAAACATTTTTTGCTCTTCATAATGTAACATATTTAGGGATTGCAATCCGGAGACTAATTTCCGATCCCGTGATTTCGGGATAGTTTAGATTCTATCCCATGATCCCGGTATAATGATGGAATTATGAAAATTAGAATTTCTCTAATATCACTAATTTTCGCAATAGCTAAATTTCAAAATATTGAAAAAAACTATTAAAGGGAAAATACAGACTGACTTTTGAATATATACCAAGTTCAAAATATATCTGTATTATAAAAGCCAAACGTATATGTGCTTAACACATACGTTATTTTATGAATGGCAACATTTACACATTCAATTCGGTTTTGCAATTTTCGATACTGCAAATTTTGTACTTCTAAACATCGCTCATTTTCAATATTTACATCATCGTATAGAAAAAAATTATGCACTTTTAAATGCAATTTGTTTGAAAGCTGCATCTCAATTTATTCTTGACATATTAATTTTTTTATGCATTTTAGTATGGATTTTGTAATTGTGGCAACATAAACACGCCATTTTTTCTTAAAATTCATAAAATTTAAAAGTTGCGTATGTAAAATTTGAGAAGTTGAAAATTATGACGGGTTTAGGTTTCAGGTGAAATTCTAAGATCGTGTCAATTCGAAATATATATATATATATATATTCATATATATATATATATTCATATGTATTTATACCAAACATAAGAGCCTCAGTTGATAACTTCATCTTAATAACTGATTTTTATTATATTTTGCCTTATTATTATATACTGTAAAAAAAATATTATTTACTGTATTATTATATACTGTATAAAAAATTACCCATTTGCTGCAGCATCACTCCATCTTTTTTATAGAATATCTCTTTTATGACCAATGAGAATGCTCCATAACACACTAAAGTAACCATTTTCTATAAAAGTGGTGGAGTGACGCTGCAGCAAATGGGTCAAATGTTTAACAGTATATTTTTAGATATGCGATTAAAATTTAATTTTAATAATTTGGACAACTGAATTTTATATAAATAGTATGTTTTTTTTTTTCAATTTTAGCTTTAAATAATATTTGTTTGAGAGTTAGACTGAACATTGTAAGATGCATTTTTACTGTAACTAATTGTGTAAGTTTATTATAAATCAATGAAACAGTTCCTTCTTAAACATTTACTTTTGTCGAACTTCGATGGGTTCCACTTTGTTACTTTAATAGTAAAAAAGTATAGGATAAATTACAACAATTGGAAATTAAAACAAATATGCTGTTGATGTTTCACATTAAACAATAGTAACAAAAAAAAAAAAAAAAAAGATATATCTATGTTTTATCTTCCGAATAATTTCTTTCATTTGATGTTAAAAAAGTCTTTGAATGGGTAAATATTTACATATGAAAAGATAATTAACATCACTAATTAAATTTTGAATTATTCTCACAGCCAAATAACTAAAGATTACAAATTTAGGATATCGAAAACACAAGATTTTCTCCTACATAATGTTTTTTCTTCCCTTGAAATAAAAGTACTTGACACATATTCACATATAACAATAAAAAAATAAACAGATGCATTATTTAAATTTCTAATTAGTGATAGTTGTCAAAATTTGAAAAAGCTGCATAACATAAAAAATTACTACATACCAAGATAAAAAAGAAAATTAGTTTGTATAGTTCAGTGTTTCTTAACTAATCGGTTTTCCTTTGAAAGTATGATCTAAAAAATATCAAACTACATAAAGTATCATCTCCAAGAAGACTTCTAATTTTGCTTGCAATAAACCCTGCTGTTGAAAATGCTGGTTCTGCTTCTAGACCGCGGGAGAAATTTTCAGCAAATATTGATAAGCTAATTCTAAATAATGACTGCGTACTCCTTCATTTTTTTAAAAAAAAGACACCTCATTTCTATTTTGTATTGATAAAATATTTTGTTTTTGTGTTTCAGGATCAACAGTTCGCATGCTTTTTTCTATTTCTTCTTGTAATTTTTGAATATATGTTCGGTTATCCGTTTGCCGCTTCGCAGTGGGCTCAATATGCGTTATTTCTCTCTCTTCAAAATTGCCATTGTCAACGCTGTTTAGCTTTCCAATTATTGCTTTCACTTGCTTCTTAGTAAAAGTTTTGTTAGGAAATAGAAAATATAGAAATATACTGCTAGAAAATATACCTGCTATAAAATAGAAAATATATTGCTAGATTCTGTACTCAGGTCATCTCGTTTAGGATCACGCAAACAATTCAAAACAATTACGTCGTCGTTCTCTAATGCGTAGCTTTAGCACATTTGTCATTTTGTAAACAAATTTTGATTTATTCTCCTACAATTCGTTTAAAAGAATTTATAAGGCTGCGTCTGCGGTTAACAAATTGGAATCCCTGCGACAGATTGCTTCTGCTGTGATTTGTATTGGTTTGAGGACATCAACAATTTTGTTTATCAGTAGAAAATCGGAATCGTCAATGCAGATCTCATGATTTGAATCGATTAAAGCTTTCTCTATGCTACTTTTCAAGAAATAAAATCGTTTAATCATAGATACCAGGTTATTTTATCTAGTCTTGCAATCTAAAAGAAGGGAAAGTTCTTTCTTTTTTTCAGATTTAACATACTTTTGAAGAACTTCATTCTTTGTTGCAGATAATTTAAAATAAATTACCGATTGTTGAACTATTTAATAAGTTCATTGATATATTCATTAGAGTTAGAAAAGCCCTGTTCGTCCTTGAAAATTAAAACAAACGCATATCCCTAAACATGTAATCCCTAATCACTAAACGTAAGTGTATACTTTATTACGCTTCAGTAAATGCATATCAATGTCATTCTATTTGGAAGTTTGCAGCACCATTAAAATGCGCTTGAAACATTTCTTCCCATTGGCCGTCATGTAACGGAAAACTTTTGTCCGTCCCTGTAATTAAACTATGCATCCTATTTTCATAACATTTGAATTGACTCGCAAAATTTTGCAATAATTATCTATTTAAAATTTGAAATCATTCGGTTTGGTAGTGTTTTATCTGTTATATGCGGACGGACAAATAGACGGACAGAATGACTTAACGACGAACTGAACTGTAGATGCTACATATTTATATAATTACGAACGCAGAATTATATAAATTAAATTAATATTATACATAAAATCCTTTTTGAGAGCAACTAAATATCAGCTCATTTCTGTTGCTAATATTATTCTGAATACTACCAGTATTTGACTGAATTTTTTAAAAAAAGTTGCTCCATACAGTTGAAAAAAATTATGTAAAAAAAAGTCATTGTTATAATTGCGCATGCACACATAAAAAAATATTTCGTACAACAACTTATATTTCATAAAATACTCGATACATTTATATTCCAATTACACTATATTCTTTCGACTACGTTTTTTCTCTTTTTTTTATTGGGGATAAATTTGGTTAAAAACCCTGCCTGATACACTACAGAGCCAAAGGTCACCGTCCAGTTACGATCTAGATAAAGACATGAGGTATTATTTCAAAACACCAGGCGTTTAAACAAAACAGGACACGTCATATATTACCATGAAGACTTTATCCCGAAATCTCATAAGGGCCCGTCAATAAATAAAAAAGTAATTAATATCTGTCGGAAAGCCCTCTCAGAACTAATGTAGGAAATACGATTAAACTGTAGATTTTGATTAAGAGACTTATTATTATAAAGTGAGTTAATTTGTATGAGCACAACATGTGTACTCATAGAGAAGGGTTTTTACAAAAAACAGGTCAAAATTTTGCCACATTTTTTGCTTATAATTTGTTTTTAATATAACAAAGGCTTTTTATAGAAAATGAGACAAACAAAATTCTACATAATACCCTGCAATCAGAATTTAAAAGGAATAAAAATTGTATAAAATTTAGTAGGTTTACAAAATAATATTTTAGTGCGCATGCTTGAAGCCATTTCATTTGAATATTGTTTTAGCTAATTGTATAGAAAAACTTTTGTATAAGCTTGAAAATACTGAAAAAGAATCGTCGATAGAATAAGCTGAAAATTCTTTGTTTCATAAATGAAGCAAAATAATGCCAGGCTGTATCCATATGTTGATTTATTCGTGTGAATATAGAATACACAATATTGTATATACTAGAGTATTTCGGTACATCCCATCTTTTTTTATTTATTGTTAAAATAATATTTTTATGAACAATATGATAAAAAACGCAGGCTGTGAATGTTTTTTAATAACGTATCACTTTTTATATTCAAATACATAATCACTTTTTTTTACATCATTTTTATTTTTACTTCTTAAAATAATAGTAGATATTTTCAATTAATCCAGAAAAAGTAAAAAATTCTACTTCAGAATTTAAAAATTAAGAAGACACAAAAAGTTCCTTGTGCCAAAAATTCTGTTCAAAGTTCTGGATAAAAATTGCCGATATGATTTTTTTTTAAAGTTAGAAAATCTTCAGCTGAAATTACCGTTTGAGAAAAAAAATGCAATGCAAAATATGGATTATTATTTAACAACAAAAAGAATAATTTATTTTTACCGCCCAAAAAGTGACAAAATATGTATATTTGTCGAATTTTATATCGAATTTTCTTACACATAACTACAAAATTATGCATTTTGAAATATAGAAAACCAATTTTTCAATTTCAAAAAATATTTTAAAATATTGTTTATTGCATAAACGTTTCTATTCGAAGCATTTGGAATTTAAAATTAAGTAATGGAGTTTAAAGAAAACTTTCAGATCCCAATTTGCTTTTCAGATTAAATTAACTTTTAAAATAAGATCTCAGAATTATTTCTTTTATTTTAATACAGATATTACATGGAACTAAAATTATATCAAGCAGATGTAAAACAAACACAGCTTTAATTTTAAAGGGCTGAAAAATTCAAATACAGGGTTTGTGTTCTCCCTTTTATAATTTAGTTACGCAATCTTCTAAAGATATTTCGTTTTGGCTGTCAGAAACATCTGTTCGAAAAATATTTGTTTAACTTTGTAGATTTTCATGCATAAAACATACTTTTCTAAAACTATTAACTTCCATAATTAATTTACCTATGTTGATTGTGCCTGCCTTTTTGTATAAACGTAACTTTCTTAAATAGATTTATGTATGAATTCTATACCTCATAAATGAATACTAATTTTATTTTCGTTTCATGATGCGAAAAAAAATTTACGAACGTCATCAAAATAAACATTTGTAAGTATTTGTATATTTTATAAATAATTTTATTTACTAATATAAATTTTGACTTTTTAACAAATTTACTCAATATATTCATAAGCTATACCAGAAATGTACGATATTCAGATTTTTGAGAAAAATGAAAATAAGTTCCTAATTTCATAGAAAAGAAATTATACTGTTTATGGAAAACCCATTTTTTAGGTAGTTGTTTTCATTAACTCTTTCGTGACTGGAGTACTATTGATAGAGCATGATTTTTTATCAAATACTATTTTATCTTAACAATTATTTAGTTATTTTTTACATATAGAAATGATAGTATATGTCTATGCTTTTCTTAGTATGACTACATCTACAGGGGTCGCAGCATCCCTGAAATTTTCGCACTTTCCTACGACAATTTTAAAACGATAATATTTATTGTAGAATTTCATTGTAGAATCTGAGAAAAAGATTTTTTATTTAAAATACTGGTAGAAAAGTGCGAAAATTTTAGGGAAGCTGCGACCCCTGCATTTATTTTTTGATTTTTAGTAATAGTAATAACAGTAAAAGTTTACATATTATATTTGCACCTTTGGCGATTTAATTACATTATACATCTATTTCACGCTTTCAGCTTAAAATATAGGTTACTTTTCTGAACAAATTATGTATGATGAAACATAAAGAACAATAAAATTTTGTAACAGCTTTTTAAATCTTCTGTGATACGATATTTTTCAAACGTCGCCAAAAAAAAATGTCCTTAATTTATTATCATATATATATGAACTGAACTGTATGAAAAATAAGCGCATTTGTTGCATTCCAGTCAATGAGATAATTGTTAAATATGAGAAAGTCTATTTGGATAGTTGCGAATAACATTGTTAAAATAAAAAATATTTTCTTCCCAAACTGGAAAAAAATTCGGACCCGAAAGGGTTAATACATTTCCCAGAAACATACTTTTATGTACAGTATGCCCACTAAAGTCCTATCCTCTTAATTTCGGAACGGCTGCTGTTATGCTCATAAAAGTGGTATTTAGATATATTAAAGTAGACATGATGTACTCAATAAAACCATCCATGACACTACTTACAAAGAAGGCCTCCATACGGGCATACTCCAAAAAATCTGAAAAAATATTCAGAATTTTCTTTTCATAAGAATATATACATTTATAAAAAAATTTCTGCGGAACCTCCATGCAACGCCAGTAAAAAATAATGAAAATTTCTTTATTTGGCGACTTTTCATCGGTTGGCGATGGAATGCAATTTCAAAAAATAATATTTTATGTCAAATACACTTTAAGAGTAAAAAAAGTTTCATGTTGAATTTGTTTAGATAAATATAATCTAACTTTTGTTTCGTCAGTTTTAGTTTGTTTTAAGTATAATTTTGTTATACCTACATTTATATGTATTTTTATTCAAATTTAACCATCAAAATTTGCGATTTAAAACGAAATTTATAATTTAAATTAATTAAAACTGCCTCAAGCTCTAAGTCCAATTGAACGTTGCCGATTGAATTCTGTTGCTATGGAAACATCTGGCTAAATACGGTTAAATATATAAAAATAACTTTTCTCTATATGAATATTTTACATATGAAACTATTTTTTCCATTTATACATTAAATAACTATAGAAACAAATAATATATATGTAATACATACATACATATATATGTATAATAATATATTGAATTCGCTCACTGTTTGTGTTTAAATTCATTAAATGCCATTTACACGCATTCTAAAGATCCAACGGTTTTCAGTTGCGTAAAAATCGTTTGCTTTTGGCCAGGAAAAGGGCTGCTCGCAAAATTGCGTGAGGTTTTCAATTAATGTACAAATATTTGAAAGTATTTTATTTCTTTACATACTTTCAATGTCATTCCGCCGCTAATTTTGACTGATCTTTTACTACATACATAAGTAGTTTAATTAGTATTTTTTCACAAAATTCTAAATAAGCCCAGTGTGGAGACGTTCCTTGTTAGTGGAAAGCTGCAGATTCAGCAATCATTCTTGGAAATGGAATGAGATAGGGGGTTAAAAGTGATTTACAAAGTTGTAGAGCATCATCGATTTAGAAAAAAAGGCACTATGTAGATATAAGTGCGTAGAATAGAAAAATTGAAAAAACATTAATTTGTTTTTTTGTTATTTGCTTTGTTCAATTCTTTCCTTAATGCCCACAAAGCGTCTTTTCGTACTAAATCGATATCGCTCTATAACTTTGTAAATCACTTTTCTTTCTAACTCTTCCTGTTTTCAAGATTTCAACTATAATGATTTATTTAACAATCATATATTTGGTTTAAAAAATAATCTAACTTAATTACGAACACAGCTTTTATTACAGTTTCATAAAGAATCTTCGATATATTTCGTTGAGCAGATTTCAATATTAGACCAGACATTGTGATCGTTAAACGTTACTTTGTGAACGAATTCTCTTGAATCATATAGGACCACTCAATCAGTAAAGCCATATGATTTACCGACCTTTACATTGGCTGTTTTAACCAAGATATTCCTGGTTTGAATCTTCAAAAGGAATTTTTTCCCTCTTGTATATTTAACACTATTGTAATTCATTTACCAAAAGAATAATTGTTTGAAAACCATGCAACGTAAGTGAAGTAATCCCAAAGTAGAATCACATCCATAAGCCGTGCTATTAAATTAAGATCAGATAATTAGACATTTTTCTTTAGAGCAGTGGATAACCATACATTCCTTTGTTGGAATTCCCAGAAAATCTTACATCTGAAAATCGTACTAAAACAAGTGGGTAAATCTGATAGAGATCGCATTGAGGATTTTGTTTAATATTCCTTTTAAAGCACTTTATCCTTAAATTAAAACTTAGGAATCGTTAATTTATAATTAATAAATCCTTAAATTTTTCAATAAAAACATAGATGACGGTGAATAAAATAAAACTTAAAACGCCCTCCTCTGGTAAATAATAATAAAAAAATCTTTTGTTTCACACTGCTGCAGATCTGTAATGAAATAAGTAAATAATACTTAGATAGTAAATTTTAAAACACGATTTTACTTTGTTGTCCCTGTTTGCCATCACACCAGTTAATATAAATTGATCATTGAAATTTTTAACAGTCGATGATATTGAGATAATTTCTCATACTAAAGAGTTGTTTATCATTTGAGAAGCGTCAGGTCAATGTTGCAAAAAATTACTTAGTGAATTTTGTCAGATGAAAAAAAAAAAACTGGAGAAGTTTTAAACTATATTTTTTTTAACGATAATTTCTAAAACTTTAAAATTTTGTATTAGAAAATATACAATATTTATTTTTTAAAAAAATGTCAATTTCTGTTTTTTTATGTGAATAATGTAACTTGAAGTTTTTTAATTTGAACTATTTTAGTTTTACGTTCTATGTTTTACATTCTTTTTTACATGCTTAAAAGGAAATATTCTAACATCTGAATAAATATTTTTCATATCGAATTTGTTAAACTACAAAGGGTAAAGATGGGTTGGAGTGAGTGTTTAGTAATATATAGCCCAAGAGTTATAGTATAGAATGATATGACATATGAACATTTCTCTAATTGTTTGGGGTTGAATTAGACCCCACGAATCAAAAGAGCGTCACGAGGTATCTCTTCGGTCAAGGATTCAAAAAAGAGTCGAGCACGCTGTACATTAATTAGGAGTTGATTGAGAAATATTGCTTAAAATACACTAGTTAGAGCTCCGTAAAATAAAAACGCAAATAAGAAATTAAGGGATTAAAGAGTGGTCAAAGAGATTCTGATGATATATCGTATGAGGGGAGGATTGAAAACATTTATGAACACGCTTCCCCAGATGTGCTCCACGCTCTCACATCCCGAATTCCACCCCTCACCTGTTTGAAATTTTTATATTTAATAAATAATATTTATGAACACGCTTATCCAAATGTGCTCCACGCTCTCACATCCCGAATTCCACCCCTCACCTGTTTGAAATTTTTATATTTAATAAATAATATTTATCAGAGTTCCCAAATAAAAACAACACTTCTAAAATTATATTCATTGTAGAAAATGCTTCAAAAAATGTTCACGCACCCTTTTCTACCCCTGCTTCTGAAATTCAAATCCTTCTCCTTGTATTACATTCTTATATATTATCAAATATATGAAATTTTAAAATCGATTACAAAATCCCAAGACGGAAAATTATAATTACTGAAAAAACAAATTTAATTATAAAAAATCATTTTTTATAAAAATTAGACATTTTTAACCATGTTTGAAAAATATTTATATATGCCTAAATTTAAAACCCGAAATTGCATTGTTTGCAAAAATTTTACTCATTGTACAAAATCCCTTGTTATCAAATTATCTGATTTTACCAGTCACATTTCTCTGAACATGAAATATTTCTCCAACACCAGCATCCTTGAAGAAAAATAAAATTAGTTTATACAAATTAATTTTAATGGATTTTTACGCTTCCAGATAGAGTTAAAAAAATCTCAAAGTGACAAAATCTTTGCAGTATTCAAATTTTTATGTCTGGTAAACTGTAAAGTAGAGGTGTCTTTCAAAACGCCTAGTGCATTTATGGCTATGAAACTCCTTATGAAAAATAGTAAACTATTTCTTTGTGAGAACAAATCATTGATTAAAATCAATGCTTTTGTTAAAATATTTTATTATATAACATTTTTCATACGTTTTAATTGAGGTTTTTAATTAATAAAGTGTGTTAATAAAGACATTTTTATTCCAAATTTATTCTTTTGGCGAGGTCACTGGTGTAGTAAGTGGTGTGTATTGCAATAAAATTGGATATTTTTCAAATAGTACACTTGACATTTATTGAAAAAAAATAGTAAAACATAAAAATAAAAAATAAAAATACAATAATTTGCCTGTAGAGAGCGCCTTAACCCAGCACCCAACTTACTTTATAAATAATAAATGATATTAAAAAAATTAAACTGGTCGACAAAAATGGAAAATCTGCCGTATGATAATTCGTAAATTGGATCTCAGCGCATTCAGTACTAGGGAAATAACTGATAGACACTCCACCATTCACAGACTGCTGAAATGTATGAAACCCGGCTAAAGCGGAGAACTTACTTCTAGCAGTCATTGTTTGGTAAAGTGGCTATGCCTGTTGCTACTCGAGTATTGCAAGTACCGTAATTCACTTATTCCATTTTATGGCGGATTTTGCGTTTTTAATGACCAGTCACATTCTTGTTGTATTCTTTATAAAGCGATTGAAATGTTTTATGTGCACTACAGTGCTTCTATTTGCGGATTTTTATTTTTAATTTTTGTAAGTTCTTTTCAATAAATGTCAAGCGATTCTGAAATTTTATCTCATTTGGGCCAATAAAAAGTTTTAGAATTCTCTAAAGGGGACAACTTATTTTTTGATAACCCTGTATATTTTTTTCAAGCACTTATGGCGGTTAAGTAGCGTTATGTGTAAGTTTATATCTCGAAATTAATTATTTTTGTCGTCCAGCGATAAATATGTCTGTAAATTACACTATCGGTGAAATAAAATAATAAAATTAAAAATAAAGTAAGTATGTGCTTGAATAGAAAGCGAAAAAAATATTTTATCATTTTTTTCTATAAAGGAATATTGTCGTATATAAAGAGAACACCGATTCTTTGTATTATTAATTTTACATATTTGTTTGAAAATCTAAATGCTTTTATTTTAATTTTAATTACTTATGGTGAATCAATATTTTTTATTTGAAAAATCAAACATTATAGTAAAAACAGTTTAAATAAAAAAATTATTAGCGGTGTCATAGGCCGATTTTTTGATTAACTATTTTTTTCAATTTAAAATCTTTAAATTACACTTCCTGACATTCTTTCAATAACCAAATATTATTTTTGTCAAAATAAAAGTGAAAATTCTGATTTTTCTAATTGTCTGGATAATCTTTCAGGAATTTTCTTTTTTGAATCTATTCAAATTTAATAGAAGTTTTAATGCCGTACATCATTGCATTATTACCATATCGTTAAAATACTACAGGAAATTTCTTTTGCCTTTGACGATCATTATATTCTATCACATTCAATGACATACTCCTTTTCGGTTTTAAGAAATGCATGAATATTTACCATTTAAATTCGAAAATGTCTATGATCGGTATTTTAATTATTTCATTCGTAATGTTTTTTTTTAAATTTGTCAATGTATGAAGTTTTATGATCTTGTGGTTTATATTTTTTATCCGTTCAAACCGTGGCAGCAGTTAAGTGCAAGTGGATAATTGTTCTTACAAGTTCTAGAGGAAATTGCATGCAGCACAATGTTTTGCAAATGTTGTTAAAAAAAAGCTGCATAAATATATCAATAGATGAAAACATCTCCTAATATCTTGGGTTTTGGTGAAGACGAGAATGCTTTAAACCATAAAATATAACCAATCGTCTTTCCACAAGGTACATTTTAGATTTTATTTAAAAAATTATTCATAAAATAAAACTATCGATTGAAAACATGTTCCTCTTCATCAAATGAGCGGAACAATTAACAGATTATATTTTCAAATATATTTAAAAATTTCTGATGAACGCATGCTTTTAATTACAAATTAACGTTTATATTTTGCTTCATTACAAAAAAATGTAATAAATGGCTAAAAAATCATGCATTTGTTAAGTAACGGTAACTTCCCAGCTAAAGATCAACTGCAGAAATTTAACAAAAAAACTGCAGTTGGAAGACTGCGGTGAATTGGCCATTTCCACTATAGAATTTTTGCGGTTGATACAACTACAAAATTACTGTAGTTTGTAAACTGTAGTAATTTCGTGGTTGCTGTATCGACCTAAAAAATACTGCAGTTATTTTGTAGTTGCATCAACCTCAAAAATTCTCTGGTGCAATCGGCCAATTCACCGCAGTCTTCCAACTGCAGATTTTTCTGCAGTTCATTTCTATTAAGGCTTGCTGGAAAAAAATTTCTTAGCTTTTTGTTACAAGCTAAACACTTCTACGGTTTACAAAATCAATCTTAATTAAAACCTTTCTTTTTCATGTCAACAAATATTTTGGTTAACTTGACAATCATATGAAAATGTAATAACCTTGAATATTGCCAGGGTAAAAAAAAATCTTAAAAACACAATTTATGTCGGATGAGATTATTTACTTCAAAAGATCACGAAAAGACGAGAATTTCAGCAACACATCATTGAAATAAAGCGAATTTCATAGAAGGATCAGAAAAAATACTCAAATTAACACTAGCACCAAAATAGTAGCTAAAAAATTCTAGCTATTATTTTGATGCTGAGTTAATTTGAGTATTTTTCCAGATCTCTCTACAAAATTTGCTTTTTTTAATGGTGTGTTGCTGAAATTCTCGTCTTTTTGTGATCTTTTGAAGTAAATCTCATCCTTTGACATAAATTGTGTTTTTAAGAAATTTTTTGACTTAAATCAGTTTTTTTCTGCCGTCTTTTCATGTAAATTTCATTTTTTCTACAAATCAAGATTTCTCGGTATTCTTTACTGAAATTTGTGCTTTTACCTATGATATTTCGGCTAAAATCACATTTTTTCGTGATCCTTTGATTGAAATAGCACATGCAGAGATTCTTTAATGCAGATTGCACTTTCAAAAAAAGAAAAAAAAACAGTTTTGCTTTACAGAATTTTTTTATAATTTCACATCTCACAAACCTAGAAAATCAAACTATCGAAAACTGAAAAAGCAAAACAAGGATTATACTATTTCAGTTGTATGAAAAAAGGAAAATTTTCATGAAAAGTAAAACAAAAAAAAAAACAAAAAAAAAACTATATATAAAAACACAAATTAACTAGTTTGGAAATAATTTGGAATCTATTATAGTTTTCAATTAGAAACCATTTCAATAATGAATTTCCTTGATCGCTTTTGCAAAAATAGTGAATTTTGTTGATCAGACGGGGAAAGATTGTGGATTTTCTTCACCGATTTTGTAAAAATAATGAATTTTCTTGTTCGGTTTTGCAAAAATTGTGAATTTTATTGATCAGACATGGGAATATTTTGGATTTTCTTCATCGATTTTGTAAAAATAATGAATTTTCTTGATCTCATTTGCAAAAATAGTGAATTTTTTCGATCAGACGCGGAAAGGTTGCGGATTTTCATCACCGATTTTGTAAAAATAATGAATTTTCTTGTTCGGTTTTGCAAAAATTGTGAATTTTATTGATCAGACATGGAAATATTTTGGATTTTCTTCATCGATTTTGTAAAAATAATGAATTTTCTTGACCGCTTTTGCAAAAATAGTGAATTTTGCCCATCAGACGCAGAAAGATTGTGGATTTTCTTCACCGATTTTGTAAAAATAATGAATTTTCTTGTTTGGTTTTGCAAAAATTGTGAATTCTATTGATCAGACATGGAAATATTTTCGATTTTCTTCATCGATTTTGTAAAAATAATGAATTTTCTTGATCGCTTTTGCAAAAATAGGGAATTTTGACAATCAAACGTGGAAAGATTGTGAATTTTCTTCATCTATTTTGTAAAAATAATGAATTTTCTTGATCAGTTTTGCAAAAATTGTGTGTTTAATTGATCAGACATGGAAAGATTTTGGATTTTCTTCATCGACTTTGTAAAAATAATGAATTTTCCCGATCGGTTTTGCAAAAATAGTGAAATATGTTGATTAGACAAGGAAAGATTGTGGATTTCCTTCTGCATTCTTGTAAAAATAATGAATTTTCTCGATCGGTTTTGCAAAAATTGTGAATTTTGTTAATCCCAGGCGCAGAAATATTGTAGATTTTCTTCATTGGCTTCGTAAAAATTGTGAATTTTTTCAATCTTTTTAAAAATCTTAAATTTTTTTAATCGGTTTTCATAAAAATTTTTAGTTCTGAATGATGAGAAGCTGTGAGATTGTGGATTTTCTTAATCAGCTTCGTAAAAATTGTGAACTTTCTCAATTGGCTTCATAAAAATTGTGATTTTTTTCTTGACCAGATGCCGAAAAATTGTGAATTTTGCCAATCGGCAAAGTATAAATTGCTAATTTTGTGTTTATGCATGGAAAAACATGAATTTTCTCACCACCTTTTTGTAAATCACAATTTTATCGATGAAAACCTGAAAAAATCGCAAATTTTATTGACAACTTTTTTTATAACTGTATGTGACGGCTTTTTTGTTTTAGAAGTAACACTAACTCTATCATTTAAATTTATCAATAGCAATAAACAGACCTGTCTTCACAATTCTTAAGTATATTGTAAAATTTTTCAATTACATAAATAGTTTTTAAGGTATTAAAAACATATTTATCAAAAATATAATCATTGAAACAGCTCTCAGTACACATAGGTTAAAAAAAAAAAAAAAAATTAAAACAAAGAGAGAAACTTTAGTTTCAAAGTACTAAGCAAATTACTTATAAATAAAGGAAATATTTTTGACTCACATAATATAAACACCACACATGTATTTTGATTTAAGTAATGTAAACAATAGAGAAAAAAGAAAAATTACTTACTGGTGAAATGGTAATCCAACTTTATACTTAAAACCATAATGCTTATAAATGCAAAATATGTTTTATTATTTAATGTATAGTGTTCCCTCTAGAATATTTTTTACAGATGCAGTGCCTACCCTTTTTTAAATTGGCATCATGACCATTTTAAAAATAGTGAAATCCATTTTACTTTGCTATTTCACTGATATGCACAGACAGCCGTTTGCTAATCTTAATCTAAGGAGAATCTTTTTAAAATATCTCATTTTCAGTTCCATAAATGTAAATGATTTTGTTTTCACTGGGTAACTGATCTGTACAATAGTTTTTTTTTTCTTTTTTAAATGAGGAAGTTATACTTATTTTCAGACCAAAAACAAAAACAAAAAAATCCGGCAAACAAAATGAAAACTGTAAAAAATGAGCATCGTAGATTGACCTCAGCTAGCGTAAAGAATCATTTAAAAATATGGAAATACAAACAAAATATCTAAACAAATGTCTTGATAAGATTAAAATGACAACGCGTATGCTTTCATGCGAGTGAAGGAACCTTTCCAAATATTTTTTGTAAATATCTACTCAATACTGTAATATTTTTTATCTGTGTGCCAATAGTAGTTAGTCTTACTGAGTATAATTTTGTCATAATTATTGAATTTTGAAAATAACAAATACTTGTATAAGCGTAGGAAGAACATTCATATGCACACAAATTAACAAGCTTAGAAAAAATATTACAATCTTAATTGAATATATCGCTTGTGGGCTGCAATAATGGCACAACTCAAAAAATCAGGTTCTGAGATAAATGGGTTTGAAATTTTGCCTTGTAATGAAAGTAAGGAAGGCAACAGTGGCACTTCTGCTATCTGTTTGTGAAATACTAAACTACAAGATATGCCACTGTTGCTGCTGGAAAGAATACCAATCTGCAATGTTGAGAGTGCATTAACTGAAAATTCGTATTGTTCGAGTTGTGCCACTATTGCAGCCCATATACATGTCTGTCTGAGGTAATTTTACTTTCTAATGAACAGTGACCATTCTTCCAAAGCAAGATAAAAAAAAAAAGAAAAAAAAAGAAAGAAAGAAAGAAAAGCCACTTGATCAAATTTAAAATAAATATATTAAAGACATCGATAAGCAGAAAAGGTTGGTTTGGGTCCTGAAGCCATCAGATGACCGATGAAGTTTTGAGCTTAAAGTTAGTCTCTGTGACATTCAGGTGGGGCAATCGCAAAATTCGTGGAACAGTGCTCTGGTTTTAATGTCCATCCAAGGTCCTTTTACTTCCAGTTCAACAAGGACCATTTGATTGGAGAAGGGAAAAAATGAACTGACATCATTAGACCAAAAAAACAAGATTAAAGACATAAAAAATTAAAAGGGTTAGATAAAGGTCATTGGACGCCATTTGCGACTTCCAAGTTTAATGTTCAGTAACAGTCAGAAGTGGGCAGATTTAATTCAAAGAAAAAAAATAGACAAAAAGTTTCTGCACTGTCTGGAAGCATACATTTCCTGTTTATTTTTAAAATTAGCTTTTATTCCAAATTATAATAAGTCATGCAGATTCTTTTTGATAAATTTTAAATCTAAGTTAAAAACATTGCATTGTTTAAAACCATAGCAGCAGTAACTTAAAAATTATACTAAAAAACACGAACATACACAAAAATAGCAATCAATAAAAAACTGATATTGATACTTGAACTCTTTTCTTTATTATATTCATAAAGAATTATTCAAATTTATAATAAATAGCTATTTGTTAACTGTACCTCTATTGTTATTTTTTAAAGGCTAAAAAAGATAACATTAATAATCTTTTGATCGTAGATACCCTCCTTTGAAATATTTTTATTAATTATGATTTTTTTAAAACAAGGCTCAGTGTTTTGTTAATTATTTAGTTCAATCAAAAAGATAGATATAGCTCGGTGCATAATTTTACTCATGGCTATATATATAAAATATATAAATAAATAAATCAAAGAAATTTAAACACAAAACGGATTACGAACAATAAATACACGCCGGTAATACTAATAATATGCCAATAAATCTAACTCGGGGCATAAATTTACGATCTTATCTTAATGTGATTCTATTCAAACACAATAATTAAGCGAAAGTATATAAAAATAATAATAAAAGATTGCCAAATCGCTATTACAAGACCGAGCGGGAAAGGGCGACACGCGATTCTCACATGGTAAACATTAAGCCAGCAATCAAGATATCCAAAGTTGAGTAGTTTTATGTCTACAACTAAAAATAATGGTGGGGAAACAGAAAGATTTTTTGCTGTTTAGCGAAACAGGATTGGCCAATCAGAGGCCTGTATCTTCATGATCTTTCGGTTCTTGGCAAAACTGCTGGGTTTTGATTAGTCAATCTCGTTTCGCTAAATAGTGAAAGTTAGAAATCAGCGTCCATTGCGTGAAAAATAATAAAATTTTCAAATGTAAATTTAAAATGAACTATTTAATAAGAATTATGGTTTTTTTGTTTGTTTTTATAAAGTAAAAGTAATTTTCATAAAAACTGGAAGTCATTTCAGCGGAAAGTATGTTCAGATGTCCCTCCAAGGACTTTTTTCTTTACGAAAATTTCAAAAAAAGGAAACGAGAATTTTCCGATAAGGGGAGGAGGGGGTGGGGGACATGGGACAGTAATTACTCCTCTTTAAATTTTGAAAACACAATAAAATTTATTCTTTGCAAGTAGCTAGAAAAAAAAGAAACAAAGAATTTTTCGTTAAAAGGGGGGGGAATTATGGGACAGTCATTTGACCCCCCCCCATTCTCCTAGATTTTTCAATATAAGTTGCACAACTTTCTTTTTCTTCTGTTTTGAAACACATGGAAAAAATTATTACTTGCGAGTATCTTTAAAATGAAGGAAATCAAAAATTCCCCGTTAAAAGCGTGGGGGGGGTGAAGGGGATAGGGTAGTGATAGCATTTCTTCGATTTTGAAAGATAAAGGAGGGACTGAAAATGTCATCTGGGTGGGAGAGGAGATACGCCCATGCCTAAATTTATTTTTTTTTATTTATTTTTTCATTATTGTAATAAAAAATGTAATTTTTGAGTAACGAAATAAAGTAGGAACTAATAAATTGTTCACTAAGGAAGTAGGTGGATGAGGTGGAAAATCCCTCCTTTGATTTTGAAATATAATTGAGTTTACTTTTATCCGATTAAAGTCTATCAATTTACTGGACGATAATTAGAGTTATACTGGAGATACATCAGAAAATATATTTCAAAATTAATGATTGGATTATAACTTCAAATTTACTGCAGTAATTATGAGGTTATAAAGTCTCACATATTTTTTAATTTTTGATTATAAAATGACTTCATAAGAACTACAGTATTTTTAAAGTTAACAGCTCATAGTATATTTAAAATAAATTACTACAAAATCACCTCAAATTAACTTTAAAATAACTATAGTGATTTTATAGTTGAGATTGCTCTATAGAGATATTATAGTTAACTTTAGAAAAACCTCAAAAATACTTTACTTCTTCAAAAAAACTGCAGTTCATTTTTAGCTGGGTTGCGTAAATACGGGTTAGGTTCCCTTAGAAAGACCCCCACGAAGGGCACTCCCCCTGGTCCTATATCCCTAGTGTAGATAATCGGACGACAAAAAATACACCTATTTATGCATTTTATAGGCTCAAATGCATATTATTTTTGAAAGTTCGTTTCGAAATTGTATATTTTTTGGAAAGAAAAAAGAAAGAAAAAATCGAATTGTAATCTTTTTTTTTTTTTAAGAAATTATTTTTTAGAGCTTCGATACTCGATACAATTTCAATTCAATAGTAGTTTTCAAATTAAGAATTTAAAAATAATACTGCTTTCCAACTATTAAAAGTGAATTCAACATACGGCAGCTGAGCTTATAACTTGCTTTGTTAAAAATACATACAATAAATTAGTTTGATAATAATTAAATTTCAGCGCAAATTATAGAAGAAAATTGCAACAAATTGTATAAAAAAGGAAAATTGAACAAAGAATGATTGAAGATTTTAGCTGAATAAAAAATAAAAAGAAAATAAATATTTTACATGTATTATCTATATTCCCATGCCAAATTAAAAATAAAAATAAATGAAATTATGTACCTTTAAGATGCGTTTCCAGCTATCAGACAAAAAGAACGTGAAAATTTTTCTGCTTTTCTTTACGTATTCATTGGTTTACTCTAAGTCTGTATATTAACGAAAGAAATTTCACATTCCCGATCACATCTGAAAAGTTTTCCCATTATAAAAAGAAACATTTGAAATTTAAATGCTTCTTTACAATATACGCAACAGGAATTTGTACAGAATCTTTTTCGAGATGGGAAAGTAACCGTTTACCAAAGAAAATTGTTTCCACATATTGTTGGATGACCCATACGTCTTTGAAAAAAAAAGATAATAATTTTACTGTACTGTCATGTGGTAATTAGCCCGTTAGAAGAGGATAATACTTATTTGCTCGACATAATTGTATAATTATTCATTTCCTGTAGGGGAGAGAGGGGATACTTTAACCATCCCTATTAACGCAATAGTTAGTTAATTTTTCTTTCTAAAACAGGCAATATGGTACCATATTTATAGTTCTGAACATGTAAAAAAGAAATCACATACCTTGGTATCATTTTGAAAGTATGGTGATTAATAGTTGTTTTTTCCTTATCTGAAGTAAACATTTAAGTTTTTTTTTTTTTTTTTTTTTTTTTTTTTTTTTTTTTTTTGTAATTAACGTTTTGTTTTAAGGTGCAACAGTACAGATAAATATAATAAGTATAATTTCAATTGTATTTTGAATCGAAAATAGTTCAAATAGCTGCATGCTTTACATAATAAAGCTCTAATAGAGAAAAATGATGGTAATGGGGATACATGAGCCATGGCTCAACCATCTCCACTAGGAAATTAGGCATGGGTGAAAGAAAACAAAAAAAAAATTACATCCTTATATTCAATGATAGATTTTTTTATGGATAATAGGGAGAAGAATTTTTAATTATTTTTCAATTATTTTTTTAAATAATGACTTGGAAAGAAAATGCTTAAAAATATAGAATTTGTTAAATGAAAATATCCATTTTATTTTAAATTTTGTCTAACAAAATATCCTGTATAGATAAATGTAAACATAGTTTTCAGTTTAACTTTTATTGCATTAAAATAACTTTTTTAAAAATTTTTATAGGTTATAATTTCTAATATTGTAATTAGTTAGGTCCAACATATTAAAATATTTATTTTTAATGTAATATATTAAGATTAATATTGTATATTGATCAAACATACAACAACTCGACCGAGCTGTATTTGGAGCATTCGAGAAATATTATAACACAGCTGCTCATAAATGGTTGTTCTCACATCCAAGTAGACCAGATTTCTATATATGATACTAGCTGACCTGCCTGGCGTTGCCCGGGCCCATGATGTTATTCAGTTTTCAAATGTGTTATCTGTTTTTTAAATGATCCTTAAATTAAACTCAAATATCTATGATTTTATATCATTAAGTCCATTTTGTCAAAATTTGTATTTTTAAATGGAAAAATTGCAAAAAGATATTGAATTGAAAGCACATGTTGTTAATTTGATTTTTGGAAATTATGTGTACCAAAAGCGAACAAAACCGCGACGGAACACTCAGGTTTTTACTGATTTCGTAAAAATTTTCACACATTTTATTTTGGAAAAAGTAATTCTAGCTATGTGAAAGTTTCAAGACTTTCGTAAATAATGTAAATCTGGTTTATTGAAAGGCTTTAAAAAGATTATGTTAAAATACGAACATTCAGTTACTTTCAGTGTAGAAAAAATTTACTCTCCATGAGCCGGGATGTCATTCGTGTTTGTCGGGGTATTTGAAAGAGTTAAATATCATATTTTTTTACAACCAATTGCACAATAGATTATAAGAATGTTTTAGCTTTCAGAAAATAGTTTCAGTTTGTCGGGACGTATAGAATTCAAAAGCAAAATTGCAATTAAATCATTTGGTTTTTATTGATTTCGTTAAATTTTTCGCACTTTTTATTTTATAAAAAACATTTTTAATCATCCGAACGTTTCAAAATTTTTGTAAAAGGTGTAAATCAGGTCTATTGAGATATTTTTAAAAGATTATGCTGAATATGCTTTTAAAAGATTATGCTTAGATACTTTTAGCATAGAAAAAATATTTTATCCATGAGTCGCAAAGTGACCACATTTTGCCGGTGTATTTGAAAGGGTTAAACCTTATATTATAAAAACCGATTGCATCATAGATTATAAGAATGTTTTTAAGCTTTGAGAATATGTGTTTTGTTTGCCGGTACTAATAGGATTGAGCTCTGCTGAGGCAAAACTGCAATGAAAAGATCTGTTTTTTTATTGATTTAATCAAATTTTTCGAAAATTTCATTTTGTAAAAAATGTTTCTATCCGTCCGAACGTTTCGAAATTTTTTAGGGAATATAAATTTGGTCTTTTGAGAAGCTTTTAAAAGATTGATTTGAAATATGTACGTTAAGATAATTTTAGCGTAGAAAAAATATCCTCTCTGCGAGTCGTAAAATGACCTTTCTTTGCCCGTGTATTTTCAAAATAAAACCAAATTTTTTAAAACCGATTACAACATCGGTTAGACGAAAGTTTCAGCTTTAAGATCTTTTTTTTTATATTTGTTTACATTTTAAAAATTACGCCCAGGAAGGACTTTGATAAAAGGGAGAAAAACAGTTCTGGTAAAAACGACCCTTTTTTATTTTTTTTCAAAGGGTTAACAGCAACATTTTTTTCAAATCGGTTATAGCATTTAAGACCTAGAAGTTCTTTCAAAATATGTCTCTTAAATTTAACTGCGTCGAGCAGTTTATTTGATCTGGATTTAAACAAAATGATCCAAAAGCAGAAATAGACACGTAAAAATGTTGCTTCCTTCGTTTAAGCGCGTAAATGAGTTTGCGCACATGCGCAAATGTTTTCTTTTCTCGAACATTAAAAAAATGACTTTTTGATGAGAGTGAGTTCTGCTTCGTAATTATTGTCTGAAATTAATAAAAAAAATACTAGCCATCGCAGACAAACACACACACATACACAGACAAACAGAGCGTTTTGTTTTTTTATTAAAATAGATAGTGGAAAAAAGAGGTAAAACAGTCCCCTTGGCATTTAGTAGTCAAAAAATCTGCAAAGGATTTGAAGTAAGTGGCATTGTACCTCTCAAAGCAAACATTTTCACAGACAATGAGTTTTTGAGTTCATATGTCATTGATTGGCCATGATAAAACAAAAAAATACTCCTATAAGAAACTCCCAAATTCATTCAGGAATGGAAAGTTGAAACGAAAATAAAAATATTGCAATTGACCAGGATCTTTCTGTAAGCTGACCAATACCCGGACCTTTAACTAGTCAAAATTGTCCAGAAATTGTATGAACTTATCCCAAAGCCTTGCCCCGCATTTTGAAAAAGGGCAGGACAGAGCAAAATCAACTATTTTGATATACACTCCAATCCTAGAAAATAGAAAATTAAAGAAGAATTGATAAAAAAAAACGCACACAAAACAAGAAAAGCAACAAAGATCACTGTTGAAACTTACCTGAATGGAGCCAATGGTGAAGACAAAATCTTTTCCTGGCAAATCAAAAAAGTGTTTGAAAGAGTGTCATGATACATATGGCTCAGATTCTGATAGCTACTCGATTAAAAGCATAATTTCGACAACGTCATTAGGAAAAACCGCTATTGATGATTGGTTGCTTGCAAAATATACCGGAAAGAGAACTGTAAAAATATTTATTTGACAAGTACTTAATATTTTTAAAAATGGGTTGAAAATAAAATTTGCTGGAAGAATTGCAGATTCCAATTTTAAATGGACACCAACTGAAGATGTTGCTACCATCGATGAAACCCAAGTTGAATATATGCAATGTAAAACATTTGTATAACGTTACTCCATGAAATTCGTTATAGCTGCTGCTTACATTCTATGGAGTAATTTTTTCACACATATAATGGAGTAATTTAAACATACATCATTGGTGTAACATAGCGATGTTACACCGGTTTTGTCAGTGAAGTTACTCCTTAAAATTGCAGGCAGCACGGCCACCACCAATTTTATGGAGTACTGTTACACGAATGTTTTACTGTGTAGCAAATATGTAATGTGAGGGGGAAAAGACAAATGTGGTCGGAATATATAACGAAGAACTAGTAAAAATAAATTTTAAAAATAACCATACATCATAACCATAGCCATAGCCATACTTATTTGCCATAAATCATCAGAGAATCAATAGCAGCGTGACAATAGCAGCTTCTTACGCAGCGTGATTATTTGGAATGATTCAGCGTCCATGGATCTTCCTAAACTTTGGAAAGTAATTTTATACAGAATGATGAAAAATAAATATAATTATGGTCATCTTCACAAATTCTATTTTTAAGTGCTTTCGTAATTATCTAAATACTTAGCACCTATAATCGTTGTCAAGTCCGTTCGTCCACTTGTCTGACCCTACACTGTAAAAAAATGACCCTTTTGCTGCATCGTCACTCCATTCATTTTATAGAAAACGATTACGTCAGCCAATTGTGGAACATTCTCATGCGTCAAAAGAGAGATATTCTGTAAATGCGGGAGAGTGACGATGCAGAGAAAGGGTTAGATATTTTACAGTGTACATGACAGCGCAAAAACTACCCAATCGAATTATTTGAAACGTAAAATATGTAATTCTTGCATAATTTAGCCGAGAAATTTCAAATTTTATGAACATCAGATGCATAGTTTACTTACAAGTTAAAATAGTCACAATAAAATATATTCTGTTACTTTAAGAGCAATTTTATAAAAAGAAGTTTCAGATGCATTTTAATGTTGTCACACTCTTACGAACATAATAAAATTTTTATGAATCTATGAAATATATGCTAAAATATATATCTTATGCAATCTGCAGTACAAAGAACAATTTTATTAATTTACAGGTCCACGCAAAAGTATTTCATTATGTACTGATGTAGGAGGGAAAGCTTTTGAGGGCGTTTTAGTTATATTGAACTATTTAATATTTTATAACAAAGAAGGCTTGAAAAGGCTGTTATACTGTATCCAAAGTACAGTACTATTACACTAAGATCTCAGTATTTTTAAAACTTCACTATTTTACAAATGCGCCTACTTTGCTACGTTTCACGTGCAATTTCCGACTTGTTAATATTAGAGTTACGTATTAAGCTTTATATTCAGCTTTGTTTAAGCTCATCGTTCATTTAATTAAGCTTTGATTTTTGTCTTTGTTTACTAGTTTTTCAATTTGAATTTTATGCAAAAATATTATTTACATTTCAATTTTTATTTTTTATTTTTTATTAATTAATTAATTTGTTTTTTGAGAATTTTGCCGTCAGATGCAATGAAAGATGTCGAAATCAGAATAAATAAATACATTTATTTTGCCTTTCTAAAATTTGATTCATCACTTGTATGAAGAATTGTTTTATTGGAACTTAATTTTTTGCATTTCACTTAGTTTCACAATTTTGTTCATTTGTATTATGAAATTGTTGCTATATAACTTCATTTAAAAAATAATAAATTAAAGTTTTTTAATCCAATGGTAATTAATCTCTTTAACTTGTATATCCCCAAAAGTTTTTTGTGTATAACGGAAGGGTTTAATTTATGTCATTCAAATGCTTACTCCATTTAATGCGGACGTGCATTAGTACAGATCTTAAGTGACAACCGATTGGAATCTGCACTAATAAAGGTCTCTGTAATCAATATAAAGTTATGAGTTCAACATACATTTAGTCTGTCCGGGACATATTTTTAAGTAATTTTTATTTATTCATGTACTTTAAAAAAAGTGGTAATTAAACATATTATTTATATATAAAATCACATGATAAAAGTTTGATAACTGTCACATGATAATATTTTAATTAAAATTTAAAATTATTAAAAAAGTGTGGTAGTTTAAAGTCGTTATAACCCGAAATTCTATTCGCAGTATTATTTTTTTTACATTTAAATGAACAAAAATATATAATTTTTAATTTTAACTCAGCATTTTTATAAATATTAGTTTTAAAAAAACTAAAAATATTTAAAATAAAGTTAAGATAATACTTTAAAAAATCACATTTTCAAAAGTAAATATTTTTGTTGTTTTAAATTTTTATAATCAAAATTTAAAACTACTGAAAAAAAATCTACCAAGTTCGAATATTTTCCAAGTCCTTTCACGTTTTTTTTTCTTATAACAATTAAAATAGAAGAAATGGTGAAAAAACGCCATCATGAAATAAAACGCATTTTCACTATAAGTCATTTTCATGACAACCATTGCTGGAAAACTAGATTTTAAAAACTAGCCAAACCGAAAAGAAAAAAAAAATCTTCTTTCAATTAAAATCGAAACATGATTTAAACGGCATTTTCATCACTAAAAAAAATCAATGTAACATTTTTTTTTTAGAAAATGCAGAAATTTTCTTAAACGAGCCCTCTTAAGAAAAATCTATTCTAAGTTAATAATGTATCAAAAGGTATATCAAGACAATTTCCTATACATATCAGAAATGTTGCTGGTTAATTTTGTTATCTCACAGAAACATTAAAGCATCAATTACATTGCATTCTTTACCAAAACTATTTATCTC
Organism: Maratus speculifer; assembly: GCA_964019185.1. Taxonomy (NCBI): domain Eukaryota; kingdom Metazoa; phylum Arthropoda; class Arachnida; order Araneae; family Salticidae; genus Maratus; species Maratus speculifer. The sequence goes on from OZ025298.1 coordinate 147,633,232, forward strand.
TACCCACAGATCATTATCTGTTACAGAAATAAAACTATGGCTACACAGATTTACAGAAATAGAAAATGGTGTTTACGTGATTAGTTGCGTGTTCTGTTATTTTGTGTAAAATAACTATTTTAATATATAATATTAGTTAATAATTGTACAATACACGTTATTTTATCATAAAAACATCTTTGCAAATATTTCAACAGCGAATATATGTTATTTTTTGATTTCAACAGATTTATTATAGGAGCAAAATATAAGAATAAGTTTTCGTAATGTAATGACTTATGCTTTCGATAAATGACTAAAAAAGTTATTTTTTATGCATATACAAAAATGCATATCCGTTATCATATTTTCCCGCACTATCTGGCATGCCGAAAAAAATCGAGGCGCATACTTACGCAGGGAAAATTCGTATTTACCGGTATGCCGTAAAATATGAAGTTTTGTTACTAAAAAATAGGCTGATGTTTTTTTTTTTTTTTTTTTTTTTTTTTTTTTTTTTTTTACAAAATTTTTCTTTCTAAGGAAAAAAATATGTACACGTATTGTTCTCTCTATCTCTCTCTTTATATATTCATTTATATTTAAGTGATTATTAGATTTTATTTATCTTATCATTGAGCAAAAATTTCAACTATGACATTCTACTAAGCTAATTAAATTGAATAAAATAGCTTTTTTGATATATGGTAAGGACATATTTCTTCCTTTATACATTTCGATAATTATTATGCCTTTTCTTAATACACACACACACACACACATACAAACACACACACACACACACACACACACACACACACACATATATATATATATATATATATATATATATAGTAAAATATTTATTTTCATATAATAATTTATTAGATAATCTATTTTTTCATTGTAAATATGAAATGGGTGCTAGAGAGAAAGTCCAAGAATAGTACGAGACACATGAAACACATTTGTATCCTCTTGAATGTAACAAAAATGTAGAATAAATAATTAGAAAATTAGGGACAAATTACACCCTTTCTTCCCAACAATAACCGCTGCTATTAATGTAAATAATGACCCTCATTCCTTTCCGATTTCAAAGATTCTTCGTTTTTTTCCGGTATGCTGGGAAGGACCAGGGATTGATAAAAAAAAAAAAAAAAAAAAAAAAAAAAACTGGTCTACCTCAAATTTTTTAATATGCCGGCTAATGCGGGAAAATATGGTTATTTGCTTTTGATTTAAGCACATTTATATATCAATGTATTTCCCCGATTGGGTTCTTTGATTTCATTATGCTATTTTTTTCAGAAATATAAATTTGGCAAAACTTTCATGCTTCAGAATTTTTACGAACGGAGAAATTTTGGACTATTAAAACTTTATTATACATAATCATACTGCTATAAAATTTGTTTTTTAGAATTAATGTTTTTGTAGTTTGCTTTGTATTTCACACATTTTTCTTTTTTTATATCATATATACACATTAAAAGCGCTTGGTTCCTTCTCCACAAAAAAAAATCTTAAATTTTTTATACATGCAACTATATTAAAATCTCATTGTAAATATGTACTATATTAACGTATTCCATTTTTTCAAGTTTTACATTATGTTTGAGCATTTCGTTCATGTCATTACTTAAAATTTCATTCATTGAAATCTAGAGTTAAGTACCAATTTCTACGTCAACAAAGTTAAAAGAATGTTTTATAAATATGCTTATATATATGTATATATAGTTTTATTTTACAAAATTATGATATGCAAATATTTATTGTTGTCTTAAACAACTATATTTATTCAGGTTTAATAAGATAATATACATTGCTCTCATTTTCGGAAGTGCAGTGAGAAAAATGGGATCATCTTAACATTTTTTTTTAAACTTTAAAGCTATCTCAACTATGCTTGTAATTTTAAAATCTTTCAATACGGTCGGATAACTTAAAATGTGGAAATTTTTATATAATTTTTATCTTATGTACTGAAATTACTTTAGCACACTTAAAATCATGTTTATCATTAGCGGTTTAGAATATTATTGCAGGACACAGAATATTCGCAGATTATATTCAGAGACTGGAATAACAAGATTTTTACGTTGCATTAATGGAAACTTTGAAGGAAATTTTATCTTTAGTGTTACTTTATATGTACTTCAAAACACATTTTTGTACTTAAAATTTTCCTTGAAAATGGTATGTTTTGAGATAAATTTGTATGGGGGAAATTTTTTCAAATAATTCTATTCTTTCATTTCAGTGTATTATTTGTAAAAGTGTTTTAAGTAAAAAATGTAACATGAACCATTTTTTATTTAATAATGATTTTTTTTCTACAAATGTTTATGGCTTTTTTTTTTACTTATCATGATAACATGGTTGCCAACAACACCAATATCCTCATCCCCATATTTTTATGGACAGACATTTATTGTAAATAATAGAAAAAAAAGAAGATAAAAAAAGTACATAAAAAAGTAGATAAAGTTGTTTTTAAAAGGAATCAATCCCATAAATTTTATTATAAAAATATCGAAATTTATATACACGTTTTATCATTAAATGACTTTGATAGTATCAAGATACGTTTATAGAGAGATATCGAGCATACTTATGAGATATTCAAAATAAAACTAGAAAAAATAAATAAATGTGCATAGAACATTTTAAAATGAAAATAAACGTTCAAGTGCGAGCATTATTTACGCTCAGAGGATTCTATACAAACATATGTGATTATTATCTGTATTATAAAAAAATCACAGTTAAAAGGTTATAAGATTTTAAATTAAAAAATACAACGTGGATTAGGCTATAGTATATACTAAAAAAATATGAATCGGCATGTTATGAAAGTTTAATAAGGTATGAAGCTTAAACTACAAACAATAGTGCTATTCTTTATAATTATTTTTTAAATTCTAATACTAATCTGTTTCTTATGAAACCGATTCTCTATTAACAATAAAAGTAATGAATATCTGAACTTTATTAGTCATTTGATAAAATTCAGAATAATAAAAATATTTTCTTTTTAGTGTGTAGCTTAAACAAATCCCTTATTCGGTGTTTTAACTTGGCAGTGTTGTAACCGCACTTTGAAAGTAGTTCGCAAAGGAACAATACCGTCTTGATATTTATACCATTTTTCCAGATTTGTTTTTGCCGTGGGGGCGTATACAAATATCGCACAATAGAAACCAGTTGCGAATGTTACAGTATTTATAATCTTAGTTGCAACTAAATTAGTCTATTTTTAAGCTCTGTTTAGCCTGTTTTGACTTTGATTGTTTTTGTACTATTATTGGGCATCGCATTACACTAACCTTAAAAGTTATCTGGTTTTTCAAAATCGATGGTTCATGGAGTACGCAATCTTTGTCATTATGGATATCTAAACCGCTCGTGTCTTTAAGGTATAATATCTCGGCTAATACCAAAGTTTCTTTTTTTTTTTTTTTTTTTTTTTTTTTTTTTTTTTTTTTATATATTTCTGCTACGATAAGTATCTCTGTCGCTCGTCGACACATATGCTGAATGCCCGTAAATCAAAATTTACTTATAAAGGAAAAATGCGCTTTTCCAAAAAACTATGTGACCTAGTATAATAAATTTCCTCCAAGAGTGAAATTAACGTCTACTGACTCTAATTTTTTAATTATTACTTTCGTTTCAGTAGATTCAGAAATAGATAAAGAGGAACATATTTTTGAAATATATTTTCGACTATATCTCTGAAAATACAGTATCTAAAATTGAAAAAAAATATATATTTTTTTTTAATTTGGCGTTACGAAAGCTTTCACCCCATACCTCAAACGATATACAAAGGAAATATTTTTTAAGCAATACAATTAGTCCTTCTACCTTTTTACTAAATATTATTTGCGAATACTTACTAATCCTTAAAATTGTGCTTCAATAGCCTTTATTACTTCCACCATTTTGAAATTTCCATGTTCAATTATTTACGAGCAAAATGGCTGTGACAGACAGACAAAGGAGTGATCTTATAATCGTTTTGTATTTCCTTTTGATATACGGAACCCTGAAAATATGATAAATGAATGCGTTATGTATTAAGTATCACTAATCGTCTAGATTTACATGTATTTCTGATAAACATATCCCGTTTATAAATCAACTTATAAACCGTTCTGTAATACTTGGAATGTTTTTATTCTAACTTGGAACATATAAAAAGTTTTGCATATTGTGTAATATTTCCTTCCCATCATAATAAAAATATATGTTCTTCATATATACAAATGAACCAGCATTGTATCGTAAAATACAAAGTTATATATATTTTTGTAACATCTCTGTTTTCTCCAAAGAGTTACATGACATGTATTAAATGTTCATCTAATGGACAACTGTTTTACCTGAAATCAAAGTTAATAAAAATATGATTTTTTATTGATTTATATATTTTAATTAATGTCGTTTAGTGTGTTATTTGTAATACACCATGTACATTAAAAAAGAAAGTACGAAAAGTCATTCTTTCATTAATACCCACATTATCAATTTTTAAATATTGATTTCAGTTACAATATGTGGCAACAAGCACAGTGCCATAGGGATTTGAATTGCTTAAAAGATAATTTATATAATTTTACTAGAATTTTTTTATGTAAATATAAGCAAAAGTGTAGGAGATCGTTAATCTTCAAACTTACATACATTTCTAATTTTTGCTTTCGAATGAGCTGCATGTAATTTAAGAAAAATGTAGTTAAAAAAAAAGACGTTTGTTTTCAGAACAGTCTTCTAATCCTTGCCGCTCAGAAAGTATTCTACACTGTTAAAAACTTGCCCTAATTTAAACCAAATATTGGTGCTTAGTAGCTGCTACTATAACATGGTACAATTATTTTAACACAAACAAACAATTGGTAAATTTATCATATGATTTACCTGCGGTTTATTCTGTTGAGTTGTCTAAATGACAGACCAGATGTCATGATGGCCAATAAGGTTATCTGAACAAAAAATGTCTACCCGTTGTCACCCAGTTAGCATAAACGGTAAATCATTGGCCTTATAAGCCAAGGATCTGGTTTCGATTTCAGGCCTGGGCAACTTTTCGCTCAGCTGGAAATATTCAATGCATTTAAAATCTTGTACCTTCATAAAAGATTTTTGAGCTTCTGTTGAAGCATAATTCCACTAGTTGGGACGAGATTGAAATATAAAGGTCCAAATGTTGGTACGAGATTTCATCATCTTACGGTAACAGCTACTGATCACCATAATATGGGTGGTGATATACTCATTACAAGGATAAAAATTTTAACTGTGCAAATGTTCAAAATGTTAATATCTTGCGAGTAAATTTGATAGAAAATCAGCGAATTACTTCTGAGGGGATAGCGACAGCAATTAACTTTTCGAAAACGTCAATATTTCTCATTTTAACACCAATTTACAAATTCGCTTATGTTTGTTCCAGATCGGTGTTTCATAAACTTTCAAAACAATAAATGCAAGCAAGAAATCATAAAAGTTGTGAGTGTAAACAGATGCTTCAAAATGGCCGGAATTTCTAAAGATTTTAATAACAGCTAATGTAACTCGGATGCATCATTTTGATCTCTTTACGTAATCCGCAGCAAGTGTATGGAAACACACTGATTTTAGGCCTCCGAAAATAATCAACAAACAAAATCTGCTGAAAAAGTCATAATGATGATCATACAGACGTAATCTATGAACATGCTATAACTACAAAAACGATTGTGAATGGAAATTATTATATTTCAGTTTTGAAATTTTTGGATAATGCAAATCGAGAAAGCGTCATGAACTCATACAAAATTAGACATTACAACACATTATGTCTCGACGCTGCTTCTCGCTATTGCATGTCGCTACTTCTGTTCAGCACTATCTCTGTAAATGCAACATTAAAAGCATGCCGTCGAAAGAAAAGCTCCATGGAAGGAAATTGATTCTGATTCAGATTCTGAAGCAGATTCTGAATTTATTTCTGCAGTGCATTCTTTTAGCAACTTCTAGAAAAGGGATTAACTTGGTTTGTTAAACGTTGGAACCGTTTAATATCATCTGAGGAAAAATATTTTGAAAAAAAAAAAGATTAATTTTTTGCTGTAAATATATACATATTTTGTGACTTTACTTTCGGTCTTATGGCATGCCCGTTGCATAGACTTATGTTATACAATTTTATGGATAAATATTAAGTTCATCTTTGGTATCTAGGATAGTTTGTGCCGATTTGGCACGCAATAATTTCCTACGATAAGGCTGTTGCTCTAAGGTTATATATGTTTGACAAAATACTCACCATGCATTTGTCTAAAGTTCGATAGACTGAACATGGGATCCTGTATAGAATTCATCTGAAAAATGGAATGTTTATAAAATTTTAAGTAAAAATTTGTCTATGAAAGCGAATACAAATCTTTACTAAAAACAATACTATCCAGCGCATTCTTCACTTTCTTTTTAAATAGTACTATTTTACAACAAAATGGAAGACAATGAAATAAAACAGAAAAAGAAATTATAGGTTCGGAAATAATATATTATGGCATCAGATTATATGAATACCGTGTATAAAATTTACAAATGACTGCATCCAAAATAAACATAACGCATATAAACATAAGCCATGCGTCAAACAAATTATTGTAAGGTGTCGTTCGATCTATAATCTCTATTGCCGTTCTTTAAACTTCTAAACATCATATATTTTCCATTTTTTCATCATTTAATATAGAAAAAAGTACTTTTAACTGCAACCTGTTTGAAAATTGCATCCTAAATTTATTTTTTACATATTATTATTATTATTATAATTACTTATAGTTTTTAATGCCGTAAAAAGAACAGCTGAAGTACTCAATTTTTGTAGACATTGTTCTCATTTTTCTCATAATGTGAAACAAAATGTAATGAAAATAGGTACTATTTAGATGAATATAAATTAATACTTTCTGATAAAAAATGACGCTATTATAAACTATGGATAACTTGAAGTATCTATATAACCACTAAACTGATTTCCCGTACGTCGTGCGGTCAAGAAGAGTTTACTTGATCTATCACTTAAAGCTTTTTTACACCACTATTTTTTTTTTGATTAAAATGTTATACAAGTTCATGGCAGAAATTTTTAGACTAAATATTACGAAAAATTTAGTTTAAAATAAAGTGGTGTTCATCTAATATTTTCATTTATTGTGTGAAAAAACAGAATCAATTATGTAGTTAAAGACAAAAAAAAAAAAAAAAAAAAAAAAAAAAAAAAAAACGAAAGCATATTATTTATTCTTGTTTTCTAAATTTATTTATCTATCAATGCTTTGTTAAATGTACGATATTGCTTTTTTGTTTGCTTTGTGTATTTTTCGGTAATATTGGCGTCAGCTCAATACTTTTCTAGCAATGTTGTTTAAGATCGTAAATGTGGATTTTTTCAGCGGATGGAATTGAAATCATTTTATGTAATATATATATATATATTGTTTTATGTAATAATTAAAGCTTTTTTTTTAGAAGTACATTTTTTTTAATTTAGTGGCTGCTTCTTAGGTGAAAATACTTTACTTTCAAAAATAACGTGACTCAAATCACACACTGATAAAAAGTAACTTTTTACCATTTTTTTAATAGAAGGTCATTGAGCAATAGATTCAAATAACATTTAATTAAGAGATCGACTAACCAGCATAAAATTAATTTTTTTTAATCCAATTTTATAAATTTGTTATAAAATGATGAAACAATTCCTTCTTAAACATTTTCTTTCATCAAAATTCAATGTATTCACTAAATAATATTTTCTTTTCTTTCTCATCGAAAAAATACTAAATTCTGAAAAAAAGATCAAATTCTGTCTCCTCTTTTTACGTTATTTATTTTTAGAAAAATGTGTTCTAAAAACGTGTTTTGTAAAATTGAACAAAATTTTATACATCATTTATCATGCTTTAAAGTTATTTAGAATTTTTTAGATAATTACAAAAACGAACGAAGTTCAATTTTTTTTCAGAATAGTTTTTTCCAAATAATTATAGTATTTTTTAAAAGTGTAAAACGATTATACATTGTTCAAAATGCAGTATAACATAAATTAATAAAGTAATATTTGAATCGGGAAGTACTTTAGAATATTTACATTGTTAACGTTGACGTAATAGCGTTATCGAACACTTGCTGTCTTTTTAAATAATTATAACGTTTAATTATAACTTTCTCAATTTGTAAATTCAACAACATAATAAAGTTGTTTAGTCGAGATTTTATGAGATGTGAATTTGAAACTTCTGTTAAATGATTGTATAATTATATTTGCAGATTGAAACCAGTAATTATTATTATTATCATTTTAATATGCTCAGTTTAAATATAGACTAGTGTTTGCTAGTAATATAAATTATTATGTGTTAGTCAACATACAAAATTCCAAGTTGAATAAATTTAGTTGTAAGTTGGTAGCAATTTCAAAAGCAATTTTCCGTTTTATTGAAAACTAATTATAAAAAGTAACTCTGGAAACTTTATAAAAATCTGAGGTTGGTTGATTTTGGACGTCCGATTATCTACGCTAGGGATATAGGACCAGAGGGGGAGTGCCCTTCGTGGGGGTCTTTCTAAGGGAACCTAACCCGTATTTACGCAAGGTTCGAAGAAAACCACGAAAACTCCGAACGGTTAGGCCGACAGCCGCGATTGGGTTCGAACCCAGCACCTGCCGTCTACCAGTTGAGAGGTCCGAACCTCTCGGCCACTGGTGGGGCTAAAAATCTGAGGAGAAAAAGAAAACTTTGTTTTTGTGATAATTCTTCATTTTTTACAATGTTTCTTGTGTTTTAAATTATAAATAACGATTTAAGGAAACATGCACATTTCAAAAGAAATTCTTTATTATTTTCGTTCGGTGCTATATATATATTCTATTAACAAAAATACAATTTTTTTTTAATAATGCATGTTCCTTCATTTAAATAAGGGAAAAATATCATACGAACATCAACATGTTGAAGAATGCATAAAAAAGGGCATTGTCATTAAGAAAATCAAATAGTTGATACAGTCTTTAAATTTATTTCAACAAATGTCACCATGTTACATAAAAACGTGAGTTAGGAAAACACAAATTTTCAATGAATCTCATCAACAACATTGATCACATAACACAAAGAAATTTAGCATTAACGATTTTGTTCATGGATTTCTATATAACATTTAATCTGCCACTAAATTTTAATTAAATTTCTGTGAAACTTCTGAAGCACCTACTGAGTGACGTTAAGTAAACACTCAGTTAAAATATACTTTATCATTTTAAGGAATATAAAACTCAAGTAATTTAATTTGAGAATGTCAATTCATTGTATTTTTAAAGCAATTAGCATTTTCTTCTGCATAGTAAAATTTGATTTTTTGATGCTGTAGTTGTTCAATTTAAGATAGTAGTAAGGTTTAATAAAAGTGAATTTTATTAAAATAAGGTAATATTAGTTGCCGTGTTTGATTCTATTAATTTTTTTTTAATCGAAAGTAAAATAATGTAAAATAAATGGTCCAATTCGAGTATTACTCGCCCTCAGATGGTTCTTTTTAATAAATATATTAATTAATATTTGTATTATTAAAAAATTGGTGCTAAAAGGATAAGACTTTAAAAAAGAATTAACAACAAAGTGCTGGATGCAGCTGTATATACTTCAAAGATATAAATGAAAATACCAGAAAAGTTCAAAGAGATATAAAGCCCAAATTATATCAAATACTGCTATTATGTATATCTCTTTTGTTTAATTTTATTCTACACTGTTTATGAAGAACTTAACTTGGTACTAATCATAAAATTATTGCATACTTAATCTTAATTTGATATTTTTAAAAACTATTTTCAGCGCAGTAATACACTTTTCTTTTTGCAGCGTAGTTAAAACAAAACCATTCTTCAAAGCTTAAATTTATCGATATGCTCAGAGTGCTTCAAAAGGAGGTCGTAAATTATTATAAGAGTCGCAAAGAAGGTCGCATAGTACTTATGTCATTAGTTCTAATTAGATTCGTTAGTTTCTAAAAATTTTAGATTTATCGTTTATATACTGCTACTGGACATGATTTGTACAAACATATCATTAAAAATGTCAGGATTTGTGCATATATAATGTTATCATTTTAGGTGGGGAAATTGGTGTCTGGCACATATAATTTTTTTTATATTAACTTATAACTTGTACTTTGAATCAGAGTACTATGTTGCTTTTTTGTAATCTGTTAACTTGTTTTATTAACCGATTTCAAAAATACAGGGAGTTACAAGTTCGACCTGTAAATATCTTTATTCATGCATAACTTTCGTAAATATGAACCGATTTTGATAAATATATTTTTTTCTTTTGTTTTTAGAGGAAGGTTTCTATGGGGTTCCATTCCAATTTTATCAAAATCGGATAACAAGAATTAAAAAGTATGTACATTTAAAATTCAAATTCGTTGTCAAACAGTCGCCCAGTTAGAAGAGTTCATTTTTCATGATGTTGCTGGTACGCAGTTACATGATCTTGCGAAATTTTGAGTTTACTGGATTTCCTTAGATTTTCTTCTATTAGAAAAACAAAATTGACCACTAGGAAAATTTATTTACTTAAAGCAGCAAAAATGCAGGGCTCTAATTGATCAATCTGGATTTGCTAATAGCCCAAAATCTACCGGACCCAAGCTAAGTTCCTTTACCCACCAAACCGAAATACACACTTCGATACCAACTGATTTCAGATGTTAGTATCGAAAAGAAGAAAACAAACATTTAAAATTTCTTCCTGTATCAGAGAGCGAGTGTCTGCTTAATACGATGCCTGTTTTGCGGAAGGCAAAAAGTGTATACGCATGTATATTGCTATACGTAGCGACACTGTCTCAAGATTCAGATATTGTTATCGAGTTAGGTAATCAGAATGATTTCAGATTTTGAGCAGGTTTAGATCCCTGACATGAAAGTGGCATCATACTGAAATATTGGATTGTTTGAGTCGAATTTAGACAAAAGTGATTATTATTTTTTGTTTTCTCGCCATCAAGAAACATTTTTTCTTTCATTTTTAACCGACTTTAAAAAGGGAAAATGTTATCATTTCGACTGTATGTATTTTATGACCCTGGTCATGCAGAATGTTGGTAAATATGTGCCAATTTTGATAATTAATTTTTCGTTCGAAAGTGTAAAACACTCATGTGTTTCCATTTCCATTTTGTAAATATATGCTTATTAAAACATTTTTTAATATAAAAACTTCAAAATTCAACTTCAGTTTCAAGCAAAAGACCAATTAAAAGTTTTTTTATTGTTATTGCTGGCTGGGATTCAGATTAATTTGGCGCTGTTGGACAAATGAGATTAGCCAATTGAAATTCTGCATGTTTGTTTAGTTTTCGCTGTTTACTTCAAACAATGAAAAGTTAGCAATTATGCAGACTTTTGATTTTTCATTCTCCTTTCACTAAATACCAAAAAAAAAAAAAAAAAATCGATCTTAGTCATTGTTTTTGAGATACGAAACAATAACTGGACGAATTCTCGTACAATCTAAAATGTAAAGTTTGCATCGATGTGTACTGACATCGGAAATAGGGGTCAGAAAGCTAAACATTTATCTTTAACACGTTCGCTGCCGCTTACGTAAAGATGTGATGATAGTTAATGCCGCACTGTAGAAGTGAGTTTTTCCCAGAAGCCGATTTACTTTTTATAACAAAGAATCAGTGAAAGTCATTTTAGAAGTGACTGGCTATTGGACATCACCCCACATCACGCGCTGGAGCGTTAGTGGCTTCTGAACGTTGGCGCCATATGACGAGCTGGCGCGTGATCGGCAGCGAATGTGTTAAAGTACTTTTATATGACAGAGCAGAGGAGCCTGAGTATCAGGGTGCCTACACTGTTAAAAATTTGAAATTTTGCTGCATTGTCAGTGTACCACTTTTCTAAAAAACGATTATTTAACTGTATTATGGATCAACCGCGTTGTTCAAAATAAAGATCTATTAACACGATGAAGTGACGATGCAGCAAAAGTTTCAATTTTTTAACAGTGTACACTGTTAAAAATTTCAACAATTATCGCTCGTAAACTTCAATAATTCTATTACTGAACATTTACGTTTAAACAAATTCTTTTGTATGTTTCTGTAAATAAACGGTAAGTTTTATGCACATCATATTTTATACAAAGAATTGTAGAAGAAGTAGTGCATTTCATTGATTTATATGAATTTAAATATATTTAAAATGCTGTGATATCATTAACACACACGGCAAACGGTTATTCTCTGACACTATAATGTAGCAGACTTCTCATATTTCACATAGAGATATTTCATTTTTACACAAAACATGCCACAGTAATTCCCAATAATATATATCCATTTTATGGCATTCGGGCTATATTTACATAAGTTAGAGTATGGTCAAACAAGTAGACAAATTAAATACCAAATACTTTTCAATTATATTTGAAAGGATAAAAAAATCCCTATATTCAGAAAATGATTTTCCCGCATATAATTTGCTATTTTCATACAGACAAAATAACTAAGTCTATGCATTTCCAGCTTTGTTTTACTACTAAACACCGTAATGACATACTCACTTTCCATCCAGATTTAATTTTTTTAACCAACATGAGTACATAAATTGCTGTTTCCAAACAAGGAATAGTTTGTTTTAAAAAATTCTCACAAAAAGATTATTTTTAAATAATGCATCAAATTGAAAATGCATTTTAGAATGCCAGTATCTACACATGCGGGAATCGTGTCGTATGCAGTACTTAAAAAATCACTGCATCCGGATTAATTGGACTGAGCTATGACACAAAATAGAAACTTTCGTACACAGATTTATTTAAAGCGGGCGAGAGGGGGCGATTTTTCTATCTGGAAAAAAACCCCTATTCGTCTCTTTTCGCTGTCTGTTCATCTGTCACAGAATTCATAAAAAACTGTATGTGTGTCTGCGACTTCAAAAATTTTTTGTACTTACACCTGAGTATCTCTTGTCCTACGAGAAATCTTATAATTTTGAAAAAAGAAAATATTCCTTTAATTAAATTAATTTTTTCCGTGTTATCCGTTCATTTTTGCTTTTTAACTTATAAAAGTAAATCGTAATTTGAACGTTTTTCATGCAAATATCATTTTTTGTAGATAAAGCGACTTACTAGTAAAATGAAGGTTTTGAATGTAAGTCCCGGTGCTGTAAATTGAAAATGTTACATTAAGTAAGATTTAATTTTAAAAAATCTCGCATTATTTTTTTCTAATTTAAGGATAATTAGTATTGCGTTCGTTGTCATTCATAATATTTTTTGGAATTCAGTTTTCATTTTATTTTAAAATCTAACGTGATTAATTCATGATTCGTCATTTTAAATTTCGTTTTAGAATTTTTTTTTTGTTGTTTTTAGAATATTAAAATTTTATTTATGTATCCGCTAAATTTCTTACTTTCAGATTTAAAGAAATTGGAATTTTTAATTCTATTTAAATAATTTGATTTAACATTTTTAATTTGACTAAAATAATTAATAATTATTTTAAGATATTTTAAAATTAATTTTTGGTGCTACTATATATGTAAGGATTCAATAATTATAAATTCACAGTTCTCATTTATTAATTAAAGGATAAAATGTTTTTAAACAAATAGCAATCGAAACCGTATGCATCACACCTACCTATTTAAATACCCATTTTTTTTTAAAAAAATCACCCTTTTTTAGATTAAAAAGATAAATAAAATCTTTGACTAAGATTATTTTCAGCTTTTTAGGGGGGGGGGGAGGGGATTTTTCAGTTAGATTTTCAGCTTTTTTCCTGGGGTTAAATAAGATAAATAAAATATTTGAAAAATAATAGTAGTAAAACTTGGGCGGCCGTACAAAAGCTGAAATGATTCCGCCTTCCACAGCTACAATTTTGGACATGCTTATTAGTGAGGGACAAAGTCCAATAAAGGAACGGTCGTTAATCTATGAAATGTAAGTACAATCCTTTCTTTCTTTCTAACCGATGACCAGGCCGCTACCTACTGAGTTATCTCAGCTTAACGGATTAGATACCTGGTATTGGGGCGGATGAATAAACCTGATCTCTTTGCTTTGCATGCCGTCATTTCTGCAGTACTTTCTTCTCGTTTGGGCATACTTTGTTTTGCCGGTTACATCCTATTTGTACTGCAAATGGCTACTCGAGTTGGTCTTGTAATTTAGAACCTTGATCAGATGACGAGACCTTCACTTGGAAAGGCACCTCCAGATGTATAATGCCCAGGTAATTTGGAGGACTTTGCATTCATGACGAATTTTACATGCACCAGGCGCCATTAGCGCATATCATGGAATATGTAAGTACAATCTATTTTGATCTGAGGAAATCATTTTTCGTTTTTTAACAACGATGTAAATGAGATTATTTCGACTGTTCACAAATTAACTCTGTCATTTCTAATAGTTTGTAGATACTGCTAGCGATGGGCAAACTATTTTTGCTGTTATGGATAGTTTCAAATACTTTTATATTCTTTAAATAAAGAACATATTTAACTTTTATGGCTTTCGATTCCTAATTTTTCTGTACCATATTGCAATTCTTTCATCAGAAAGCAGGCACTACATAAACAATTTAGTAATAACCCAGCTAAAAATGAACTGCAGTTTTTTTGAAGAAGTAAAGTATTTTTGAGGTTTTTCTAAAGTTAACTATAAATTCTCTATAGAGCAATCTCAACTATAAAATCACTATAGTTATATTAAAGTTAATTTGAGGTGATTTTGTAGTAATTTATTTTAAATATACTATGAGCTGTTAACTTTAAAAATACTGTAGTTCTTATGAAGTCATTTTATAATCAAAAATTAAAAAATATGTGAGACTTTATAACCTCATAATTACTGCAGTAAATTTGAAGTTATAATCCAATCATTAATTTTGAAATATATTTTCTGATGTATCTCCAGTATAACTCTAATTATCGTCCAGTAAATTGATAGACTTTAATCGGATAAAAGTAAACTCAATTATATTTCAAAATCAAAGGAGGCATTTTCCACCTCATCCACCTACTTCCTTAGTGAACAATTTATTAGTTCCTACTTTATTTCGTTACTCAAAAATTACATTTTTTATTACAATAATGAAAAAATAAATAAAAAAAAATAAATTTAGGCATGGGCGTATCTCCTCTCCCACCCAGATGACATTTTCAGTCCCTCCTTTATCTTTCAAAATCGAAGAAATGCTATCACTACCCTATCCCCTTCACCCCCCCCCCCACGCTTTTAACGGGGAATTTTTGATTTCCTTCATTTTAAAGATACTCGCAAGTAATAATTTTTTCCATGTGTTTCAAAACAGAAGAAAAAGAAAGTTGTGCAACTTATATTGAAAAATCTAGAAGAATGGGGGGGGGGGTCAAATGACTGTCCCATAATTCCCCCCCCTTTTAACGAAAAATTCTTTGTTTCTTTTTTTTTCTAGCTACTTGCAAAGAATAAATTTTATTGTGTTTTCAAAATTTAAAGAGGAGTAATTACTGTCCCATGTCCCCCACCCCCTCCTCCCCTTATCGGAAAATTCTCGTTTCCTTTTTTTGAAATTTTCGTAAAGAAAAAAGTCCTTGGAGGGACATCTGAACATACTTTCCGCTGAAATGACTTCCAGTTTTTATGAAAATTACTTTTACTTTATAAAAACAAACAAAAAAACCATAATTCTTATTAAATAGTTCATTTTAAATTTACATTTGAAAATTTTATTATTTTTCACGCAATGGACGCTGATTTCTAACTTTCACTATTTAGCGAAACGAGATTGACTAATCAAAACCCAGCAGTTTTGCCAAGAACCGAAAGATCATGAAGATACAGGCCTCTGATTGGCCAATCCTGTTTCGCTAAACAGCAAAAAATCTCTCTGTTTCCCCACCATTATTTTTAGTTGTAGACATAAAACTACTCAACTTTGGATATCTTGATTGCTGGCTTAATGTTTACCATGTGAGAATCGCGTGTCGCCCTTTCCCGCTCGGTCTTGTAATAGCGATTTGGCAATCTTTTATTATTATTTTTATATACTTTCGCTTAATTATTGTGTTTGAATAGAATCACATTAAGATAAGATCGTAAATTTATGCCCCGAGTTAGATTTATTGGCATATTATTAGTATTACCGGCGTGTATTTATTGTTCGTAATCCGTTTTGTGTGTAAATTTCTTTGATTTATTTATTTATATATTTTATATATGTAATAAAAAAAAAAAAAATTGCGCCATTTTTTTTATTCTCTCTTAGCTTCAATTCTAAATTTGTGGAACATATTTCAATCTTAGTTTCGTAACTTGTAACAGCTAAAATTCTTTTTCTTACTTTAGTTATTAATAAATTATTTCTTGCTTCTCAAAAAGGCGGGAAGTATTTCGTAAGCTTTTTACTTTCTGGCATATTCCTGCGATTTTAATTTTATTTTTTATTTTTTAACATCGCGTGACAAGTGTTACTACGCGTTGCTAAAGGGCTTAGTGTTCCGAGGAAAAAATATAGTTCTTGCCAATAGACCGCCTATTACGGCCAATTAGAATTGATCATTTTGTCCGTTAGAGGCTCGAGTCCATCCTGATTGGATTTTTAAAATGATTGACGCGGAGTAGGAGGGCGCTAGTTTTGTCGTGAAAATGATTTTTTCATTTGGCTTTTCAGGAGAGTAGAATGCACCTTTTCTTTAAACTATCAAGACGCGCGTTTTATTGCTCCGCTGAATTAGAATGCATTTTTTCTTAAAAAACTACTCGGAAGCCATGTCATGTTTCCCGAGAATGCGATTGACTTTCAAAAATTATTAGGATGATGTTTCTTTTTTTCTCCCCAAAATTCTAATATTGTGGAATGTAGCTTAATCACGGAGTTGGTGAAGTGGAAGTTATTCGATGAGAGTGCCAAGGTGATTGCGTGAAAGAACTTAACTTATTTATGAGTTCTAATAAAATTAATTTAAAGACTGCTTGATTGAACTTTCTTATGGGGAAATAGCCCAATAAACTCATCCACTGCTGGTCAAATTGCCGGAGCGACTGCTCAGCTCGTCCCACTGTTGATTCTTGGTAGTAGTAATCTGTTCTGCCTCATAGATGGTGTGCCACTGGAACTTGTACATTGTTATGGAACATCGATCTCGTCGAATCATTACATTTTAGCCGGTAGGATCTCTTAAATGAACCTGCATACGTCTCTAGAGAATTCTTCGCAACGCTGTGTGTGCACGTGCCATTTTCGCCGAGCTTGAAACTAATTGCTGGAACTTCGGCCTTTGTTTATTACTCATCTTGAACCGACATGAATCAATCTGTGAAAAAAGATCGTCTTATAAAGTTTTGTTTGTAATTATGTGTGGTATCTACATCTACAAATATTTTAATTGTGAAATATACCTCGCATTCTAGTGAGAAACTTTTCAACTGTGAGATATGCAACCAAACTCTGAGATATGCAAAATAAAAATTACAAAAGATCACCTGCATGAAATCAATTCAACATCATTTTCTTTTATTTATTTATTTACTGTATTTTCTAGGTAAAAGTGCATAAATATTTTGATAAATTTTCATTTCATAATAAATGAACACCTGCTGTATGGTTGCGAAACTACGGTAGATTCCATCAGTAATACAAGATAATTGAAATTTACACCTGTGAGTCGTATCTACGAAGTTCTTTATTTTTGTTTAGTTTAATAAAAAATTAGGTATTTGAACAAGGCCACATCGAACATGTCTGTAAGTTATTATTTATTATTTTATTGTTTTATTGATTAAGAAATTTAATGATAATTTCTTTGTTTAAATTCTTGATTTTTTTTCTCTCTTTTATTACAGATATTAAAAAATAAATTTGTTCTTAATTTATAATTAATTAAAATTTTCTGCTCATAGAAATTTTATTTAGTTTTAAAGGTGTTATTTTTTTTTAAATCGAAAGATGGATTAATTTGTTGTTAAAAAAATACTCTGTTGCAAAATTTATTTTCCATACGTAAAGAAAAGTATTTTTGTTTTTAAATTTATTTGTTATTTCCCATGTATGGAAACCCGATATTTATTATTTTATTACTTATTTATTTATTATTTATTTATTTTTATTATTATTTATTGAGGTATTTGAAGTATAGTAATTGAATTTTAATAATTGAAGTATAGCATTTAAATATTTTCCATATGAATTATCCTTCTTTCATGTTACTAAGGTCAGGATTAGTAAAAGAAGAAAAAATGTCAGAAAATAAACTTGATATTGTCCCTTTTGAATTTGGGTCGGGCATGGATATATTTAAATGGTTTAAACATTTTGATCGAGAATGTTCGGTAGAAAAGAAAGATAATGAGTGGAAACACCAAAATATTTCAAAATATTTAAAGGGGGAAGCGCTAAAAACTTATATAAATGATTGTTTGGATTGTGCTACTTATGAAGAAATTGTCGAGATTTTAAGTGAAAAATTCATTCAAGTTAGAGTTCCAAAATTTTCTGAATTTACTTCCTTAAAGTTAAATGATCTAAGTGATTTGGATTCTTATTTTAGAAAGAAAGTTGAGATTGGAAGGCAACTTCAGCTTGAGGAAAATTTAATTATACAGGGATTAATTGATGGCCTTCAGCCGGAGTATCAAAATTGTTTGATGGTTAACCCTCCTTCCAATACTCGTGAATGGTTTCGCATTGCTAAACAATTAGCAGCGATTCCAAATCATACCTCTAATAACGGCAATAGAAATTTTCAACAAACTAGACCAATGCACAATCCCAATCCTCAGCCCAGACATTGGACTCGACCTACTCCAAACAATCCATCCCAAAATTTTAATCCTAGGTTTTTCACTCCTAGAATGCCTGCAACTCATTATCAAAACAATTACCCTAGTCGTCCGTGCAGAGTATGTGTAAACAGAGGCATAGAAAATGCATATCATTGGGAGAGGAGTTGTATATTTAACACAAATTCCTGTCAAGCTCAAACTCCTGCTCATATTCAACCACCCCCTACTAATAATGTCTGACAATTATTTATCCCTGGATATGTGGGCAATAACAAAGTGTATTGTGTGGTGGATAGTGGATCAACGGTCTCAATTTTACCCCTCAAATTTGTTCGATATTTAAATGGTAATTTACATAATGTTACCCCTATTACTATCAGACAGGCACAAGGAACTCTTACAATTAATAAATCTTGTCGATTATGTATTAAATTTGGTAATATAAAGAGATATGTTAATTTTTTAGTAAGTCAACTTGATTTGGACTATGCTATTTTAGGTTTACCTGATTGTGCCAAATTTAAATTGAAAATTGATTGTGCAAAAAGCCAGGTGTTACAAGACAATATTTCGTTAAACCCATATGTCAACATATCCAGTGATAAATTAGAATTGCTTCATTTTGATATTATAAAAAATGATACTACTGTGCAACCCGATTATGGAAATACCATAACTCCTCAATCCTTGTCGCGAACTAATAATGATGATTATAATCTATTGGGGGATCTGAATGCTATTCAAAATAAAAATGTAAGGGAACTTTTAAGGGATTATTTCGATATTTTTGCAAAAAATAAATATGATGTAGGGAGAATTAATATTGAACCTCAGCGTATTTATCTTAAATCTGACCTACCAATATCTTTGAGGCCTTATCGTACATCCACTGCTGATGAAAAAGAAATATCTCAGCAAATCCAATCATTATTAGCTGCTGGGTTAATTAAAGAAAGTTATAGCCCATACTCTTCTCCAGTTACGTTAGTAAATAAACGAGATGAAGGTAAAAAAACCCGAATGTGTGTTGACTACCGAAAATTAAATTCTATCATGAAAAATGACGCTGAACCTTTACCCCGAATAGATGAAATTTTAGACAAATTAAGTGGTGCCCAATATTTCTCTACACTAGATTTAGCCTCAGGCTATTGGCACATACCTATTCACCCAGCCGATTCCGAAAAGTTAGCCTTTACTACTAATTGTGGGCTCTGGGAATGGAATGTTCTCCCCTTTGGTGTAAAGGTAGGCCCCCCAATTTTCAACAGGACAATTAGAAGAATTCTTACAAAATATAAAATAGACTTTGCTTGTTATTATTTTGATGATATAATTATTTTTTCTAAATCAATAGATGAACATATACAGCATCTCATTCAAATTTTTGATTTATGCCGAATAGAAAATATTAAATTAAAATTATCTAAATGTACTTTTGCTCAAAAACAAATCAATTTTCTAGGGTATGAAATCCAAAATGGAACTTTAACTCCAGCTAATACTAATATAGAAACGATTAAAAAATTAAAACCTCCTACTAACACTAAAGAATTACAAAGATTTCTTGGTTCTATAAATGTGTATCATAAATTTTTTGACAAATATGCTGAAATTAGACACCCCCTAAATAAATTACTTAAGAAAGATACTATTTGGGAATGGAATACTGAATGTCAAAACTCTTTTCAAAAATTAAAAGATGCCCTCATTGCTAAACCAATTTTAAAGATTTATGACCCAAAATTACCCCTACACATGTTTGTTGACGCTTCTCAGGTAGCGGTAGGTGCAGTTCTTAAACAACCCGACCATAATAACTTTTTACATCCAATTGCTTATTTTTCTAGAGGATTGAGAAGTTATGAGAAAAATTATTTCATTACCGAACTAGAGTGTCTTGCTATCATTGATACTTTAGATAAATTTTATCATTACTTTCACGGTGTACAATTTACCATTCATACTGATCATGCATCTCTTGTTTGGTTAAAAAATGTCAAACATTTAAGAGGTCGATTATTTAGGTGGTCATTGAAGTTAAGTATGTTCGATTACAAAATTGAGTACTTAAAGGGATCTACAAATGTCGAAGCCGACATGTTGTCCCGAAACCCTATTTCTCATTTTTGTAAGCCCCTTACTTTTCTTCTTGACGTTAAAGAGATTATTGAGATGCAAGAAAAAGAAAATGTGTGTGGATCAAATTATATTAATGACAATGGACTGATTATAGTTAAAAGAAAAGGTTTTCGTAAAGTGGTAGTTCCCATGTCCCTAAGAAAAAAAATTGCTTAATGTTGCTCATGAACAGTTTGGTCACCCTGGTGTTCAAAAAATGCAAAATTTAATTTCTCCTAACTATTATTGGCCAGATATGACCCAAGACATTACTAACTTTGTTAAATACTGTGATATTTGCCAGAAAAATAAAAAACCTAGACAGAAAAAATTTGGCTTATTACAAGCTATGCCCACTACAGATCAACCTTTTGACTGTCTGTCTGTTGATACTGTAGGAGGGTTCAATTATTATAATTCTACAAAAAAATATCTCCATATTATAATAGACCATGCCACAAGATATGTTTGGGCATTTCCTTCCAAAAGTGTCACTACAGAAACTTATACAAATTGTCTGAAACAAATTTTCAATATCAAAATCCCTCAACAATTATTCTGTTTTAGTAAGATTTCAAGTGTACAGTCCCCTCAAAAAATACTTAGTGACAGGAATGCTGCTTTTACTTCTTCAAGATTCAAAAAATTCCTGCGAAATCATAATATTAAACAACGTTTGACCACTGCCCATCATCCACAAACGAATGGGAAATGTGAAAGAGTAAATCAGACAATAGTAACTAGATTAAAATGTAAAGTAAACTCCACTACCTCTAAAATTCCCTGGACTAAGCTTTTAACTGAGGTAATTAATGAATATAATAATACACCCCATTCTATTACCAAATTTCCACCTGCGTACTTGCTTTTTGGCCAATTACCCTATGACTCCCCCTTACAACAAAATTATTATCCCCCTGTTCATGAAGCACTTAAAATTGCTAAAACAAGAACTGATGAATTTCATTTAAAAAATAAAAGATATTATGATAAAGATTATATCGAACCAAAATTTAAAATAGGAGATCTAGTTATCTATGAAGAATTTCAGTACCCTAATACTAGAAAGTTGTCACAAGTATTTAGTGGCCCTTATAAAATTCTTAACAAATTATCCGAAGTAAATTTTGAAATTGATAGGCAAAACCAGTTCAAAAGTTCAGAAATAGTACATGTATCTAAATTAAGGCCTTATTATTCCCCTGATAAATTTAAATTAAGTCATGAGCAACAACCCCCTAATCAACAACAACAAACTCAGGTAAAAACTGTAGCTTAAACTATATCTCTAGTTTATCATTTTATAATTTTTTCTCTTAAACAGTAAATTTCTTTTCATATTTTAATTCAGATAATATCCTGTAATTCGCACAGAATGGCAATGATATCTCTTAACTGCAGCGAGAGTGTCACTTGTCTGGAAATTTTTATATTTGTTTATTTATGCCGGCGTAGACGAACAAAGTGGAAATTTCTTATTCTGTACTGAATTACTCTACTTAGAATATTTTTTTTTCTTTCAACTGAACCTATTTGTAATATTAAATTTAATCTATCAATTATTAAATTAATTATTTGCCAAGTAACAAAATTTTTATCACTTTATTTTAATATATTTTTTTTTCTTTCTCTCTTTCTTTGCTTCTGCATTCCAGTCCAAGTACATGTCAATTATAACATAATTTTGTTTCTTTTTCTCTTTCCTACTTGCATTTTGCAATGTTTTATCACACCGAGAGAATATTTATTGCGTAATTATTTGACATGAATAGATCTTGTTTTTTATTTTTATCATTTATTAATATTTCTTTTTAAGAATCTTAGTAGTTTAAAGGTCACGTGCATTCTCAAACATGAACAAAATTTTTATTTATCTTTATTTTATTTTAATTTATCATATTATATTTTAATTTTTTTTTGTACATATTCCTACTTAATCCTGTACTCGGATTACCAGATTAAGTAAATGATTTCATAGTTGATTGCATTTTTTATTTTATTCCACTTCTCTCTATATTTCATCCCAAAAATATGAGATGAGATAAACGAGATTAAGTATTTAAAGAATGTCTTTTGTGATATTTATTATTACTTATTAAGAGATTTACTTATACCCATTATGAGATTTACTTACACTTATGATATTTATTATTATTGATATTTTTCCATATTATGTTTCTTAATTATATTGTTTATTATTTACATTGTTAAATTTTATTATTACTATATTATAAAATGTGTTATTAATTAAAAATACAATTATAAAAGTATTTTCACAAAGATTCCAAAATGGAACTGTTATGAATGTTCAAGGACTTACTCACACAAAAACTGAACTAATATTATAATGTTAGCTGATGAATTTGGACAGTTAAATGAATTAGACATCCTTGAAATGAGGTAATGAACTATGCCATTCCAAATATGACTTTAAGAGGATTTTTGAAACAAACTTTTAAAAATTGATTTCTAGATTTGATATTGTGAAAAAAAAATTTAACGTTATTGTTTTTCATTTTTATGTTTCATTTTTATGTTATTACTATGGGTAATTGCTTATATTTTCAAATTACTTTTTGATGTGTACTTTAAACAAGATTATATCTTGTATTTGTATTGAAGCCTATTTTATTGTATTTAAATTTGAAGTTATTCCACGCATCACCTTGGTGTTTTTAAATTTGAATTCTATATTTATATAAAAAAGAGAAATTAATTTAAATTTTTTTTTTATTCAGTATCTAATTATTATTACTTATATCAACAACTTCGTGAGCTAAGTCTGCATCATCTCCCTTTCTGTGAAATTGCAGGTCTCAGACCTACTTTTTCACCCGTCTTTCTGGGAGGGGGGATTTGTAATAAAATAATAATAAAAAAAAAAAAATTGCGCCATTTTTTTTTATTCTCTCTTAGCTTCAATTCTAAATTTGTGGAACATATTTCAATCTTAGTTTCGTAACTTGTAACAGCTAAAATTCTTTTTCTTACTTTAGTTATTAATAAATTATTTCTTGCTTCTCAAAAAGGCGGGAAGTATTTCGTAAGCTTTTTACTTTCTGGCATATTCCTGCGATTTTAATTTTATTTTTTATTTTTTAACATCGCGTGACAAGTGTTACTACGCGTTGCTAAAGGGCTTAGTGTTCCGAGGAAAAAATATAGTTCTTGCCAATAGACCGCCTATTACGGCCAATTAGAATTGATCATTTTGTCCGTTAGAGGCTCGAGTCCATCCTGATTGGATTTTTAAAATGATTGACGCGGAGTAGGAGGGCGCTAGTTTTGTCGTGAAAATGATTTTTTCATTTGGCTTTTCAGGAGAGTAGAATGCACCTTTTCTTTAAACTATCAAGACGCGCGTTTTATTGCTCCGCTGAATTAGAATGCATTTTTTCTTAAAAAACTACTCGGAAGCCATGTCATGTTTCCCGAGAATGCGATTGACTTTCAAAAATTATTAGGATGATGTTTCTTTTTTTCTCCCCAAAATTCTAATATTGTGGAATGTAGCTTAATCACGGAGTTGGTGAAGTGGAAGTTATTCGATGAGAGTGCCAAGGTGTTTGCGTGAAAGAACTTAACTTATTTATGAGTTCTAATAAAATTAATTTAAAGACTGCTTGATTGAACTTTCTTATGGGGAAATAGCCCAATAAACTCATCCACTGCTGGTCAAATTGCCGGAGCGACTGCTCAGCTCGTCCCACTGTTGATTCTTGGTAGTAGTAATCTGTTCTGCCTCATAGATGGTGTGCCACTGGAACTTGTACATTGTTATGGAACATCGATCTCGTCGAATCATTACATATATATAGCCATGAGTAAAATTATGCACCGAGCTATATCTATCTTTTTGATTGAACTAAATAATTAACAAAACACTGAGCCTTGTTTTAAAAAAATCATAATTAATAAAAATATTTCAAAGGAGGATATCTACGATCAAAAGATTATTAATGTTATCTTTTTTAGCCTTTAAAAAAATAATAATAGAGGTACAGTTAACAAATAGCTATTTATTATAAATTTGAATAATTCTTTATGAATATAATAAAGAAAAGAGTTCAAGTATCAATATCAGTTTTATATTGATTGCTATTTTTGTGTATGTTCGTGTTTTTTAGTATAATTTTGAAGTTACTGCTGCTATGGTTTTAAACAATGCAATGTTTTTAACTTAAATTTAAAATTTATCAAAAAGAATCTGCATGACTTATTAAAATTTGGAATAAAAGCTAATTTTAAAAATAAACAGGAAATGTATGCTTCCAGACAGTGCAGAAACTTTTTGTCTATTTTTTTTCTTTGAATTAAATCTGCCCACTTCTGACTGTTACGGAACATTAAACTTGGAAGTCGCAAATGGCGTCCAATGACCTTTATCTAACCCTTTTAATTTTTTATGTCTTTAATCTTGTTTTTTTGGTCTAATGATGTCAGTTCATTTTTTCCCTTCTCCAATCAAATGGTCCTTGTTGAACTGGAAGTAAAAGGACCTTGGATGGACATTAAAACCAGAGCACTGTTCCACGAATTTTGCTGCGATTGCCCCACCTGAATGTCACAGAGACTAACTTTAAGCTCAAAACTTCATCGGTCATCTGATGGCTTCAGGACCCAAACCAACCTTTTCTGCTTATCGATGTCTTTAATATATTTATTTTAAATTTGATCAAGTGGCTTTTCTTTCTTTCTTTCTTTTTTTTTTTTTTTTTTAATCTTGCTTTGGAAGAATGGTCACTGTTCATTAGAAAGTAAAATTACCTCAGACAGACATGTATATGGGCTGCAATAGTGGCACAACTCGAACAATACGAATTTTCAGTTAATGCACTCTCAACATTGCAGATTGGTATTCTTTCCAGCAGCAACAGTGGCATATCTTGTAGTTTAGTATTTCACAAACAGATAGCAGAAGTGCCACTGTTGCCTTCCTTACTTTCATTACAAGGCAAAATTTCAAACCCATTTATCTCAGAACCTGATTTTTTGAGTTGTGCCATTATTGCAGCCCACAAGCGATATATTCAATTAAGATTGTAATATTTTTTCTAAGCTTGTTAATTTGTGTGCATATGAATGTTCTTCCTACGCTTATACAAGTATTTGTTATTTTCAAAATTCAATAATTATGACAAAATTATACTCAGTAAGACTAACTACTATTGGCACACAGATAAAAAATATTACAGTATTGAGTAGATATTTACAAAAAATATTTGGAAAGGTTCCTTCACTCGCATGAAAGCATACGCGTTGTCATTTTAATCTTATCAAGACATTTGTTTAGATATTTTGTTTGTATTTCCATATTTTTAAATGATTCTTTACGCTAGCTGAGGTCAATCTACGATGCTCATTTTTTACAGTTTTCATTTTGTTTGCCGGATTTTTTTTGTTTTTGTTTTTGGTCTGAAAATAAGTATAACTTCCTCATTTAAAAAAAAAAAAAAAAAAAAAAAAAAAAAAAAAAAAAAAAAAAAAAATTTCTACAGATCAGTTACCCAGTGAAAACAAAATCATTTACATTTATGGAACTGAAAATGAGATATTTAAAAAAGATTCTCCTTAGATTAAGATTAGCAAACGGCTGTCTGTGCATATCAGTGAAATAGCAAAGTAAAATGGATTTCACTATTTTTAAAATGGTCATGATGCCAATTTAAACTAGTTGGATGTGTCAATCCCAAAACTTTCTTCTATCTCATAAGTACATTTTAATAATAATAATAATAATAATAATAATAAAAAGTGGTGACTTTAAAGTTACTCACTATCGAATTTCCTCGAACATTTGACCTAGCCTAATGAGATTCTGGTATCCGAAAAGCCTAAAACGCAAAATTTAATTAATATTCTGAGAAAATGAGCTTAGTAGTGCCTCATGTTGGGTAATTTATACTAAAACCTAATAAGCATCTATTTATGTCAAGACCTAACAGAATCTGAAATTTGATGGAATTTCGTCCATTAGTTCTTGAGATATAGGGTAACACCCCCAGTAATTGGCATGCACCAGTGATTGGCACATTTTACAAACATGTCCTAAAAAAAGATTTATATCCAGTCGTTTAAAAATTCAAGACCATATATCAGTTATATGCTCATTTACGTTAAAGATCATAACTTTGATTTGTTTTACAAGATGACAATAGAGCCTAGGAAAGAGAAACAAATCTGGCTTGTATCAAATTAGCCATTTTGTTGCAAATTCTTGTTCTTTGGCTTAAGGAAGGCATGCTTTTCAATTCATTATTATCTGATTTATAATATATTTTAAATTTTAATTGACAACAGTTTTGTTTAGTTAAAAAGGGTTACTTTAATTGTGTGAAAGTATTTTCGACACAAATATTTGGATTTCTGAATTAATGGTAGTTGCCAATTAATGGTGCTTCAATTTTGCTAGTTCCGAGTATTTGGCACCTATTCCAATTACAAGGAATTCGCAAGGAATTTGAGATTAAACCATTTATTTTGGAAGTACTTTTAAAATTATAGACTAATTTTGTTTATCATTTGTTTTTATTTGAAAATATAAATTTTATCAGTAATTGGAATCCATTAAATCTTCATATGACAACTACTGGGGACAGTATAACAATTACTGGGTATTAATGTAAGTATATTGTATTGTTTTAAAGTGTTCACATTTCAGATTAATATGCTGATTTCTTACTCTCAAAAACCTGAAATATGGCATCTTCATCTACAGTAAATTAATTTAAAGCGATTAAACCCAATGCAAAATGTAAAGTTTTTTTTTATATAAACATATGCCAATTACTGGTTCACAAGGTGTCATTCATTGGTGCTCTAGGTGCCAATTACTGGTGATTTCAGCAACTTTTTATAAATATATTTTTATAAAAATACTTTTTCAATTTTTTTTGCTTTTAGTGGGCAAAATAGATGCACAGATATGCATTCTTTGATTTAAAAATATTTCCAAGTAAATAGCTTATTTCTTTGTAATGAAAATTTAAGTAAGTTTAACGACAAATTCTTAATGTGCCAATTACTGGGGATGTTACCCTAGTTATAACAAAAAATTTACAAAACGTAGCACAGCAACACCATATCTTGGACAATTTATGCCAAAACGTAAAAAAGCGTCTAATTATGTTATGGTGTAAAAAAATCTGAAGTTTGATTAAATTCTGTGCATTAGTTCTTGAGATATAGCTAGTTTTTTTAAAAAAAGTGTAAAATATAGCACAGCAGCACCATCAGTTGAAGGATTTATAACAAAACGTAATCATCGTGTAATTATGTTATATGTCATTTTGTAACAAAATCTGAAGTTTGATGAAATTCTGTGCGTTGGTTGTTGAGATATAGCTATCGGAAAAACCGTGCAAAATGCAGCATAACTGCACCACCTGTTGCAAGGTTAATACCAAAATGTAATCAGTGTCTAATTATGTTATATATTCTAGTGTAACATAATCTAAAATTTGATGAAATTCTCTGCATTAGTTCTTGAGATATAGCTATCGCAAAAATCGTGCAAAATGTAGCATAGCAGCGCCACCTATAGGGCAGTTCACACCAAAACCTTATCAGCGGCTATGTATCTCACGATATCGCGGAATCTGAAGTTTGGTGAAATTCTGTGCATTAGTTCTTGAGATATAGCTATCATGAAAATCATGAAAAACGTGGCATAGCAGCGCCACCTGCTGGCCAATTTACACCAAAATTTAATCAGCGTCTATGTATATCAAGGTTGTCACAAAATATGAAGTTTGGTGAAATTCTGTGCATTAGTTCTTGAGATTTAGCAATCTTGAAAATGATGAAAAACGTAGTATAGCAGCGCCACCTGCAGGCCAATTTTCACCAAAAACCAATAGGCACTAATTCATATCAAGGTCTAACTGAATATAAAATTTTATTAAATTTCGAGCATTAGTTCTTGAGGTAGAGCGCCCACAATTTTTTTTGTCACATACAGACAGACAGACACACAGACAGACAGACACACAGACAGACAGACAGACAGACAGACGGACAGACTCACAGACAGACATTTTCTAAAAATAGTCAAAACGTGTTCAGGACCTTCTAAAACGTATAAATCCGTCAAAAACCGGAAGTCGAAAATTTTCATGAATCCAAAACTTTCTTCTTGTAAAGATAGAAGAAAGTAAAAAGGGTAGGCACTGCATCTGTAAAAAATTTTCTAGAGGGAACACTATACATTAAATAATAAAACATATTTTGTATTTATAAGCATTATGGTCTTAAGTATAAAGTTGGATTACCATTTCACCAGTAAGTAATTTTTCTTTTTTCTCTAATGTTTACATTACTTAAATCAAAATACATGTGTGGTGTTTATATTATGTGAGTCAAAAATATTTCCTTTATTTATAAGTAATTTGCTTAGTACTTTGAAACTAAAGTTTCTCTCTTTGTTTTAATTTTTTTTTTAACCTATGTGTACTGAGAGCTGTTTCAATGATTATATTTTTGATAAATATGTTTTTAATACCTTAAAAACTATTTATGTAATTGAAAAATTTTACAATATACTTAAGAATTGTGAAGACAGGTCTGTTTATTGCTATTGATAAATTTAAATGATAGAGTTAGTGTTACTTCTAAAACAAAAAAGCCGTCACATACAGTTATAAAAAAAGTTGTCAATAAACAACATTTTGCGATTTTTTCAGGTTTTCATCGATAAAATTGTGATTTACAAAAAGGTGGTGAGAAAATTCATGTTTTTCCATGCATAAACAACAAAAATAGCAATTTATACTTTGCCGATTGGCAAAATTCACAATTTTTCGGCACCTGGTCAAGAAAAAAATCACAATTTTTATGAAGCCAATTGAGAAAGTTCACAATTTTTACGAAGCTGATTTAGAAAATCCACAATCTCACAGCTTCTCATCATTCAGAACTAAAAATTTTTATGAAAACCGATTAAAAAAAATTAAGATTTTTAAAAAGATGACCGTAAAAATTCATAATTTTTATGATGCTGATTGAAAAAATTCATAATTTTTACGAAGCCAATGAAGAAAATCTACAATATTTCTGCGCCTGGGATTAACAAAATTCACAATTTTTGCAAAACCGATCGAGAAAATTCATTATTTTTACAAGACTGCAGAAGGAAATCCACAATCTTTCCTTGTCTAATCAACATATTTCACTATTTTTGCAAAACCGATCGGGAAAATTCATTATTTTTACAAAATCGGTGAAGAAAATCC
This sequence comes from Maratus speculifer, assembly GCA_964019185.1. Classification (NCBI taxonomy): domain Eukaryota; kingdom Metazoa; phylum Arthropoda; class Arachnida; order Araneae; family Salticidae; genus Maratus; species Maratus speculifer. Next base: position 147,663,419 of record OZ025298.1, read on the forward strand.
GCAACCTTTCCGCGTCTGATCGAAAAAATTCACTATTTTTGCAAAAGAGATCAAGAAAATTCATTATTTTTACAAAATCAATGAAGAAAATCCAAAATATTCCCATGTCTGATCAATAAAATTCACAATTTTTGCAAAACAGACCAAGAAAATTCATTATTTTTACAAAATCGGTGAAGAAAATCCACAATCTTTCCCCGTCTGATCAACAAAATTCACTATTTTTGCAAAAGCGATGAAAAAGATCCAAAATATTTCCATGTCTGATCAATATAATTCACAATTTTTGTAAAACCGAACAAGAAAATTCATTATTTTTACAAAATCGGTGAAGAAAATCCACAATCTTTCTGCGTCCGATTGACAAAATTCACTATTTTTGTAAAAGCGATCAAGAAAATTCATTATTTTTACAAAATTGGTGAAGGAAATCCACAATCTTTCCGCGTCTGATCGACAAAATTCACTATTTTTGCAAAAGCGATCAAGGAAATTCATTATTGAAATGGTTTCTAATTGAAAAATATAATAGTTTCCAAATTATTTCCAAACTAGTTAATTTGTATTTTTATGTATAGTTTTTTTTTTTTTACTTTTTATGAAAATTTTCCTTTTTTCATACAACTGAAATAGTATAATCCTTGTTTTGCTTTTTCAGTTTTCGATAGTTTGATTTTCTAGGTTTGTGAGATGTGAAATTATAAAAAAATTCTGCAAAGCAAAACTGGGTTTTTTTGTCTTTTTTTGAAAGTGCAATCTGCATTAAAGAATCTCTGCATGTGCTATTTCAATCAAAGGATCACGAAAAAATGTGATTTTAGCCGAAATATCATAGGTAAAAGCACAAATTTCATTAAAGAATACCGAGAAATCTTGATTTGTAGAAAAAATGAAATTTACATGAAAAGACGGCAGAAAAAACTGATTTAAGTCAAAAAATTTCTTAAAAACACAATTTATGTCAAAGGATGAGATTTACTTCAAAAGATCACAAAAAGACGATAATTTCAGCAACACACCATTAAAAAAAGCAAATTTTGTAGAGAGATCTGGAAAAATACTCAAATTAACTCAGCATCAAAATAATAGCTAGAATTTTTTAGCTACTATTTTGGTGCTAGTGTTAATTTGAGTATTTTTTCTGATCTTTCCATGAAATTAGCTTTTTTTCAATGATGTGTTGCTGAAATTCTCGTCTTTTCGTGATCTTTTAAAGTAAATAATCTCATCCGACATAAATTGTGTTTTTAAGAATTTTTTTTACCCTGGCAATATTCAAGGTTATTACATTTTCATATGATTGTCAAGTTAACCAAAATATTTGTTGACATAAAAAAGAAAGGTTTTAATTAAGATTGATTTTGTAAACCGTAGAAGTGTTTAGCTTGTGACAAAAAGCTAAGAAATTTTTTTCCAGCAAGCCTTAATAGAAATGAACTGCAGAAAAATCTGCAGTTGGAAGACTGCGGTGAATTGGCCGATTGCACCAGAGAATTTTTGAGGTTGATGCAACTACAAAATAACTGCAGTATTTTTTAGGTCGATACAGCAACCACGAAATTACTACAGTTTACAAACTACAGTAATTTTGTAGTTGTATCAACCGCAAAAATTCTATAGTGGAAATGGCCAATTCACCGCAGTCTTCCAACTGCAGTTTTTTTGTTAAATTTCTGCAGTTCATCTTTAGCTGGGAAGGTTCGAAGAAAACCACGAAAACTCCGAACGGTTAGGCCGACAGCCGCGATTGGGTTCGAACCCAGCACCTGCCGTCTACCAGTTGAGAGGTCCGTACCTCTCGGCCACTGGTGGGGCAAATAAATAGGAATTTATTTCTATCGAATTCAAATATGCCAGTCCTAGCTTTCAACTAATTTCGCTTACTAGATTTTATGATATGCTTAAAACCTACCTTGAAGTTCGTGTGTTCCAAAAATAACGATCCGTTTATATGAAAACACTTATCTAAGGATTTGTTTCACAGGTTTATGAAGAAATGCTTTGCTTAAAAAAAATAATAACTATTGTTTCTTTGAAACTAGTTGATTTACTCTATGAAGTAAAGCATCAAATGTACCATCGAAAATAGGAAAAACTGTCACTAACATTGGAACCCGGGTCATTTGGAACCCTAGGGTGCCATAGGGGCTTGGATATGTGGTTGCAGTGCCGACAGGTCTCTTACTGGGTGAATGGAGCTAAATAAGGTGCCATGCACTTTGTATTGGCAGCAATGTGGCACCTCATCGGGTGACTGGAACTATGCACATGCGCTGTGACGTGTGTCTTTATGTTTTCTGTGACGGCAAGTAAAATCTATGGCTATGAGTGAATGAAGGTGAGCTCGATGGCCGAGCGGTTAGAACGCTGAGCTTGTAATCAGACGTTGTGAGTTCGAATCCTTCGACGGCCAAAAGTCGGTTTGTATATTTTTTATAATTTTTTTTATTATTGGACACTCTGAATTAAAGCTGCCATCTTTTCACCCTAATTAAAGGTGCCATTCTGGCTCCTTTAGGGGTGTCACCAGTGAGACAAGCCTTTCACCCCTAAAAGGTGCAATGTGTCACCATTGCATTTAACAGTGTGGTAGTCTACATTCATAAGTAGCCTTATATTGGGCCTTATTGGTGGCCGTTTTCTGTAATTTCGACGCACTTCTTCATATGTTTTATCATCCAGTTAACAAAAAACAGTGACTATTATTTTTTCTAAGACGAGCATTTCTTCAAACACCTGTGAAAGAAATCAATAGATTAGCATTTTCATAGAAATGGATCGTTATTTTTGGAGCATCCTGTATAATATTTGTTACACCATCAAAATAAATAAATAAATAAATAAATAAATAAATAAAATTTCAAGCTTTAAACTTGCGTAATTCCTAAACTGTTTGTCTGCATTATCTTTCATTTGAAACCAAATGTGCGACTTACAAAAAACAATAAAAATAATAATAACAAATAATAATGATAATAAGTATACCAATAATATATAAAAAATATCCACGCTTGATTTTAAAAATTAGGTTATAAGGTTTTAATTATAAAATCAAAGAAGTCAGCTGCATTTTTTATATGTCCATGACTCATTAAATATCAATTATTCTGGGCATTCAATAATAAATATTATTACAACTCGATTGGTACTAGCTGCCTTTTTAAACGATGGTTTACTACAAAGTTGGCATTTTGCGGGCGGTGAATTATATTATATCCCATGTAATTTCAGTATTTTAATGTGGGTTTGCCCCAGAAACTTATTAATTACATTCTTTAATATCTTTGGGGTAAAAAAAAAAGAAAAGAAAACTGTAAATTTGCTTTTTCATATCTTGAAATAGAATTTTTCACTTCAACATTCAATCTTAAACATTACAGAAGGAAAATAACGTGCCATAAAAAGGTTAATATAAGCTGTGCTGTTCTTTGTTTGTTTGTTTTACTATTTTTTAAAGCTTGCACATTAAAATCGGAAAAACAGTTTAGCATCCTTAGTTATATATATAGTCTTTATTTACTTAATAAAGGAAAAAAAATCTACAAACGAAAAACTTTAGTATGCTGCATGGACTGTCGTAGTTAAAGTAAAATGTTTTATCAAAGTAAAATATGCTGTAAAAATGTCCTTTAAAATACAATAATATTTAATAGTTTTTATATTTCTATTTAACAGTACCTAACTATTAAAAACTGGTATGTATAACAAATAAAAATCTTAATAAAAATACATTCTTATCCTAAAAAATTATAAGATTAATATTTTAAAAACAGTTAAGTAGTTTTTTTAACTGTTGACGCGATTTAACTCTTCAAAGAGTAATTTTCAAAACAAACCAAAGTACTATTCTCAAAATGCTCGACCTATCGAACATTGGAGTGCAGCGACATTTTTCGGTGCTGCATTTGATGCCCGTTGTTTTTTTATTTATTTATTTCACTTGGATGTTAATATCTATTTTCGAAACCATTGAGTATCTCATTCCGTAGTTTTAAAACTGAAGAATATCATTTTCACTTATATTGTTTTAATCAGTTTTGAGAATCGTTAAGGAGTTTATGAAATATTGTTGATTTGAATAGACGATGAAAGAATTGTTATGTAAGAAGGACAAGCAGCATATTTAGGTACTGGAATAAGACGCATGTCACTGATATTTAATATAATAGAAAAATATAATAGCCTGGAAAAATTATATCAGGATGAAATCATGTATATAAATTTTAAAGAAGTAAAATAATTTTCCGCCCAAACAATATAATCTAGAGTAACGATAGAGATTTAAACTCATAAGAAATTTATATGCAACGAATAACATCATTCAATTTATCAAAACTCTTGCACGAGTTAAAGAAGGGTTTTGAAAATAGAATTAAATATCAAAGTGGGTCAAAAACATAACGTGCATGACGAACTAAATGATGACGTTTCAGTTCAATGCAACATAGATATAGCCACTTTGGAATGTCATTTTTTTAAATAACACGGTAAAGAGTTGAAACATGTCAACAGTTTAATAAATCTATTTTACTATTTTAAAAATGTTATAGTTACATCTTTTTATCAATTAGAAAGTATACATAATTAATTTAATTTTACATTATTAGATTTATAATTTGAACTTTACTATTACTCAGATTGCACAATTCCAATTTAAATTATTTTATTGCATATTTTAGGTAGATTTCGTATGAAATACTACTTACTGCTTTCGCTCCTATGTTTTCAATTCTGAAAAACTTTTGAAGATCAATACCGATCATCGCCTCTAGACCCCAAAACTACCATAATTAAAAAAGTTTATGCATACATATTACTTCCCTATGAATACAAAAACTTCTATAATTCTACTCAAATCTAATCCAAACTCAGACATGAAATCAAGGAGCCAAAAATCTCGGTTAAGGGTAAAATCGGACCAAGAGGTTGAAATAGGTGAGGATTTTGTGAAAACAGAAACAACCTTATAACTTTTTAATGAAAATAGATATCGAAACAGTTTAAAGTTCATATTACTTTTTAAAAATGGGCCATTTATGCATGGCAAATATTTGATAAAGTTAAAAAAGGGCTCAAGGGGGGGGAGGTTTTTTGGGGAAAAAATTATAACTTCGTCGATTTTCAAAATATCAAATTCAATTAAATTTTTCATAAATGTTGTTAATGTTTTCTAAAATTTTTGTACGTTCAAGGTTTTGATAAGACCAACTCTTACTGAAAAGAATAAAGAATAAATGAAGAATAAAAAGAAAATAAAAACGAAAACAAAAAGAGGGTTGGAAAAAATAAAAAAAATCTATAATTAGGCAATTCTTAAGTTATAGAATCTGATTAATATTATTATCAATTTTCTTTATGTTATATGAAACTTTTGCATTTACAAGTTTTTTAATGGAACAAATCTTATTAAAAAAATATACATTTATATATATATTTATATATTAATAATAATAATATAAGATAAAATAAATAAATAAATAAAATAAAAAGGGGGGTGGTGGAAAAAGAAAAAAAACATAACTTCGTCATTTCTTAAGAAATGACGAAGTTATGTTTTTTATCGAATCAAATCAGTTTTATTATCAATTTTCTTAATGATATGTGAAACATTTTTATTTACAATATTTAAACGGAACAGATATTATTCTAAATATATATATATATGTGTGTGTGTGTAATAAAATATAGTAAAATAAAGGAAATAAATAAAATAAAATAAAATAAACGAAAATAAACATTGGGTGGAAAAAGAAATAAAATCCATAGCTTCTTCAACTTTTAAGATATCGAATCCGATTAAATTTGTTATCAATTTTCTTAGTGTTATATAAGACTCTTGTATTTAAAAGTTTTTAAACGAAAAAAATCTTATTGCAAAAAAATATATATGTATAATAATAATTAAAAAAATAAAAAATAAATAAATAAAATAAAAAGCGAAAATAAAAAGGGGAGAGGTGGAAAAAGAAAATAAATCCGTAATTTCGTCAATACTTAAGGTATCAAATCTGATTAAATTTATTATAAATTTTTTAATGTTATCTAAAGCTTTTGTATTCACAAGTTTTTGATTGGTTTAACTTTTACTGCAAAATAAATAAGTAAATAAAAACGAATACAAAAAAGGGGGAGTTGGGAAGAAGAATATCACAAACTTTGTCAATTCTTAAGATATCAAATCCGATTAAATTTATTATACATCTTTTCAATAATATCTACAACTTTGATTTTGATTAGCAATTATTTTAAAAATAAATTTAGCAAAGATAGAAGTATATATAAAAAAAAAAACTCATCCCCACATTAGCATCAGTCTTCCGAAGACGCACCTGTCCCATATCATTAAAGACTCTTTATTAGTCACACATTTCATTGAAAAACAATTAAAATGAGATTTTTTAATTTTCATTTGAAAATTAGAATAGTTTTTCACTGTAGGGATTTTGGCATTTTTAAAAAATTCGCAAATCGGACTTCAGAAAGTGAGATGAATAAATGTTATAAACAACTATGGGAAAAAACTGATAAACTTTTATGTTATTGTATGTATTTATATATATATAGTACTTTTATAAATAAATACAAAGTAACTCAGATTTTACCAAAACAAAATTTCAGTGAAACTAATATTGTAGTATCTGTAATATAATGATATCTATGTAAATAGGGCAAAGGCCTGCACTTTTCCGCAACAACGTAATCATAAAGGTAATAGTTGCAGCACCTTCTCGTGAGAGCCATGCATACGTTAACAAAAACTCAACACAGTAAAGTTGATGACTTGATAAGTTCAAACTCCAAGCTTGCAAACAAATTATGAAATGTTAGAGATTGCTTCTGATGTTAGGTGATGACTGACTTCTGGGTTCGCTCCTGAAAGACGACGAGAGCTCTGGGTTATTGAAACGGGATAGTGGTAAACACTCCGAATGAGCTTTCCTTTTTACCTTTACAAATCCCTGTATATAGTTTTATGTGCCGTGTAAATATTATTGTTGCATATTCAAGATTAAACTTATGTTGTTTTAATACAAAAGAGTCCTCATTTAAGCTCTAATTACAACCAGTAATTACGCAGGTAATTACACACACACGCATATATATAAACATTTTATTTATATTTGTATAAATATTTTTTCCAGTATACAAACTATTTCTGCTTGTACACAAAAATAATTAAAAAATAAAAGAATCTTATATTAAATTTTATAATATATAGAAAATAATTTATTTTGTATATGAAGCAATAAATAGGTTGCTAAAAATTACGTTATTAAATTTCTTTTCTTGTCAAGGCAATTTTATCTGTCTTGTCAAAATACTAAACTGAAATTATATTATATAAATGTTTATTGTTTTAATATAGTGTACAGATCACAACCTACAAAGATTAAATTTCATTTCTATTTAATCATTATTTTTGGAAAAATGTATAAAATTTTATTCTGCTTAAAATCACTCAATCTTTTCAAAACTGTAAAAAAAAAAAAAAAAAAAAAAAAAATTGGCAACCAACATTAGTCCATTTGAATGTGTTAAGGAATTTACGGCCAAATCAACAACTTTGTTTAAATTCTTAAAAGATGAAAATTCTGTGTTTTCAGATTTTTCTGGTTAATTGTATTACAAAACCTACTCACCTGTAAAATTTCATGACTCTATGACTTTTATAAGTACCTTAGTTATTTGATATCATCAGTGAGTATGAGTGACAAAAAGCGCTTTTTCGGATCTAATATTTCAAAAACTACTAAATACAGAAACATGAAATCGTGGAATCTAGTTCAGTTTGATCATGCAATGTGTTTTCAGATTTTTCTGGTAAATTGTGGTACAAAACCTACTCACCTGTAAAATTTCATGACTCTATGACTTTTATAAGTACTTTAGTTATCTGATATCATCAGTGAGTGAGTGACAAAAAGCGCTTTTTCGGATCCAATATTTCAAAAACTACTAAATACAGAAACATGAAATCGTGGAATCTAGTTCAGTTTGATCATGCAAATATGTGTATAAAAGAAAAAATTCTATATCTCTTCTGAAAACGAAGTTAAGAGGAAGGCAAAAATATGTCGAAAGGGTTCAGGAAAAGGTAGCTTACGGCTACTGCGAACTTGGCAGATGTACTGCCATGCTCCTGGAAATGATTTAATTTATTTATTAGTTATATTTCAAAATTTTAATATATTCGTAATTTTGTTCATACACAAGTAACTTTGTAAATAGTATTCTTTCTGTGCAAGTATAATCTTTAAAATATATTTCTTTTGCTTAAATGAATTTTTAGGTGCGTTCGTAATTATGTAAATACGTAGCACCTATTGTTGTCGCTCAGTCCGTCCGTCTGTCTGTCCGTCTGTCTGTCCGCATATAACAATGCAAAAACTACCCAACCGAATCGTTTAAAATTTAAAATACATAAGTATAACATAATTTTGTCGAGTCATTTCAAATTTTATGAAAATCGGATGGATAGATCAATTACAGGGACAATCAAAAGGATTCCGTTACATTACGGTCAATAGGAAAAAAAGTTTCAAATGCATTTTAATCGTTTGAAATTTAAAACACATAATTATTGAGTAATTTTATCGAGTTATTTCAAATGTTATTTCAAATCGGATGCATAAATCAATTACAGGGACAATCAAAATGATTCCGTTACATTACGGTCAATGGGGAAAATTTTTTCAAATGCATTTTAATCGTTTGAAATTTAAAAATATAATTATTATGTAAATTTGTCGAGTCATTTCAAATGTTATGAAAGTCGGATGCATAGATCATTTACAGGGACAATCAAAAGTATTCCATTACATTACGGTCAATGGGCAAAAAAGTTTCAAATGCATTTTAATGATATTACACTCATTCGAACATAATAGAATTGGCATGAATCTATGAAATATATATTAAAATATGCATTCTGTACAATCTGTGATGCAAAGAATTTTTATTATTAAATTACAGGGCCACACATAAGTATTCCACTACATAATGCTATACGGGGAAACATTGCTTGGGACGTGTTTTAATTATATTCAACTATTTCATATTTTATGAATAAGATATACGTTGCTTAGGTGTAATAAAAATTACTTCCTGCATATTTACAGAAACGTAAAGATTTCGACTACAATACTGTATCCGGAGTACGCTCTACAATATCAGCAAGATCTGAATATTTTTAAAACTTCGTTATCGTACGAACGCACCTCATTTGCTACGTTCACGTACAATTTCCAACTTGTTTAACAATGCAAAAGGAATTATTCAGTATAGAATATAATTGAATTTCTATGAAAATACTTATACATAAACTATTTTACTTATAACAATTCTATAAGCCTTTGAAATTGTCAGACGGTACATAAACATAACAATAGTTTGAATATGAAATGAAAATCTCAAATAAAACGTTTTGAATATGAAATAAAAATCTCATAAAATATATCTTCAAGTTGAACTGCTTAAATCAAAAGTTGAAGAGAAGTAACTTCTAAGTTCTGAATAATAAAAATTTAGTCTATGTCTAGACGCCTGATTTCAAAAATATTGGGAAATGTGTATTTTGTTTATATATTTCGGACACTCTTTTCAAATTAAATTAAGAATTTCTTCTATAACATTCGTAAAAGGAATTTTGGTGATCTTTAAAAATCTACAGTATGCATTATTTTGCAATACGTGCTAGATAAACTGGATAATTGTGTATGTACAATTCATATATATGTGGAATTCTTCCTTCTAAAAGTTCTTTCGAAACTATAATTAACTCAGTGATAAATTCAGATCTGACACCGTTTAAAACCTTTAAAACTTATATTAAAACATTAACTATTTACTAAATGAAGATTATTTACAATTCGAACATTCATAAACTTTAGTTAATTCATCACATCTTATGCGTGAAGTCGTCTCTAATTTGAATGAACAATGCTTTGAGATCTATAGCTACAGTGGCTGTTACCTCGAATGATCCATAATACACAGAAACTAATACAGAACACTTTATTATTACAGGAAATACAGTACATACATTTTTGAATACACATCACAGGGACAACACAGACACCCATGCCTCTAGCTGGATTCGAACCAGGGTCCAGCGGTGTGGGAGGAGCTGATGCTACCGACCACGCCACTAGATCGGCAAGTCGTCTCTATCTTACATTCTTCTTACAATAACTAAAACAAAAACATTCCATCAAAACGTTGTCTTCAGTTCAGTTCTTTTCTGCGACATTTCGTCTGGCTTCGTAGGAATTAATAGCTGCTTCTTGAATCGTCTGCCTTACTGAGAGTCTCCGTTTCAGAGTAGTGCCATGGAGAATCTACAAATACAGCTAGTTGGCTATAAGAAAAAGATCGATCCTACATATATATATTTTTTAAACTAAAGTTTTATTTTACAGTTTGTTATTATTGATTTTTTTAGATTGTATAACGAAATTTTAGATTTATTTGCTAAAAGTGTGCATATTAAAATATCCATTAAAATAATGTAACGTCTATGTAGTAAGTATGCCACAATTTGACTATCAATATTTCAAATCAGAATAATTAGACATAGGTATTTCGCCTCCCTTGCACACCAAAACCTCATACATGGATACATTAGATTTCGGTCCATGACCTTTTCGGTTCTTTGCCATTTAGGTGCCCCCCCCCCCAAATTGTAACAGGGACTGTAATTCTCATAGCCCCATAAAACGCGGCAGATTCACCTTTTTTTATATTCTTTATCACACTACCCCCTCCCAAACTGTAAAAAAGGTGAATACAAGAGTCTGAAAAAAATAAACTTTTATAATCCGTGATTATGAAATTACAGAGAATTGAAATTGCGTGTAATGACATAATTTTACAGGCAACATTGTCTCTTTCTTCTTCTTCTTCTTAGTATTATTATTTAAGCGAATAAATTTTTTAAGTTTTGTTATTTGTTATTAGTATCAGGTATTTTATACACACTATGAGCTGCCCTATTTTTTTCTTTAGGTCGATTTTATACTTTTTAGGACCTTTAAATTACAATTAATTGAATAATAATAAAATGCTTGCTTTTTTTCAATTACACAGATATGTTCTTAGTAATTCAATTAAACACTTATAAGCTATTATATGTAAATATTCCTTCAAATCACCTCACTACACCCTCTCCTAAATTAATAAGAAATAACATACATGTACTGACTCACAAATATTTATTTTTCCTATTTTTATACAAAATTGCATCTCATAAGTTCATCTGTGACTTTTTATTTATTTATTTTATTGTTACACTTATAAATTTTTTTTAACGAATCTTCTGTTTCTCGATTAAAATTGGGTGTTTCGTAAAGATTTCAAGCTGCTGAAAAGAATATGTTGTAAAAATTTCTATCACCCTCCAATTTTGAGAGATCTCATTTATACGTTTCGGAGTATGAAGGCATCGTATAGGCATTATAATTATATTACATTGTACTCTTACATGCGTTTGATTCATACAAACATTCTTTTTTCTTCTTAAAATGATGGAAGATACAGCAAGAGAGTAGAAACAGATGTTGCCCTAATAAATTTTATTTTAGCGACCTTTAACAGATAGCGCTAGCCGCCCCCACATTATTTGGATTTAACACAAATCCGTGACAGTGGAATCTTATCTTTCGGGGAGAGTTTACTACTATTTTTTTGTTCTGTAAAACTTTTTCTTATATTTTGATTATTATTATTTTATTTTCCTCTAAAATATACGTGAAATGTCTAGAGGATGCGTTAATGAACCCGATTCTTGATGATTTATGCTATTGTAATGATATACGTGGTTTAATGTTTGATTTAAATTGTGAATATAACTTGGAACAATGGCGATTGTTCATTGATGGTTCGAAAACCAACTTGAAAGCTGTGTTTTTTCATAATGAAAATGGCCTACCGTCTGTTTCAATACCATATTCTTGCATACTGAAATTGTCTTATGAAAACATGAAGATACTGCTTCATTAATTTGATTATTCACATCACGATTGGAATATATGTGCGATCTTAAAGTAATTGCCATTCTTATTAGTATACAACAAAGTTATACATAATATTGCTGTTTCCTATGCGAGTGGGGTAACAGAGCAAAGCATGATCATTATATAAAAAGAAGTGACCACAGCGCAAACAGTACATTGCAAGTGAAAAAAAATATACAAAATGATCCTCTAATCGATAAAAAGAAAGTTATTCTTCCACAATTACACATACAGTTGGGATTGATGAAGAATTTCTTTAAAGCTATGAATAAAGAAGGTCGTGAATTTCAATATCTTCTAGAACAATTTCCATCGCTAAGCTATGCAAACATTAAGTAGGGTATTTTTGTTGGCCCACAAATTAGACACCTTATGAAGGACAAAAATTTTGATAATACATGAAGTAATTTAAAAAAAGCAACATGGATCGATTTTTAATACGATCATGATCGACATGATCGGTTTGTTCACACCTTTTTAAGGTGAGACAATCTTGGGAAATTATCGAAGTCCTAACTGTAAAACATTAATTAAAGATATGTTTAAAAAGTTTTAGATGCTTAATGTCATTGAAAATTCACTTTTTAGCATGCATCTAAATTCCCCCCCCCCCCGAAAATATGGACCTGTGAGCAACGAGCATGGGGAGCTCCTAGGATATTTCTGTAATGGAAACTCGATATCAAGGCATGTGGACCCCTAACATGCTCGGAGATTACTATTGGAACCTTATTAGGGAAGCTAGTGATTGTGCCTGTAAGAGAGCATCCACAGAAGAGACATTTACCGCTAAATAAAGTATAAAATTTCTTATTAATATCATTTCTTTTTAGTAAACTTATTCTAAATTTTTCTGAAACTTTATAAACAATGAATATTTTTAATATTTTAAACATTGATTTTAAGGTTTATGTTTTTTAAAGGTTGTCATTATTAAAATACCAAATGATAAATTTTGTAAGATATATGTGTTGAATAAATCCTACAAAATTCAGATTTTCAAGATTTTGAATTTTTAAAAAATCTGTGGCTGATGGAAACTTTTTAATGGCATATTCTTTCACAACACCACTTAAAGTATAAAAGTCACCACATACTCAGTTAGAAACAGAAACCTTGTTTATCAGTGTTATTATTATTTACATTTCTTCAACCGCTCGAAAACGATTTTTGTGATCAAATTCTAATGAAACTGGACCTATTTCTTTGTTATTTCTTTGTAATGTCTATTTTAAATTTTATGTAATGATGTAGCTATTATTTTAACAATTTTATTTTTATTTTTTAAACAAAACTGATACAAAACTAAGTTTTTTTGTATTTTTCGTTTATTTATTTACTTTTTTAATACATTTTTACTCCTACTTTGCAAGAAAACAAGTTCGGTGGCGTTTGTAGATTTCTTTCCATCAAATACGCTTTTTTTTTCTACCATCAAAAAATATAGTTGTAATTTTTCATCCTCCAAGATATATCTTATTCTGTATCTTCTTTCAAAGTTTATTTACTTGCCTTCTAACCATGTATTTAACGATGACGAGATTCTTATCCTATGCTAACACAATTCCTGCATCTTGAAGTACGAATAAAACTCTTAACGCAATTTTGACTATCTCATATACCAGTTCTAAATTTGGCTAACACTATGTTAGAAAGAAATATTCGTTTTAATAACAATTTTAATTTTTTTAAAGAAAGGTGTTATAGTAAAAACAAAATACATTGACATGTTTCGGAACCGTGAAATAAGTTCCATAGTCATAATATAAATAAAACAAAATTTCAAAATATTTCTCGGACAATACAAATGACACGCGACAATGAGATATAAATAACAAAAAACTCGCGCTCTATTGCAAAAAATTAAATTAAAATATAGACCATGATCTAAAACGTAACTAAAAATAAAAATTTCAAACTATTTCACGGTCAATACAAATGACACGCGACAAAAAGATACATAAAAACACCAAAAAACACGCGCGCTATTGTAAAAAATTAAAATAAAATAAAAATAGACCATGATCAAAAGAAATTCCAACTTGTTTCACCCCATTCAAGCCCTCACGAGGAATTTATTCATTAATTCTAACCATAACTTAGGAATAATAAAAGAAACGGTATCATTGCAAACAAGATTATTACGCGTATAAATTTCAATGGACTCTCTTATAATAGATTTACGATTACAATTAGATATGAAACATAATTTACTTTGATTAAACAATATTTTTATCTCCTCATTTAAATATGTTCTTGATAAGGCAGTGTTAGTATGTCCAAATTTAATATCAGATTCGTGCTTCCCTTTTCTAATTCCAAGCTTTCTCCCAGTCATGCCTATGTAATAATTTAAGTCACCATTTTCAGTAATATAAGGTATTTCATAAACTCCAGCAACATCATCATGTCCAATAGGATCCACTTGCTTATTAAGTAAACATCTTAATTTTGGTGGAGGAGTTGCAATCAAATCAATGAAAAAATTAAAAGTAATTATTGGTAATTATATTATTACTAATATTAAAAAAGTTTAATATTGATTTGATTGCAACTCCTCCAATCAAATCAATGAAGAAATTAAAGGTAATTATTCGTAATTATATTATTACCAATATTTAAAAAGTTTAATATTGATTTGATTGCAACTCCTCCACCAAAATTAAGATGTTTACTTAATAAGCAAGTGGATCCTATTGGACATGATGATCTTGCTGGAGTTTATGAAATACCTTATATTACTGAAAATGGTGACTTAAATTATTACATAGGCATGACTGGGAGAAAGTTTGGAATTAGAAAAGGGGAGCACGAATCTGATATTAAATTTGGACGTACTAACACTGCCTTATCAAGAACATATTTAAATGAGGAGATAAAAATATTGTTTAATCAAAGTAAATTATGTTTCATATCTAATTGTAATCGTAAATCTATTATAAGAGAGTCCATTGAAATTTATACGCGTAATAATCTTGTTTGCAATGATACCGTTTCTTTTATTATTCCTAAGTTATGGTTAGAATTAATGAATAAATTCCTCGTGAGGGCTTGAATGGGGTGAAACAAGTTGGAATTTCTTTTGATCATGGTCTATTTTTATTTTATTTTAATTTTTTACAATAGCGCGCGTGTTTTTTGGTGTTTTTTTATGTATCTTTTTGTCGCGTGTCATTTGTATTGACCGTGAAATAGTTTGAAATTTTTATTTTTAGTTACGTTTTAGATCATGGTCTATATTTTAATTTAATTTTTTGCAATAGAGCGCGAGTTTTTTGTTATTTATATCTCATTGTCGCGTGTCATTTGTATTGTCCGAGAAATATTTTGAAATTTTGTTTTATTTATATTATGACTATGGAACTTATTTGACGGTTCCGAAACATGTCAATGTATTTTGTTTTTACTATAACACCTTTCTTAAAAAAAAATTAAAATTGTTATTAAAACGAATATTTCTTTCTAACATAGTGTTAGCCAAATTTAGAACCGGTATATGAGATAGTGAAATTTTTACTATAATACCTTTCTTAAGAAAAATTAAAATTGTTATTAAAATGTTTATATAAAAGGTGAATATTTTAAAATCTGATGATTTAAAAAATCAATTGGATTTAATTAACTTTTTATCATAGAAATATTCGTTTTTGAATGTCTGATTTTGAAAGTTCTGTTTCAAATTCTTATTCAGACGAATTGTTTGCTTAATAGTTCACACTGTTTGAATCTTTTGAATGAATCTGTATTTTAGAGCAGAAAAATAACTAATATCCCATCCCTCAATATCACTCATCACCTGTTTCCTTTCCCGTTTTTATTGGTTTCTGATCCACTTACTACTCGGCTTCCAGAATTGTTGTCAAGACATGCTGTGGTTCGTCATCCGAATATGCGACTTCGAACTCATCTAAACTAAAGAAGCAAGATCGAAGAACATAATAATGTCAAGAAAGAGAGACTGGCGGACGTACCAAACAATACTTGCTATTTTGCTCACTTACACGTGAAACAGTCATTAAAAAAGTAATGTATAAAAAAATGATTTATCATAACAGTGCATACTCCGAATGCCGTGCAAAATTATAACAATACTTATAGTGTTTCCTTAGGAATCGGTGTGAGGTAGAGTTTGATAAACCTGATTAATGACCTGCTGGCGCACATATAATATATGCTGTAAATAAATTTCTAAAATTTGCAAAAATAGATTTTTTTCTAATTCCCATTGTATTTTTTTTTTATAAATACTTGTAGGAATTATGTATGTAATAAACCAGAAAGTAATGAAAAACACACAGAAAATGCCATGTAATTATTGTAATCATATGTGTTTATAATTATACTTTTGTGTACTTTTTAACATAATTATTATTTACATAGATACGTTTAACAACACACTGTTTTAAAAATAAAAGTAAACTGGTAAAATGGGTTTTGTTTGTGATAAATTGTTTCTTAAACAAAAAATGTCGTATTTACAACATACGGAATATTATATAACAATATTGAAATAGAAATAATTGAATTGAATAGAACCAAAACAGATATTTAACCAGTCATGTGCAATTCCTTTTATGCAGGCTTTTACTGCACTATTTCTTTGTTTTGTTAACGTCTGTTATCATGTACATTATTATCAATATACATGTGCTCATTAATTTTTATTGTTACTTAAATGCTAATAAATATTACATATTTACTTAGAAAATACTCTTTGTAAAAGTGATGTTTCTTATTCAAATAATGGTAAATGGACTCAAGAAATCCATCCACCATGATGATAAAAAGAATGGGCATGCAAGCACCAGAAGCTTAAATTATTTACAGTTTAATAGGGGCAGTAATAAAAGAAAAAATTGTTAGACAAGTAATCATATGTAAGCGGGGGAAGAACAAATGTTATAAAATCTTGAAGGTCGCCAAGAAGTTTTTGTATTCTGTACCTCAATTCAGTACTTTGGAAACATGAGTAGTGACAGATTTTTAGACGGATCTCAGAGTATTCACTTCTTGATATCGCTTCCTTTTATACGATATCACTTCTTTTTATAACTCTCGTTTTACATTTTCTGCTTAACGGGATAATTCAAAACGCGTAGTTTTTGATGAGATATAAATTTTGTCCTGTATTAGTGATACATGAAAAAAAAATTTCTTTTTTACATGTTCTTTTTATTCTATTATTTTAATTGTTTGACTTGCAACTGGATATTTCATTGCTTCTTTTGCTATTAGTGACATCTTTTTAACTAAATAATTGATTGTTATAAATCCCATTATATAAATAAAAGTATTTTAAATCTTCTTCGAAAATTATCTAAAATAATTTAATTTAAAATTAATTATTACTGTTTAAATGTTTTACTAAGAAATTATAGAGAATCTTCTCTATAACTTCATTAATAAGAAAAATTGTAAAAATCTATGTCCTTTTCTTTTAATAATTAAGCATCCTTTTTTTCGTCATTTATAAAATATCCCTTTTTACTAAACAGCTTTATAAATGATTATGACACGAGGCAGTAATTGATGCCTGACATGAAGTTTTTCCAATGCTTGACTTTCCAAAATAAAAATATACTTTCCTCAGTTTTTCTTGGAAAATTTTCAGATGAAATTTATCGCTTGAGTCCATTGAAGCTAAATGCTTTTCACCTCTTATTAGTACAAAATTGCTGAGAATTGTAGGTTAAAAAAATAAGTGAAGTTAGAAATAATAAAATTGCATTAATATAATCTATTTACTATGAAAAAGTTTTTAATTATGTAAACAATCGTAATATAAGTTTATTAAATAATGCAGAACTACAATTTAACAGCTGAAGATATTTTATTTGATAAATATATAAATTCTTAGATTATTCATTTACATACTATGGGATTATATACAGAATTGTGCAACATATTATAAATAGTTTTAAATGGGAAACAATTCTGTGTGAAATTAAAACAATTCTTATTTTAGCTTATTTTAATGCTGTATTCCTCAAAAAAACTCCTACACTGTAAAAAAATTTTGCTTTAGTTTGAACCAAATTTTGGTGTTCAGTTGCTGACACCACAGGATGATAAAATCTAGTGCCAAAATGTGGAGCTTCGTATTTCTCCCCCTCGTTTCAACTATTGGAACTATTCTTCAACAGGAGCTCCAAATATTGGTTCAAGATTTCACTACCTTATAGCAGCAGCTGATGAGCAACTAAATTTTGTTCAAAACTAGGACAAGATTTTTAATAGTGTATTGAAATGAATAAAATACAAAACATGCTAATTACTTGTTGCAAGCTGGAAACAACGTATGTTAGAGAGAGTTAAACAAGTAAAAAAAAGGGGTTTTTGTTAAGTATTCTTTATATCTGTTTTTAAAACCAGATCAGCTTATTTGATATAATAAATTTAATAATGAAAGAAATTCCTGGAGAAAAAATACCGATTTTCATTGATACATATATTTAAGACGATTTTACATATAAATTTATGCAATTTCTGAACAAATGACACGTTTTACGATTGAACACTTTGTATTTTTACGTTTCAGTCATCAAAGCACTACACTGTTAAAACTAGAGATTGGATTCATCTTCTTATTAAAGAGCTGCAATTTATTCGTTCGTATCTGTTTTTTATTATATATTTTACTCATCTTGATTTAAAGTGCTTATTTATATTATAATTTTGATTTTAATTGCTTAAAAACAACTCGTTCCCTTGAATTCTTTTAAATTTATACTAGAAGCTGATTTTCTAATCGTGAGATGAGTGGATTTCGACTCAACTTGAGTTATATTGTGGCTAAGGTTTTAAGAGAATAAAGCTTCTCGGGAAATATATGAAGGGTATTTAATTGAAAATACATGAATAATATTAATTTCGGTATTTTTTTTTTTTTTTTTTTTTTTTTTTTTTTGTAATTGGAAATTTCTTGATTCTTTACTTTTTATACAATTCTTTTCTTAGAAGGAGCTGTAACTAAAGAACAAATCAAAAACTATCTTTGTTCACACAATGTTAAAGTCAGTTTTCGTGAAATCGTGTTTATCAAACCTCAATATGCCTTTTCATGACAGCAATGTGCAACAATGTTTGTACATTTGTCTAAATATTCTACATTAAACAAGAATAAACGAGAAATATCACTGTATAAACTTGGCTTCACACTAATAAAGTTATCTATTTCATTCTATAAAAAATTTCAAGCTTTCGTAATTTATGAGAAAAGGTATTTAAATTTCAAAGACTTATCTTCTATATAGGAGCTTCCGATTGCATTTAAAAGTTAATATAACTATGCACACGCACAGTATTTAAATAAAATTTTGAAAAAAAAAATGTGTTAATGAAATAATCTCTTATACACATTTATATGAAAATTCAATTCATGCCGGAAAATACAAGAAGAAATAGATGCAAATTGAAAAGAAATGTGCTTTTTTTAGTTATCCTTAATTTTTAGAAATGTAAATATGTATATATATATATAGATAGATATGAATATGTATGAGAGCTGTAGATATCCAGATTCTTTTTAAACAGTGTGCTGTAGTTCTATAAATGCCATAGTTGTTTTATGCCTGTGAACAGCCGTGAAATTAAAACTGGAACATTCCAATGATTGCATATTCAAAATCGTTATAGAGGAAATTGTGTATATTTATAGCGGTTCAAGTTCAAATATAATACTTAAAAATAAGCAGTCTGAAGCAACTTAAATACAGGGGAGAAAATTTGTAAGAGTACAGCCTTTATCAACAAAAGTTCGAGCGTATCGGGAAAAAAGGAAAATATCGAAAATCCTAGTTTTTCCCTTTGGAAACAACAAACAGTTTGCGAACAACATTTTAGGTGCGTTTGTAATAATCTAAATACCTAATACCTATAATCGTCGTTTAATCAGTCTGTCCGGCCACATATAAAAAGGCAAGAACATCCCAAGCCTTTTGAAATTTAAAATATGTACTTGTTTCAAAATTCTTTTGAGCCGTTTCAAATTTTATGGAAATCGGATGCATAGTTTTATTACAGGAACAATCAAAATTATTCCATTACATTACAACTAGTGAGAAAAAAATTTCAAGAGCATTTAAGGGTGTCAGTGTTTCGAACGTAATAAAGCTGAAATGCATCTATGAAGAATGTATTAAAATATGCATTCTGTACAATCTGTGATACAAAGAACCCCTGTTATTATTTTACAGGGTCACACAAAATTAATCGCAAAAAGTATTCCATGACTTAATGGAATAGGGGAAACTTTCTTTGGGGAGAGTTTTCATTATTTATAAAAAATATTATTAAAATTATTAACACCTTCAAAATATTTCACATTTTATGAAATTAATATACATTGATGAGGTTTACTATATGTTACTTCCTGCATAATCGAAAGAAGAAAATACTTACAGGGACACACAAAAGGTTTAGGATGCGCATTTTTATTACATTATACAATTTCGAATCTTACGGGATTGATATAATTTCATGAGGTTTACTAAAAAATTTTTTCTGTTTAATGAAAAGCAGAAAGTATCTAAAGAAAGACAAAGTTGAGCAACTATTCAGCTCTGCTTGTCTCCTGTGTGCACGAGAGATCAATTGCACAGTTGTTTGTCAATTGTGTTTTTCATTTTTCCGTTGAGAATCGGGTTGTGAAACGTGACTCTTCATACTTATGTTCTACTCCACACCGCTTTAATTCACAATTTTAATGTAAAGTTATCTTTCATATTATGCACTGATGATGAGGCCTAAGAAGCCTCGAAACGACGGTTTGCGTTTATACTTATTTATATTTGTGTTTTCTCAGCGTTGTCTTTCTTTCTTCATATATTGACACAAAATACAATCCTCCTCTCTTTTTTCATTATTTTATATTGTCATACTTGTCTCTATGTAGAACTTTTAATGTAGAACTTTTAAATTTCTCAACCGAACCTTATATTAAACATAACTGTAGCGAAATTCTATAAAATGAGAAGATATCCTTCTGATGCCGCAGCTAGTTATTATATGCGATATCAGTCGAAAAGTTCCATCCTAGCTAACATGGAAATATTTTGCAGCGACAGTGTAGACGCGGAAATGTCTGCATTATGACCCAGCGAAAATCCAATAAGAAAAGTTAAGTACGCGGATGCATCAAACGCAATTGAAGGGATAAAGAGATTTGATTTAAGCGGGAAAAATGATCTGGAATAATCTGGCGAAAAAACAATCTAATTTAAAAACGAAACTTAAAATAGAGGATTTTGAAGAAGAAAAATATGTACTGGCGATGAGACAAGATGAGATAAAAAGGAGTAAACACATTGATTTTTAAAAAGATACAAAGGAAATTAGAGGGAAAATTCATACAATGCCTTAGACAGGTTAATAATTGAAGTACTCGACATACACTCACGTGTTCATTAACATTATAGATGCAGATTTTCAAAAATTTTAAGGAGATAGTTGTTCTTATACCCAAATAGGTCAGTCGCCACATTGTGCAAAATTTCATAAAAACAACAGCGCTTACTTTCACAAAAAAATCAGGGATTCTAATTGAAAAATAATCAACATACGTACGGATAAGAGAAAAAAAAGGATTTTCTCAAACAATCACGAAAAATCCCCGCAATTTTTTTCAAAAGTACGCGGATTTTTCTTAATCAGAAAATAGCAAAAAAGTGTTAATTTTGTCAGGGGATCGAAGAAGCTATGTAAATTTTATAAGAGCATTGCAGAAAGATGCGAATTTTGTGAAAAAATGTCAAACCCCTCTAAAAATTACGTAGAAAATCGCAAAAAATATAATTTTCGTCAAAACATGCAATTTTTAAAAAATAGATTGCTATAAAAAAAGGAATTTCCTCATAGAAGCTCAAAAAACGACATTTTCGTCAAAAAACCGCGGAAAACATGCGATTTTTTTAAAAGGGACACTCACACACAAATTTTGTCAAAATATTGCGAAAAGCACTATTCCCATCAAAGTATCGCAAAAAAATAAAAATTTTGGAAAAAGTTAGCTGTAAGACCCCGAGTTTCGTCAAAAAATTACGGAAAAACACAGTTTTAGCTAAGAGTTTGCGGAAAATAAGTGATAACGAACTTGAAAATAAGTGACAAAGGATCGAGGAAGAAAAAGCACTTTCATCAGAGGATCGAGGGGGGAAAAAAAACGCTTTTTTTGTCAAATCATCGGAAAAAAACGTGTAATTCGTCAAGGGATAGCGACGATTCAGACAACGAAAAATAGTCGTCACATTTTTACTTGCCACCGTTAATCTACACCTATAACATACATACATACATATATATATCAAGATTTTTAATCTCCAAATCCATACTTTTAACTAGCATACTTGAAAACAAGTAACTTTAAAAACACACCAAGCAAAAATAACTTTAATTTACAAAAAACTATTTATTTTCAACTGAATGATTTTAAATCGGGAAGAGAATCGTCATAACTTAAAATGCAATTAAAATTAATTCCATTTTACATGTAGTTAAAATAATATTTCTCAGACGATAAACTGAAGAGTGGAAAATTAATTTTGAAACATCAAATATAATCTCCTTGTAAATGCATAATATATTGCTTCTAGCAGTTATATATATATATATATATATATATATATATATATATACATGAAGAAAGTTTTTGAAGTTATTAAATTTTTATTAATAATTCAGAAATATGAAATATAAAATATCACATCTATTGCCTTGATTTCAAGGGAAATTATTTATTAAATTAGATTTTTCTAACTTGATTCTAAGCGATACAATAGCATAATGAAATCTGTGACAAATTAGCTTGGGAATTCATATTACCTACATTAAATTAATTGCCATTTGAACTGAATATATTCAAATATAAAATCTCATGCATTTATAATATTTTACATTAAGACTCAAAATTCGTCACTTATACTTTAAAAACTGATTAAGATTGTTTTTGAAAATTTTATTAAAATTTCTTTTCAATGAATATTTTTTTAATATTGTTAAATTTGACAATTGTTGAACTCGACGTCAGCTTTGAAAAGCAAATATTTATTTTAAATCAATTTTATACCTGCAACGTGTAAGCAGTTTTTTCTAGTGCAACAAAATATTCGGTCATAAAAATTAACTAAAAGATTTAGGAAATGAAAATTTTGAACATGATTTCTTGCCGTGCTTCATGATGTTATTCAATTGCATGTATTTTTAGGGTTTCGTACTTAAAAAGTAAAAACGGAGCCATTAAAAGATGAATAATGTGTCTGTCTATCTGTCTGATTGTCGCATCCATTTTACTCGTATACAGATTATTAAAAATTCACAAATATATTACGGAAAACGTAGGGGCTTATAAAATCACTATAGCTTAAAAAAAAGTCTTTTCTTTGTGCGTTCTGTGATGCTTAACTTAAAAAACTACATATGTATTTTTATTTATTTTAGTTATTATAATTTTGGCGATGTCTCCGAAAATATAATGTAAAAATATCCCCCCCCCCTTTAATTCCGAATCTACTGACACTAAAATCCTGTAAAAATTATAGGAAACAGATGTGAATTTAAACCTTAGAGGAAAACTATAGATGATAACTCTAGATTGCATTGTTTTTGAAAGAAACACATTTTTTCGAAAAGTATGTATCAACAAAAAATTGTGATTCAGCAAAAGTGTTTAGGAGCGCTTGAGGTATCTATTGTAGGAATAAAACGATTGCTGTTAATGAATTTTAAACTAATTATTATGGTACATTAATTATTGGGTGTAATTTGTTATGCCTAACTTTACATTGAGTAAAGTCTTTACAATTTTCGTTTGGAATGTAATTTTCCATTGACGTTTCATTCTACTGTAAGACAACTCTTTACTGAATAAAAATGTTAGAAGTTTGGAAAAGTCACCACGGCTAATCATTCTGGCACAAATTGAGGAGTTTGTGAAATTGGCCAATTTTGCCAAAGGGCCATTTTGGTATTTTTATTTTCACGAAAACACATGGATAGCAATGTCATTTTGTTAAGCTATTGAAATTTATTATAGAATATTTTGTATTTAAAATGAAATATGTAACGGTTACAGTTCGTAATGGCGTCCGACTAATAAATATACTATATGGCGATTAACCCTTTCGGGTCCGATTTTTTTTCACTTTTTAAAAAGAATTACTTTTATGTTAATAATATTAACGCTAGCTATCCAAATAGGTTAATTAGTGTTTCACGAACATTTCATTGTCTAAAAGATAACTAACGTCGTTGTTTTGCATACTATTCAATTCATATTCATATGAAAAAAGGCTAAGGAAGATCTTTTGGAGATGTTTAAAGAATAGTATATTACAACAATATTTAAGTAATAATTTAAATTTTTAATATTTTTTTCACTTTATTACATAGGATTCTTTCAGGAAAGTAATTTATATTTTTAATTTACTGAGTGAAATATGTATTTAAAATAAAAGAATCGTTAATATATGCATTATAACACATATTTAACACAAAAATGTAAAAAAAAAAAAGAGAGAAACTAGGGAAATTTGTGTAATATTTTAGATTTAAAGAGAACTTTTTAAAATGTCCCATGCGCACTCCATATTAATAAAAATCTCCAATATTACTTATAGAAGTTTGATTTACACATATAAATAAAACTGCGCATATATTTGAATATAACAGTAAAAAATATTTTCTAAACTTTTCTGAAATTTTGAGCATTTTTAAACATATTTTTACAATTAACTACCTATAACTTTTACAATTATTTTTAGTCTAAAAAAAAAAAACATGCACGGTTTTATGACACATATTGTGATGAATAACTATAAAAAATTTCAAAGCATTCAGGGAAAAAAATAATGCGCATGGAGCATTTTGAATAATCCTCGTTAAATCAAAATATTACAAAAATTTCAATATTTTTCTCAAAATAAAGTTTTTTTTACATTTTTTGTGATAAATATGTGCTATAATGCGTATAATGTAGCCTTCAATAATATTTAAAGTGCAATATTAAATGTATAAAAAAATGATTTTAAAGTCCCCTGTCCACTTAACCCTTTCCGGCGCACTACTCTTTAAAGTTGGAATTTAAGGAAAAAAAATTAGACAATTTATTTGGCCCTAGAGGAGTACACAGGTATATTTTTGTAAAGATTTTACTAACCATTTTAATTATACAGCTGTTGCCGAAGTGGTAACCTCCCATAAGTAAAGCACTGATAAGCGCAGTGAGAAGAGCATTGCTGTTAAGCGCGTATTAGAGTAAATCATTTTACCTACTATTTAACAACAGTAGAGTTTGATCTCTGTGGTGCTGCCATCTACAACTCATAAGAAAGATTTAAAGTAGCCATTAGAGTAGTTTTTGAAATATTCACGGAGTTTTTGTGTCTCTAAACAGGGGGAACTTTAGGTGTTGCCGACGCGGCAACACCTAAAGTTACACCTTCTTTTAGAAGAAAGTGGCAACGAAAAGATACAATAATCTGTTTTTTCTTTTTTACTAACACATAGTTATTATTAAATTTTAATGTTTGTTTGTTTATATCAGTGCATTAATCAGTACTATAATAGAATAAAATAATAAAAAAAATTATAAAACATATGACAGCACATTCATAACAAATGCACTGAGCTCGTAAACAATGCGGAATTATGTATGTTAAGATTCCTTTCTTAGGTATGTAATGGAAATTCTTAAATATATATGGTATGCAATACATATTTAGGATTTTCAGAGAAAGGGGAAAAGATGTAGAAATAATTTTGATTATGAGCGAAATTTTACCAGTGGAATTCGAAAAATGTTGTCTCGGTAAGCAATTTGTTCTTTTGGATATATATATATATATATAGACGAACATTTCTTTTGGAATTTGATTATTAATATGTTTAGTTTAATATAAATTAAATAAATTAGATTATTAGAGATAAAAAAGGTAAATTTAATTTTCATGTTATGAAATTATTTTTCGTTAAAGGTGTACAACTGACGATTAAGAATAAATTAAATTTTTATGTTCTGAAATGGAACAAAATAGAATGAAATAGAATAAATTTTTGAATGAACAAACAAAACTACAGATGAAACAATATTTATTAAATACTGAATGTCTAAAAATAGAAATGGAAAAAGTACACTGCAAATAAAGACAGATATTTCCTAATTTACGAAAATATGCCGTAATCATGAAAGAAAACATACAATAACTGTTTCGAGTCACTCAAGATAACGTAAAGCATACTTTTATCTTTCGAAATCTTACAAAAGAATTTAAGTTTGAAATTGAAAAAAGGATTTATAAAAAGATATATATTTTTAAGCTGCCTATAATGTTCGGAAACTGGAATGCTGTAAGGTGTCAAGGAAATATGTCTATTTTTAGCAAACACGTTTAACTTTTAAACACATAGAGTTAACAATATTAATCCTCTCAAGCATGAATTATCGTCTACTTAGTAAAAAAATTAAACAATCATTTTTTTTTTTTTTATAAATGAGAACAGTTTACCATGAAAATAATATTATTAGAAATTTTTATACATCATTTAATATATATGGATACGTCATCATTTGAAGTGTCATTTTTAAATTTTGTGCATCAAGGGATACATTCGTACTGTCCTCAAACATGGTGACAATATGTTTCAATTTCCACATATCTGCATACATTTTATTGGTTTATTCGTAACGAAATGATTCCATGTATTCTGAACATACTGGTACAGCACATGTTCCACAAATTCATCGATTTTGCTTTTGCAATTTTTATCTCTACAGCAATAGGTAAACTTTGCTTCCGTTTTCTTCAGGTAATCTTTACACCATCTAAACGCAAAGTCTGGGGCACATCGTTTGTATTCCTACGTTTTATTGCTGCTTCTCTCGCAAAAGGTCTTCCTGTTTAATTTTTATTTAGCGCAGCTTTACCCGTATATATCAAACCCGTTGCAACAGAACTTTTGAATTTCAAGCAGGTCTATGCTTTGGAAGTTTCCTGATTTCCATAAAATCCAAGCATTAACAATGGTGACGTTTATAAGGTGATAAAAATACGCATGTACCACCTATTTAATTTTAAGTATTTATAATTCTGTTACAAACATATGAAGGCATATAAATCATTATATAGCCGATTTTTTCGAGTTTCTTGATAGCGACTTCATTCGCATACTTAAGTAGTTTGAGACTTTTAAATGTGTTTTTCCTCAACAGATGTGAATGACGTCATTTACATAAATAAAAGCGTGTCTTATAAATCTTAAACATGAAATATGTTTTGCATCATCTGTAGTTGAAAATTGAAATACGTTCTTTTCTTCTTTTTTTTAAAGGTGAATCAATGATTTTGGATGAAAAAAGGAACTATTATAAACTGTTTTTTATTGTTAATATTAATGTTACAAGCAAATTAAGAGATATATGTCATTAAATAGCTGTTTTTTTTTGTCGAATTTATGATATCGCTTTTTGTTGGATTTCTATATTCAATAATGACATCCTGTGCCTATTTTTCTATAGATGTTGTTTATAACGGGTATTTAAAGGTGAAATTATTCATCGGATGCAAATGACGTCATTTATGTAAAACAAAAGTGTATATTTTATGTTAATAATATTAAATAGCTTTGTAGAAGAGCATCATTTACCCAACAAAGCTTATTTTTCACAGGTGTATATGGTTAACTTTTGAAAATAGCTTAATTTAAATCACACACCGATAAAATGCAAAGTTTTAGAAAAATTTAGAGTGTCTTTGTAAAACATCTGTGATCTTTAACTTAAAATAATATATATTTGATAATTATATTAATATGATCTATTTTTATTGTAACTATTTTTGTAGGTTTATTATAAATTAATGGAACAGTTTATACTACAACATATTTTTTCCTCAAAACTCGACGAGTTTGTTCGTAATAAGAATAATATTTTTTCCTTCATTTGCAGGGTTCAGGACGGGGCAGTGAGTTATTAAAACAAAGCAAATTCACGCTTTCTGTTTGTGTTACTTTTCATTTAAGCTCTTTAAATTTTAAAAATAAACTTTAAAATCGAGAAATATTAACGGCAAAAATTTTAAACAAAGTCGTAAAAAGATGTTTTGTCCTTTAAAATAGGTATTTTGCCTATAAAAGCAAATGAATATTCCAAAAGTATGCTCTTTTTAAATACATTTACTGGATTTCATTGTTTAGTTCGAAAAAACCCATGACTTTAAATATGCTTACGTTCTTCTTTTAGTCTTGTCGTTTTTTAAAGACAAATCAAATTTTTTTTGTCTGTACATAAAATATGACTAATACCTCCTTTATAATCAGAATTAATATCCTTCACTGAAATAAATATGGATTATTAAATGCAATAGCATTTAAACCACAGATATTTGAAAATTCTTGAAAAACGATATCATATTATATTCGTTACGATTCCTTTTTGTGTATATAATAGAACGCTAAAATGTAAATGTTATTCATGAATTTTGGAGAAGAGAAAATATAAAGAGAAAAAAATTTTGAATATGAATACTATTTCATGTATGGAATTCGAAATATTTTGTAAAGGATAGTGATAAGTACTTATAGAGGAAAACAATGCAACATTCTTTTGGAATTTTAATCATTAACGCAGAGTATTAAGTTCTAAAGAAATCCTGCGGAAGAAGGCTATTGGAAAACAAGAATCAATTTAATTTTGACGTTATGAAAATACGTGATTTTGCGAATGGCAAAACTTAGAAATTTCAAATGAAATTTCAGTTTCGCAATTTTTGCCACTGCAATTTTAAAACTTCTAAACATATCACATTTTCAAATTTTACACCATGGCATAGGAGGAAAATGCGCTTTCAAACGCAATTTGTTTGAAAATTCTTTCTTTTTTTGTTATTGAGGTATTATTTTTTGTTAATTTTTTATACCGGTTTTGTAATTGTGACAACAAAAACACTTATTTTTCATTAAAAGTAAAGAGAAAAAAAGTGACTACTGCATCTTTTCGTAGCCATTTTCTTATAAAAAGTAAAAAAAAAAAAAATTGAATGTAAAATGTGTGATATGCCAAAAAAATCGTCTGTTTTAAATCCAAGTGAAATTTGGTTCTAATTTGTTTTTATCCATTAATGAAATGGGGGGGGGGGAGATTTTTATTGATTCAATATCAGTGGCTTCTGGTAGCACATTTTTAATATTTTGAGTAATTAACGTTTAAAATTTTCAAAAATGGCTTTTTATCATTACTTTTATGAAACAGTTTAGAACCTAATAATTTTCACTACATTCAATTTGGATATAAAAACCTCTGTTTTTGTCAAAATAGTTATACAGAAATGGTTTTTATTAATTGAGAACCAATTAAAAATGTAACTTTTATCTGGTTATTACGGTTTTACTTTTATTTTAAATAAAGGTAAATAAAATAAATTTTTTATTTTTATTTTTTAGTAGTGAAAATTATTAAGTTTTAATCTATTTCATAAATGTAATGATAAAAACACATTTTTGAAAACTTTAAACGTTATTTACGCAAAATATTAAAAGAGTGCCTTACCTGGTTAATACCGGAAGCCACAGATTTATAGACAATTTAAAGAAATAAAAATAAATCTTATCTGGTTATCACCATTACTTTATGCACTTACCCGATTATTGCTGTTTTTTAAATTTTGAAATTAAAATTTATAGTCGCCCTATAACGGGAAATATTCGATTTTCACTTTTCAGTACTATGACAAATGAAAGTACCCTTTTAAAGTTTTATTTTCCCAAATTATCTCAATTTTTTCAAAAAAGTGCCTTGCCTAGTTATAACCGGAAGCCACATATATCATAAACAAACATTTCAAGGCATAAAAATCATTAGATACTCAATTTGCTTCTTGAATGACGACATTGGCCTTCAGCTGGGTTTGTGTTTTATACCGCGATAATGACATCATATGTGTTCTTTTGTATAGATGTTGTTTAAGAATAGATCGTAAAACAGGAATGCTTTAGTGTATGCAAAAAAACATCGTTTATAAAAAAGCGCGTATTTTAGCTCTCAAGACTGAAGTATATTTTGTAGAAGTGAGATATTTTGACCCCAGCTGCTTTTCAATACTCCTCAGGGGAAAATACTTCGCTTTCGGAAATAACATAGTAGAAATTACACACTGATAAAACTCAATGCTTTACAGAAATTTAGAATGTCTTTATAGACATGCCGTGACAGACAGTGTGCCTTGTATGGTGTGGTCATAAGTCTTTGTACAAAAAACAGCGGTTTACATTAGCGAACATGACGATTCTCAACTGGTTGAATTTATTTCACTGAATTAGACAAGAAAATAAAGAAGCTCTTTGGGGTAATTCGAGTTCGAGACTATAAAAATCCTCATTTTACCTTTTAAGACGTCACAGGAATATTGTCTATCACATATATTGCACGCAGTTTATTCCAGAAATTTTCATTTGTGAATACAAAATATAAAAAACATAGTTTCTGTTTCCAGCTCATAGCAATCGATACTTAAATTTTTGAATTTAAAGGATTTTAAAATAATCAAATTAGAATACCATTTTTTATGGGTGAATACGGGTATCAGAGGTGCATTTATAAATTTTGAGATGGTAAAAATGAAACCGTGTTTAGATTTCATGGGGGAAAATCCTATGATTGAATTAAAGTGGAATAAATTTAAATGTTCTTTTTTTTTTTTTTTTTTTTTTTCATTTTGGAATACCAAGCATAAGACTTCAATTGACAACTCTTGCCATAATAACAGACCTTTATTATATTTAATTGCTTACATTACAATAAAAGTATAACTTTAACAACCTCTAAAACTGAGTTTTGAGAAAGTTTTCTTTTGTTAACTTTTGTCTAAATATAATTTGTTTAAGAGTTAGGCTTGCCAATATAAGATGCGTTTTTTATTGTTAATTTTATAGTATTATTATAAATAAATGAAACAGTTTCTTCTTCAATAGTTTTTTCACCAAAATTCGTCTGGTTCTACCTTATTTTATTAAAGTATTTTTGATATAGTGTAATTATAGGTAACGTCCTTTTAAAAAATGTACCTCCGTTTAATATTTGTATATAAGAGAAGCCGGAGTCGAAAGGGTTAATCTGAAACTTTTCTGATTATCCGTTTCACAAATTACTATTAACATTTTTATCATTTTAAGCAGCTAATGGCTATTAATGAATGCTAATGACTATCTTTAATGGGTATTAAAGGGTGAACAAATTTTATTAACCTTTAAAAATATGAATATAAAAGTCTATATAAATCCCCTTAAAACATATATTTAACTATCAGTAACATAAATTTATACAATAAAAAAATTAAGATTTTTAACATTCGCACTGCCGCGATCAGATATATCCGTTCACTAGGCTGCAGGTTTCACTGCAACTGAAGCTGTATTTAAATTAATATAATTCTACAAATGTAATCTTGTTTTAAGAAATTATGTTATAATTGATACTTTCAAGGCTTTTAAAGCACATATGAAGCAAAAAAAAATATACCGTGTTAGAAAATCCCTCATTTATTAACATTTAGAATAAATTAACGAGAACAACATTACAATTCAGCCCTTTTGCTCGGCGGTCAGGGGATTAAACAAGTAAATGATCAGCAAATCCTCAAAATTTTCTATTGTGAAGCATTTAAGTTAAATAATCATAAATATTTCTTACTTTCTTGGCCACAATGTCTTGAAGGTATTTTCGAAACTCGGATGAAAATAATATTTATTTTATGAAGTAATATTCATAAATGCTGAAATTTATTAGTTTTGTTTTAAAAGAATCTTCACCTGTATTGCAGTAAAGTAATAATGCAAAAAAATCCGAACAGTTTAGTTTTTACGGGGAAAAGAAGGGAGTGTTTGTGTAGTTTGTGTAGTACAAATCTGAAGAGGTGAAATTTTAGACATAAAGATGAAATTAAATAACACAAAATGTAACAGAATGCTTTACAATACAAAAGCATTTAAAGCATTTATTATTAAATAGAGTTTGTTAGGGTTTATTTCATTTCACGAAACTCACAAAGTTTCACATTTGCTTATCCATCTGCTCGTCACAGGAGAAATACTCCGAAGAAATTTAATTTATAGTATTTCCGTAACATGATTTTTTTTTTCTTTAAATACAGCTGAAAACATGCTGTTCCTCCCAAAATCAAAAAAATGTTGAAAATCCTTATATTCCAGTGCCCGAAAAAAAATCGTATTGAATGATACTTAAGGCACAATACCAATGATTGAATGTGACATTTTATTTTTTCCAGTTTGAACTAAAAGAGGCCAGTGAGAATTTCTATTATGTGCTGGTTACGTCGAATAGTGGTCCTTGCAGTTTAACACAGTTTAGAGTTCTAGCTTTATTATTTTTAGTTCTTTTAATAGTTTGAATTGAGGGTATTTAAAAACTATTTTCATTACAAAAAGAAATAAAAAAAAAATGATTCTTTCTAGTTAAATTCCAAGAAGCATCTTACTCCGAAATTGTTGGTCATCTTACCCATACTTTGGGGTAAGAGGCCGAAATGCAAGTGTTTATAAAAAAAAATTGATGCTTTTTACAACATCCGTAAAAGAAAGTACGTTTTTAAGTCTTTTATAAAAATGCAAACTTTTACAAGAAACTAATGAAAAACGTATAAAAGAATAGGTGATTTTTAAAACAATTAAATCAAAACTACGGTTTGTTCACGAAACTTACCCTGTAATTTATTATTAATAAATGAAACTTTAGCTAGTTCTTTGAATTCGATATTCCAGTTTTGTAAATTGTTTTATAAATTCTTTGAAGAGAAAAAAAATAGAAAAATAAGATAATGTAAAATGTATCTTGCTGGATTTTAGAAAAAGTCACAGCTGAATGAATGAATAACGAAGTTTGCACAGTCATCTTCCTCAGAAAAAAAGTCTTATAAATGACTATCGAATAAATGACTAATGAAATTTACGCTTTTATTATTTACTAACAAAAATCAACATCTAACAAATATTTGACTCCGTTTTAACAGATTAGATGTGAATAGTCAGAATTTAATATTACTTGCTTAAAACAAACAAGCTTTAAAGTGTAACCATTTAAAATAATTAAATTTTTTAGTTTATTTTTTTTTAGAAAAAACTTACAAATTGTGTATAAACCCTAATGTAATAGGAAATTTATTTGCAACATTTCAAAGCAGATTATCGTATTTTTGAAACTCGTACATATCAATTATTAACAGAGAATGTATGCAAAATTCTTCACCTATCTTCCGTTTTTAATTATTTTAGATGCATTTTACATTTCTTTGAGACCTTAATTTTGTTTATTTATGCTCCTGAAATATTTACTTGTATTTATTTTATCAAATTATTCAGTTCATTTATGTTTTAGAACCACAAACCATCCGTCATTAATTTCATTATACGTATTGCGAAATTAAATATAAACCAACGTATCTTACTGAATTTTGAAAATTGCTAAGATCCTTATATGCGATATCTTAAAAAACACGTATAAACCAAAATAAACAAACAGAAGTAAATAAATAAATATATCTTTGATATTTCTATGCAGAAATGTTAAAGGTACAAACATTATATGAAATCATCAAATTGAATTTTGTTGTACTTTTTTGCTTTCTTAGTAAAATGTAGCTTTATTTGACATTGTATGTTTTGCATTATCAGATAATTTCATATATATATATATATATATATATATATATATATATATATATATATATATATATATATATATATATATATATATATATATATATATATATATATATATATATATATATTGCAGCTGGGCAATTCCGTATGCGACTGAATGCCATTTTGAGTTGCAGATTAAAGTGATTATCCTGAAGCTATTTTTAAACAAAAATTAATTTTTCAGTTCTAAAAATCACTGTTATGGATTAAAACATTAAACAAAATATCTTAAACACTTTTTACACATTTTATTCTTTTATTCCTGATTAATTTCTTTTTTTGTGACGAAATGGCATTTCGCAAACCATAACTTCAACCTGTTACTTCAATTAGAGCGACAAATTATGTTTCATAACTATTCACATCATAACTATTCACTCTACCTACATAGATATTTCTAAAATATACCAAGCATGATTACCCATTATTTTGAATGTTGGTTTATTACAATACAAAGCTTAATTTTACATTTAGAATATGGGTTTAAGGCTATTTTAAACCATTACACATTATTGTTCATGCATTCATTTATTTAAAAAATGCAAAATAAGCAACAATTATTATTTTGCTTTTTATTTGAACTTTAAGAATATTACATAACTATGCCTTCAGCACAATACTGAACATATTGTTTATTTGGACTTCTTTATTTGTTGCCATTTGAAAATAAAAGAAAAAAACTTTAATTTAAAATTAATTTATGACATTTATTGAAAAAATTGTGAAAATTCACCATTCTATGGAAATATCCAGCTATATTTTACTGATTGCATTTAACTGTAAATAATCTTCTGTTTGTTTTTTTGTTTTGTTTGTTTTTCGTAAAAGAAGCAGTTTTAACGGCTGACAGTAATTTACTAAAACTACTATATATGGTTCTTTGCATAAAAACAAGAATTAGGAGCTATCGCAAAACACTAAGAGGATTATTTTTCTGTTTAATCGTGCTGAAAAATCTTCATAAATAAAGAATAGTATCACTAAATCTCTTTTTAACACCTTGGTGATTGCAAAAAACCAATTTGTCAAATCGTCTGTTTGTCTTTCTGCGCTCTAACTTGGGTAAATATATTTCTATTGCCTTACGATTAATGTATCTTTTTGGAGTTTCTTTGTCTCATATTATTTTATTGAAAATGAACTGTGTTATATTTATAGTTCGTTTAAAAGTTAAAAAAAACACTACATTACGGTACATAGGGGAAAAAATAGATCATAATGTTTTTAATGATGTTAAAGTTTTTTAAATAAATTAAAAATTATTTATGTAAATGAAATTAGCTCCAATGTATATATCTAGACTTTGATGTTTATAAAATTAATCCTTCTTTTACAAGACATTTAAATAAATTTGGTTATATTACCGTCTTTGACAGGTAAGTATTTTATGATCATTTTAGCTGTGTTATGCATTTTTTAAAATTATTTGTATACTTCTTGCGCATAATTCAATAAATCATGCACGAGGTTGCATAATATAATTCAAGCCCAATTTCGATTAGTGAAAAAAAAATGAGCAAGGGGAATTTTCATTTCCTTTAAATGTTTCTTAACTGTCTTAAGATTTATGATACTACTTCATATGTATGATAATGCAGTCGGCTCTGCGCACAAGAATTTATATGTTTCGCCTGTAATAGATTGTAAAAGCTGAGATTCTGTTTTCATCTATGTGTATGCATTGTTCTAAGTGTTTTACTTGTACATCATCTTTTGCATAATTCAACGGTGAAATTTTGTTATTGTTTTCTGTGCTCTTGGAAAGTTTTTCCTATTAAATTTTTGATACATAATGTTTCTTTCCAGTTTAAACTGAGATGCGAAACATGCGTTTTAAAAATAGAGTTCGAGCATTAGTTTTCAAATTTTTAACGAATGCATAAATATAAATTTAAATGTAGAATTAAACGCGTGTTTTAGAATCTGACTTAAAATGATTGTTGTAATTAGATTCCAAAAATTAGATCAATAATGAATATGGAGAACTTAAAAAATATATATTAATTTAATTAACACCAAAAGAAAAATACACGAGGAATTTTCCTGAAACTCTAACTGTGTAAATATAATATTACAGGTCACACATTTCTGTGAAGATTTTGTTTTATTAAACTGTTTAGGGAATCTTCAGCAAATTGAAAAAGAACTAATAACTTTTGTATAACCCTGTCAAAACTAATGTAGTAAAAACTCTCAAACTGTAGATTATGATTAAGTGGCTTACTGTAATATGCTGTGTTTACTTTTACGTGGATAGCGTGTGTACTCGTAGAGAAATTACGATTTTTATAAAAACAGTCCCCAAAATTTTCCAAGTTTATCGCTTATAATTTGTACATTTCTTAACATAAATTAATGTTTCTTTCTGAAAATATGACAAATAAACTTGTACACAATACCCTGTCATCAGAATTTAAAAATACTAAACATTGTTTGAAAAAGGAGCAGGTTTATTAAATAACTTTCACTGCACATGCGTCAGTTATATCAAAATTTCATTTGCATATTGTGTTAGCTAAATGTATAGAGCAACTTCTGTAAAACATAGCTCGAAAATTCTGAAAGTGATTTCTACCGAAACAATTTAAAATCTGTTATTCCCAAAATTAAGCAAAAAATCAAGGGTTTTATCCAAATATAGTAGTATGTGCTATATTGTGTATTCTATATCACCATTAATCAATGGATATATTGATACAACCCCTCATTTGTTAATTAAAACTAAAATTTTAGAATTAAAATTTTACGAAAGAAATAATAAAAATAATAATTTTGATTTTATTTATGGCCTATGAAGTTTAAATTTAAATACTGGGAGCTTCAGTTACAAACTTTTATAATTTCGTTCAATATGAATAAAATGAATATTAGTTTTTAATATAGTTTTATTAATTTTTAAGAACTTAACAGTTAGCTGGTTAAATTTTAAAAATTTTGTCTTTTTGTATTATAAGTAAAAGGAGGACTTTTTTTCAGATATCATTTAATTATAAAATTGCATTTAACCGAGTGGAAATAGTTTTATCCCACTCTTATTAAATAAAAATTTTATTTTCCCTCCAAAGTTATATTCGAATGTTACTACATTAAAAACCGAAATTTTATCTGTGTTGATATAATTAATGTATATATAGTACATGGTGTTACATATTCCTTACATTTAAATAACATTTTGTAAGATATATTAATTTTATTCACAATGCAATCAATTTTCAAGTGGATGCAAGATAATTTCTTTGATGAACTATTTTATAAACTGAAGAATGTTTTAAAAACATCTTCATCTTCTTTAAAGAACTCATTTGTCATTTATAAAGTGTACATTTCTACAATACGAACTCTTCAATAACTAAATCTTCATTTGTGTAAAGTCTTATGAAAATAAAACGCATTTCGTCATTTTTGACAGGGGTTATATACTAATAATTTATCATTTGCAAACTGTATTTTTATTGTATCTGAAATGTCTCTTCCTTTGCTAACGTATCGGTATAAAATATAGCATTAAAAAGAACTGTGTTTGTTTGTAAAATTATAAGATAAATGCGTTATATAACGTTTTTTCGTATGGAAATTTTACTTAAGCATATGAAATCTGAAAGAAAGGAATCAAAAATATCTAATCTTATTATTAAATAATTCTCGATAATATCAGTGTGGGAATCTTTCATAAACTACGTAATTCTATCAAAAAAATAATAATAAAATGATGACAGCTAGTACATTCAAAACTAAATTTAATATGAAAGAATTTAGCTAATTTATCCGTTCTTACATATTATCAAGTAATGCGCTATTTAATACTTATTGCAGATTAATTGTCAGGCGAGGTATTTTCATCTTGTTTTATTCATATTAACAATTTGTCTATAGGGACTATCTTTCAAAACCAATTTTCGACAGTTCTGATAGCATTTTAGTAAATCTTACTTTTAAAATTAATTTAATGTAATTTTAATAAGAGACAATTTCGATAAAATGTTGTATTTCAGTATTTTACAAGATTAAAGAATTTTTTACGTAGATGCCTTTGAGTTTTTCTTTACTAACCACCTTTAAGATATTTTCTTTCAAACCCATTAATGAATGCTTATTCTTTTGGGCAGCCCTGTATATAATTTGCACCATTAATACATCCAATGTAATCTGGAAAAATTTAGTTAAACTTTTAAAATTAAAAAACTTACTGCAATCATCGTTAATGTGCAGAATTTTTGTTATAGCATATTTTCCGAAATCTTTAGTGTGTCCCTGTAAATATTTCTCATTTTCTATTACACAGGAAGTAACTAGTAGTAAACCGAAGCAATTTATAACCATTTTATTAGATGTGAAATAATTTAACAAATTTAAAATATGCAGTAAATTATGTTTGCTTCAATACCATTCTGTTACATAATTATTTTGTATGTCCCTGTAAGTGAATAACTATTCTTTGCACAGCATATTCTACATCATTTGTATTTTAATATCTGTCATAAATGCATATCAATTTCATTATGTTTGAACAAGTGTAACAGCATTAATAAGCACTTGAAACTTTTTTCCCATCGATCTTAATGTAACGGAATACTCTTGACTGTCCCTGTATTGGAACAAAACAACCGATCTTCATAAAGATTGAAATAACTCGACAAAACTCTTCAACAAATATATATTTAAAACTTCAAACGATTCGACTGAGTAATTTTTGCACTGTTATACGTCGACAGACCAGGTGACGACTATAGGTGATACTTATTTATATAATTACAAAAGTACCTAAAAACAGTTAAATTTAAAAGCACATGCCGAAATTGAAAACTCTTTTACAACAACAATTTATTAAATACAGTGTATTGCAATCGATTTCTTTTGATGTGCCCTGTAAATGAACGAGAAATGCTATGAATACCTTATTCTAGCATAATAATCTTGTAATGAAATTCAGTGATTTATATCAGTTTCAATAGATTTGAAACAGCATTGAAGTCATTGATGTATTTTACAAAGGATTTCCTCCCATAGACCATGATGTAATGGAATCTTTGGTGTAAACTAATGGAGTAAAGGGACTTGCGAAACGTTACGTATGTTCAGAATTTTTAATTATTCTGTGTTTAAACGCTGTATTTTAATGATAAAGCATTTCGATTTAAAAGGGGTTGTTCACACTGAAACGATACTTTTCTACATTATTGCGCTAAGGCCAATAAAATCAAAATTATGTGGATTGCATTCAAAATCGGGCGGTTAAAAGAAAGATGCATTTTCAAATGAGACCCACACCGTAGCATTAACCTCCTTGATTCGCATCAATGCTGAAAATGGGTTGTTCACAAAGGGTTTGATGTGACGTCATTTTCGGCCTGAGCAGAGCACCTATCACTCTCAGCGCCATCTATTGTTTGTAATTCGAACTAAAATCTAGAATCACAGTAAAAAAAGAACACTTCACCTTATACCTAGTTCTCCTGCAAGATTTTTAAAAATATCTGTAAAGATTTGCAAGTTACTGAATTTTAAAATCAGTCAGGGCTTTTCAGAACACAGAGTATATACTTTGCACTCCTTTCTTTTACCTTTAAGATTATTTTATTTCTTCTTCTCGATGAAATCACCCTTTATGAACTGCTTAAATATAACATTGTGAATTTAATATTTTTAAATTAACTTATTGATTATTTTTTTTATTATTTTACAACACATGAAAAAAATACACAAAATGCATAATCAACGTTTTAATTTTTCTTTCAATTTTTTTAATTATAAACGGAATAGGAGGTATATCGATGAGTATAGTACTCTCAATCTATATATAAATTCGTTTTAAATTATTCATAGAAAAAATATTAATTTCTTTATTTTAGAATGGTTAACGCGTTTTTTGACTGTAACATAAACTTTTCTTTTATGTGTTATTAATTATTATGAAAGCAGCAAAATTAATTGTGAGTTTTCTGTTAAACATATCTAATAATTATGCGCCACATTTATGAAGAGAATTGAATGGCTAATAAGTTTAATAATACAATAACGCGGGCAGCTGTCCGACATAGATATTAATTATGAGGAAGTACTAATACTGTAACAAAGCTCTGCTCAGTATACGCAATTACACGTTTGCAAAGGTATAGAAGATTTAATCACTTAAGCCTGTGATGACATTTTGCATATGTAATGAGCTTTTATATGAATTTATGCATGTAATGCAATAAGAGAATATATACAAAAGTAAAATGTAGTTAAACGTGTGCAATTTGTGAAGCTGAATACAATAAAGTGATATAAATTGCTATATATTTTTATTATTTAAAGGCATGTATAAACTAATAAAATGTGGCTACATCTAATGTATCAAAACATAATATACTTTCTATACATTAAAGATCTGCCATCAAAATCTCCCTCTTTCGTGTTTAGATAGTAATATCATTTAGCAAACTAAAAAGAAAGGATAAAGATGAAAATTGTAAAAAACTGACAGGTTTCTTATCCTAGCCAGACTTAAGAAAATAAATTATAAACTCTATTAAATTACCCATGATTCCGAAATCATAACATCTTATTAAGATGCATTAAAATTATTTTATTTAAACAAGAATTCTCTAAACAGAAGTTCCATCTTGTACCTCTAAGTTTCGATGAATGTTTCATGTTCACAATTTGGATAATATATTAATCAGTTATCTAAACCCAGTATCAAGAGAAAATAAGACTAGATTTTTAGTTCTTTTAAACTGACAGATAGGCTACTTTATTTTCATATGACAATTTGAACAGCAAAGGCAAACATTGTGAAATGCACATGCTCTTTTACTATTATAGTGTATGTTTAGTCATGCTCTATTTACCATATACAGAGTAGAAGGTCCAAAATTAGACAAAAGTTTTACTAAAAATTTTTATTCTTTCTAGAATTTGGAATGAATTTATTATTTTTTAAGATACTGATATTAAACAAAAGAAAAAAAATTAGCAGCTGAATGAAATATCCTTAAGTAATACAATTGTAAAGAGACAAACGTTTAAAGTAATTTTTCCAGTAGTTACAGTTTATTAAAATCTCGACGGAATTCACAGTAACGAATTGCATGGCTTACTTCAAAGAATGTATGGTCTCGAAGATGTATTATTCTGATCTTTAATTTTGAAATAATATTGTTTTAAGCATAAAAACTTGTAGATGATAGCACATTTTCAATAAGTTTTTTTTTATTATTATCTTGAGCAATACATATACAAGGTGACTCATAAATATCGAAACAGTAGGCTATCTCC
The DNA here is from genome assembly GCA_964019185.1 of Maratus speculifer. NCBI lineage: Eukaryota > Metazoa > Arthropoda > Arachnida > Araneae > Salticidae > Maratus > Maratus speculifer. Next base: position 147,704,392 of record OZ025298.1, read on the forward strand.
TTAAATATTGCCTCTAGACCCATACTTCCAAGTGCAAAAACTTATAAAAAAGGTGAAATTTCTGATAATATAAGTTGGAACTATGCGGGGTCTATTTGAAAAAATACGAAAATTAAATTTTTATACGGCTCCCGTAGAGTAAAATTCCCAATTAGTAATTTATTTCTTATCCATTCCTAAATTGAACAAAAAACATTTCATCTCCGTATCTGAAAACCTGGCAGAGATATTAAAATCCAAAATTCTCAAAACTTCGTGACTTACACCACTTTGCCATTCCTGTAAACGAAGTGTTTTTCATCCATTTTCAAAGCAAATAAGGGATCGTCCACAAATTGTCTGTTATTATATGTCGGTTTAAGTCCGTGCCTCTTATTTGGACATAATAAAGCAGCGTATTGATTTAAATCAAAACTTGTTTTCAAAACACGCTGGTCGTTAGCACTGGAGGTCTGAATAAATCGAAATATCTAGGTCCGATCCTAAACCGACCCATAGGAAAAAAAGATCAGCCCGGCATGAAATAATGTTAAAATCATAATCCGGACCAGCCTGGAAAAAAACTTAAATCATAGCCGGTTCAGCCGTGAATTTCTACATAGATTTTACTTCAGTATAGTTTAAAATTGTTTCGCGTGGAGGAGTTCTGACCAAAAATACTTAATATAGAATTTCGTTTTTTATATTTATACTTTTTATTATTAAAGAGGTGCCAAAGGCTGTGATATATTTATTTTAACAATAAATCTCTGTTTATATGTAAATATTTCACTTATATTTTATTATCGCTTATCCACATCCCGTGCGTTGGAGACTTTGAAAAATGTTATACAATAAAAACTTTTAAGACGGAATCACATAGGAAAGAAAAAATACGCAATAGACAAATGTCCTTTCTAGGAGGGTTAAATGGAGTTTATTTTTTTCTCAGGTATTATTTTATTTGTTTTGCATGGATCAACACATTTTCTGTTTAAGACAGAATTCCGTCATAGGCAGATTTTTTTTCTCTGGTTTTATTTTGTTTAATTTTTTAGCATTTGAATATACTATTCTTAAAAAAATATATTTTAAAGTTTTTTTTCTGTAAAATAAAAGTGATTTTCAAATTTATGTGGTTTTTGTAAAAATATTGATTAAACCAAATTTTATTTATTTTATGCATGTACTAGGTCTATGATTTTAATACGGATTGATCGAAATCGGGATTGAAAATTTCGTCCAGTGCAGGCCTGGAAAAAAGGGAGCAGTCCCCTCCGGTATGAAAAATACATTAGACCCGGATAGGCGAGTCTTCAGAAAAAAGTAACGTCTCGGTTCTGATCTGACCTGACCTCAGAATACAGATTTTTTAACAGCCTCTCCAGGACGATAAAAAGCTTGAAGTTGTGAGAGCTATATTTTTTAAAAGGACTTAATGTGCATGATAGAAAAGCAATTTTTTAAATAACTGATGGGCAGTAAAATAGTACATTTCATTTTCTGTATAATGACATATTTTCCTGAATATTTCTTGTCTTTAAATTATTAAAAGTTTAGAATTATATAAGAAAAAAAGTACAGACTTGAAACATATCTTTTTTAATTATTTTACATTAGCTTTGTTTAAAAAATGAAAAATCATTTACTTTTTAAAAAATGATTTTTTAAAAGTTATTATTTTATAAATAAATATTTTTAATAGTTCTAAAATAAATATTGAAAAACAAAACTAAAATCAAATTTTCATTTTTAATTAAATGGAAAGAAATTGAAATTCGATAAATAATGTTTGGAGTTATAACGACTTTCAGTTATCCCATTTAAACCAGTACTAACCATATGAAACTTTTATAAATTTTATGATAAATTTTAGGATGTGATTTTCTAAGCAAATTATATGGCTAACCATCACAAAAAAAAAAAAAAAAAAAAAAAGAAAAAAATCAAAATTCTAACTCAAAAGAATTTTTTACGCGTTTCCTACAACTGTTAAATTACATTGTCTTTCGAATTGCGCGCATTTCAATTTGTGTCTAATCCCTTAAAACCTGATGAATTATTCAAACGGTTATAACTCCGCGAATTTTGAGGATATGAAGATGCAACTTTTTGTGTTTTATTCAAGACTGAATAAGGAAAGTTTTCCTAATTGGCATTTTTATCCTACGGGGGCCGTATAAAAAGTTAATTTTCGTACTTTTTCAAATAGACCCTCCATAGAGTTGCAAGATATCTTATAAAAAATTTCACCTTTTTTAATTAATTTTTGCAATTGGAAGTATGAGTCTAGTGCCTATATTTAAGGAGATAGCTTATTGTTTCGATTATTATGACTCACCCTGAATATGCATCCATAAACTTTGATGGTTTGATCGTTTTCATGTACTATGATATCCAACTATTTTGCTTTTGACTCTGATAGTTTCCAGATGTTTATCTTAAAATTATAAGTTCTTTTGTGATTGAAATGGAAGGACTCTGGGCTACGGACCCTAGGTTCTTCGGATCTTAAGGCGAATATATTGCATTTCTTACATGTATTAATTTCCTGTTCTTTTAAGCCTTGTTTTATTCTTTATCCATACTTCTTTAACTTTTTTTTTAACTGCTTGTATGTAAAATGTGCATAGTGACCAATTAATGGTATCTCATTTCCTTGAATTAAATAATTGTCGCGTAATATAAAGTGATATGTGGTGTTTTTTCAATGTATCGTAATGGAAAAATCTCGTGAGATAAGATTATGTGGCTTTCCTCAGATACCAGAATTGATAAAATATCGAATGTGGTGATTATTGAACTAGCTTTAATTTTTTATCATTCTTCTTATATTGACGAAATTTAATCATTCTAGTTTAGAAGGCTCTAGTTTAACTGAAATTATTTTGATTTTTTTTGAAATATTCGTTTCACTTATAAATCGAAAGAAGTCGCTCAAAGTTTTAGGAATCCATATTACATATGAGTTCAATTACCATTTCCTGATCTATTAAACTCTTATTTAAAAGAAATTTCTAAAAATTAAAATTGTAAAATTACTATTTTTTTAAAGATTTGTGAAACATTTATTTATTAAGAATTTATTATAAAAAAAATACTGCATGAAATCTTTACAGTACTGAATTCAAAATGAAACGGAAATTACTTTTTGACTTTTTTAATGCTTGAATTATATTAGATGAATTATATAGATTTCATATCAATTTAATAAACTTAATATTCTCAAAATAATTATTTTTATATTATTTATATTATTTTGTTATGATTGGTTGCTACTATTTCTGAAATTATAAGAAAAATTTTTCCCGACAAATTAAATATTTTAAATCAGAATTTTTAGTAAAATACAAGGAAATATATTTATTTTTCGCGAGAGAAGTCTATTTTTCATTTACTCTGTGAAATATATAACTTAATACTTAAGAAAATTTGAAGGTTTATGTAATACAAAATTGTGTAACACTTTGTGAATGACTGACAAAATTATATAAAATGCATAAATTCTTTTAAAGAAGAAAGCTCTTTTCGTGTTATGCATTTTTTACCAACTGATACAGTAAATTTTGACAAAGATATTACATCAGTATGTAGAAATATTTTATTTCGTTAAAAAATGTTTTCATCCATCTATCACAAAAGATTCTCATACACTGCTGTTGCGCATTTCGGTGAAAAACATTTGAATTTCAAATGTTTGTATTTAAAATTCGAAAGGTCCCAGATGAGATCTAGGATGTGAATTTTTCATCGCAATAAACGATGCTATTGTAAACCGATGAATATACTATGGAAAGTGAAAAAAGATTTTTCTTCTTTCTCTGTATCTGATAACTGAAAAACCATCTTAGATATACGAAACTAAATTCGTGGATTTACGCTCAGTTATTGGCAGGATAAAATTCATAAGTTATAGAAAACATTTAGTTTCTTCTGTTTTATATTCAGTTTAAATCAGCCAATTTCCTTTTCTTTCGATTTATTCAAATTATTTACTTGGAAATAGATTATTTTAATGCAAAAATCTATGTGTAAAATTTTGTTTTTTAATACAGATGCTCACTGCTTACTTAAATTTGTTGTTTAAAGGTATATAGCGAAATTTTAAAAACGGTAAAAACAGGGGACATTGGGAAATTAAATGTCCAAATGAAAAAATATAAAACTTCGTAATAACCAAACCGATTGAAAATTATTTATTTATTTATTGCCTAAGTGGGGCAGAAATCACGTCTGGTGTAGAATCTACTAACCCCACCCGGAGTGCTCCTCGACATGCGGAAATTCGTTACAATTAGCAAAAAAAAAAAAAAAAAAAAAGGTTCAAAACAAGCTAAATCCGCCGGGCCACAGGCTGCCCCCTCGCGACAAGGGGCGGAGCAGCAGAGTGGGTGATGTCATTGTAAGAAGTTGCGTAGGAACAGTAGGTTGGTGCACCATGCAAGCTTATGAGGTGAGATTTGTTAGTTCCATTTGGGAATTAAAATCCTATTTAATTTGCCTATAAGAAGGGGTCTTGATAAAATATTAGATAGTCAGTTTTTGGGATGGATGGAGGGACGTTTAATTACGCTCAGGGAGGCCGACCTTGCGCACTCGCATAATTGATTGGCTGCTCAATGAAAGCGTTTCAAATAATCTTTGAAAGGCCCATGACTAGAGAGGAATGCTGTAGTGGCTGGTGAGAGAAAATACATTTCTCTAGGCACTACAGGTATAAAAAATTGAAAGTTTAATATGCCGCTTTGGGATGACATAAGTGACATAGTGATCAGCGTTTGTAGTGTTTGGTGTGGTTGAGCGTTTCCGTGGCCCCGCGCATCAAGGAGGAGAGAGGCACATAGTTGTGGGAGCTGTACAAATGGCACGGCAGTATATGTAAAGATTATATGGCTTTCCCACTGCAAAATTCGACGACTGATGAGCATCAAGCAGCCTGATTAATGTCTAGGGAAACTCGAAATTTGATAACATTTCGCCGCTCCTCGGTCGTCAAATTTTGCAGAGGGAAAGGCATGATGTTCTGAAACCAGGGTACCCGCTGTCGCTCGCCATTGCGCCAAATCGCAAAAAATGCATTTGGTGAGTAAATGGACAATTAGACTGAAACTAATGGACAATTAGACTGACTTATGAAACCGAAAGTTTCAATTTCTGCTTTTTTACGTGCATCAGTTTCTTATACACTGATAAGAAACCAGTATATTCAGTTCCTTACCCGTGTTATTGAACAAATGATATAATTTTTCATGTTCGATCGCCCCTTGCCATTTACATTACTCGATTGAAATGAAATTGAAATATGTATCATTCATCATTCAAATATGTTATCATTTCAATGCCATTTATTGTTTTTCACTCCGCCCGCTTACAAATCTCTGGAGGAAAAAAAACTTTTGTACAACTATGGTTGCTGCAACTCGAAATTTTAAAAAAATTTAACTGTAGTAATAACCTTGAGAGCAATATCGAATTTAATAATATAAAGTTTTAGCGCATAATTTCAAATATTGATGCTTAAATTAGCTTTCGATTAATTGAGCGATTATGACCTTAGGAGTTCATACACTGGGAAAGATTTTTACTATCACCTGGTATTTAAGATTTACGTTGACAGACTAAATGTTCATATATTAATTTATATCTGGCACTCTTTTATTTAAGTAACGATAAATATTATAATGAAATATATTGGTGCCCAATTTAAATAATTCTGCGCACCATATACGATACATATAAATGACACATGTTTTTAACTCAATCATTTTAGTAAACTTTTAATATTTTTCAAATGTAGCATTAAATTGCTTTATGGTACATTAATATATTTAGCTTCAAAAATTTCTATTAAAATTCTGATAAATATTTCTGCTAAATTATTTCTGAAAAGATTTTAAAAGGATAAAATAAAACCTTTAATAAACATATTGAAATAAAGCGTGATATCACTTTATTGGACTCATTTATTTGTTATTCTAAAACACGTAGTATGAAATCTTTAATAATGTAAATAAAGCAAGTAAGATTTCATATTAAATAAGCATTTTTGTTGTAAGTATCCATCACTAAGTTTTCCTGCTAATAAACGTATTGTTTATGAAAATATACATTTTAATGATAAAAAACTTGTGTTGGGAAATCAAAATTTAAATTAAAAGGATTAGGCTTACTTTGTAGAAATCATTTGATACGTTTAATCGGATTTGTTATAAATTTTCTAACATTTCTTATAAAAAAAATCGAGTTTAATAATTTAAATCTAATTTTAATCGTATCGGCTTTTTTTTATCTCTAGGTACCATCGTTCTATGATAGCTTTTTTAAGGGAATGTGAATTGTTTCAATGCATCTTAAGGGCTTCAATTTCGCATTTAATGAAGTATTTTAAAAGAATGTGCTAAAAAATTCTTTTTAATAATCATTTGTTTTCATATATATTATAAATATTCTTTTGCATTTCTTGCAAGTATTAAGATTTAAAGAGGATTATATTTGTCTTCAAAAATTTCACCTTTCTTAAAAATAGTAAAGAGTAAAGTTAAGTAGATTTTATGTAAAATATATTGAATAAATTGACTTCTTTTCTTTTCTTTATTTTATGAATAAATATGCATTGTGAATAAATGAATGTTTTTAGAATAATTTTAAAAAAAGCAGCAGAATTTAATTAAATTAGTTTTAAAAAATAAGTTATCTTGAAATCGTTAAGAGTACTACACTTCCATAGCGTTGTAATAATTAAAAAAAAACTTTATATTTTAATATGGGGTTCAGCCTCACGTAGGCTACGCCCACCAATTGCTGCTCAAGCTTCACATGTTCTAAAAATATAATAATGTGTCCTGTTTAAAAAATATTATTAGATTGAATGTTATTATCACTCTGACGGCGTTTATCTTCAGTAATCGTTTCGTGACACTGTTCCTTCAGATAGTGAAGTTTTCGATTACCATGTGCTCACCCATCTCTTTTGTAACAACGGATGATTGTTTTTGTTAATCATAAGTAGAATCTACTAATTACTGAAAAATCAGTCTATTTCAAATTCTATATTAAAAATGTCGTCGTCTCAAAGATGCTATCTATAATAATAAAGAAAGAAGTTTGTGAGTGTGTCAGTGCTGTTCTGAAGAAGCCACATTCCTTGCATTCGACTGCTTTCAGTTGCTGTAGCAAATAGCAACATTATAAATAGAATTTAAATTATCATTTTTGACACTATTAATGATGCATAGATTTTTTTTTATTATTTCAAAAGTATTTTAAGCACTTCAACAAAGTGGAAAAGTGTAACTTTTCACTTATAACATTTACAACATCCATCGGAATGTCTGTCCGTCTATCTCCCGTAAATTTCCTCGGATTTCCATGTAATTTACAAGGCTTATTTAGAATCACCAAAGAATGTTAGGTATTGCATATGAAGTATGTACGAATAACGATTCATTTATAGGAACAGGTACATTTAAAAGAAACCAATCACATTAAGATATATAGAGAAAAAACGTTTGGAGAGTATTTTAATGCCGCTACGCTATTTTAAATGTATTGAAACGGATATAAATCACTTATTTTCACTTCAGTTACGTTAAAACAGAGAATTCATAGCATTGTTTATTAATTTACAGGGAAGCACAAGAGAAATCATTTACATTACTGTCTTAGCAATTGCATACTAATTGCTGGAGAATACGTTTTAAAATTTGGTATGCGCTTTTACATTTAATAAGTTTCTCTTTATATATAAAGTCTATACCTCATACACAAGGTTGCACAAATGTATTCGCATACCATTCTTCTTGTTATCTGATCCGATTACGGATCAGATAACGGATAAGTTACGATAAGGTGACGGTTAGGTTATATTTATTATGTAACGGATAAGTTAGGATAAGGTGACGGTTAGGATATATTTATTATGCTGTATTTAAATTACGGTTAGGTTCCGGTTACGTGGGAGTTAGGTTACAGATAGGCTATGATTTTTCTGTTAGGTTACTGTTAGGATTTTACCTTAGGATGAACATTACGCAGGTTTTGATAAAAATATATACTTAATTTTTTTTACTACGGCTCTGAAATTACAATACTATATACTAACCTTTTACCTAATCATCAAGTATCAATTTTAATCATGGTATAGTCGGATTAGAGAGTGATATAATTAATTTGAAAATCAAAATATTTCCTTTATAGTCCAAGACTCGATTCCAAAAACCCTATGTCATCCAGCACAAGAAAAACCCTTTATTTTATGTAAGAGTAGTAAAAGGGGAATATAATGATCCGTGCCTGCCGGAAGCGAAATGGTGCTTAAGCAAAAAATTTATACCGCTAGTGGTTGGCCCGTAGGCTTAGATTTGTGTATTCCTGCACAGAGTTTTCCATGTGTTCATAGTTTTAGTTGTAGGACAAACACAATGCTAAACGCATTAGTGGTATCAAATTTTTGCTTATGCATCACAACTTCATTTCCAGCAGACATAGATCATTATATTTCTCTATTACAACTCTTCCATTAATTTTTTTTCTTGTGCTCTATGACATGGGGTTTTGTGCGGTCGGCTCTTGCACCATTATGATTTCGATGTGAAAAAAATAAATGTTACGTGACTTAACAGTTATTTTTGCGGGTATATAACAACATTTTAAAACGAAAATCCCGCAATCGTTGGACACACATTCACTCACCCGTTTCCCATTCAGTTATTTTGAGTATTTTTACAGCTAAATATTAATTTTTTTAAACCGATTTTTCACACAGTCAGCGGTCCTAAATTTCAGACAACGTAATTCCACGTATTTTAAGTTAGATATAAAATCTCAAACTTCAGATTCGTTTAATAATATTATCACGGACCAGGGCAACGCCTGGCGGGTCAGTTAGTATACAATATTCTTCTTCATGTTTGTGATTTAAAAATTCCGTTTACTTGAAAATAGCTTTTAAAACCACGTTATTAAAAAGCAATATGTTTTGAAATTTTATAATAGTTAAATTATTATAAAATTATTATGTTTTAAGTTTATTACTATTTTATTTTAATTTTTAATCAAGGATCAGATATTACCATATAAAAATATAGATAATCCATGAATTGTTTTGTTTACTTTAATACATCAGCATGAAAGATTTTTCATGTTGTATTTACAATTTCATTGAATGTTTATTATTTTCTATGTATTTATCGACTAGTAGGGTAACATCCCCAGTAATTGGCATGCACCAATGATTGGCACATCCTACAAACGTGTCCTAAAATAAGATTTATATCCAGTCCAGTTATATTCTCATTTACTTTAAAGATTATAATTTTGATTTGTGCTACTAGATGACAATAGTGCCTAAGAAATAGAAACAATAATGGTTTGTATCAAATTAGCCATTTTTGTTGCAAATGCCTCTTCTTTGGCTTAAGAAAAGCATGCTTTTCAATTCATTATTATCTGATTTATAATAGATTTTAAACTTTAATTGACAACAGTTTTGATTAGTTGAAAAGGGTTACTTAAATTGTGTAAAAGTATTTTTGAATTAATGATAGATGCCAATTAATGGTGCTCCAATTTTGCTAGTTCCAAGTAATTGGCACCTATTCCAATTACAAGGGAATCGCAAGATTTGAGATTAAACCACTTATTTTGGCAGTACTTTTAAAATTATAGACTAATTTTGTTTATCAGTTGTTTTTATTTAAAAATATGAAATATTATCAGTAATTGGAATCCATTAAAGATTCATATGACAATTACTGGGGACAGCATGACAATTACTGGGTATTAATATAAATATATTGTATTGTTTGAAAATGTTCACATTTCAGACTAATATGGTGATTTCTTACTCTCAAAAACCTGAAATATGGCATCTTCATCAACAGTGAATTCATTTAAAGCGATTGAAGCCAATGTGTCTCCAATAGTTTTTTTAAGTAAGTTTTTTTTAAGTGTTTTTAATAAGTTTTTTATTATATAAACATGTGCTAATTACCTGATCACAAGGTGTCATACATTGGTGCTCTAGGTACCAATTACTGATGACTACAGAAACTTTTTACAAATATATTTTTATAAAAAAACTTTTTCAAAACTTTTCGCTTTTAGTGGGCAAAATAGATGCGCAGACATGCATTCTTTGATTTCAAAATATTTGGAAGTAAATATTTTATTTCTTGGTAATGAAAATCGAAGTAAGTTTAAAGACAAATTCTTAATGTGCCAATTACTGGGGATGTTACCCTAATTCGTGCCAAAAAAAGTATTTTGCGAATGCATTTCCCAGTATTTATGTTGCAACAAATAGTGTAATATTTTAAGAAATTTCATATTCGCACTACTGTTGTACTCTGTGATGTCACATTAAAACTGTAAACACATTAAATTTTAAATGTTTTTTTTTTTAAAGTAAGAAGGAATTTTCACTATTAAATGCATTTTCGATAAATAAATCATTTTATTTATATGTTTTTTTGTATAAGGCTTATGGGTACATAAAAATATTTATGAATGTTTATTCTTTAACATTCACCATTAAATATTTAGTTATTTTAGTAATTCAAATATAACAATATTTAATATTTGGGTATTTTACATATGACTAAATATCACCTTGTAATGCATTTCACGCTTAATAATTTCCCTACTTTATAGTTTGAATACTTTGATGTAATCTCCCTTATTTTCTACTTTGAACACGCAATCATTTAATTCTTATTGCCAAAAATTCTTTCTATTTTTAATAGCTTCGATTTGAATATGAATACAAAAGAGAAGTCTAATAATTCTTTCTTTCCCGTCTAAGGAAATGTATGCCAATGTTGAATATGAGAAGAAATGTTTCATTTCTAAAAGAAGCTGATTAATGACGGTCGAAATGTAAAATAAATAAATAAATAAATTATGTCACTCTTTGAGTCAGTTAACTAAAATAGAAGGATTTTAAGGAAAGGCACAGTTTTTTTCTTTAAAGCAGTTTTTACATATTAATATCAGAAATGAAATAATAATAAAGGGTAATAATACAATCTGTATTTGATAATTTCATTTGTCTCATTATGTTCAGTTCCAGTTATTTAACATTAAAATCTGAACATGTGCTTAACCGTTTAAATCCCATAGTTTTTTTCTTTTTTAACACTATTGAAGAATCTCCAACAACGTAATAGCACTTTATTTATTTGGATAAAGACCCAAGCATCGCAAAGCTTTTTTTTATTATACGCTTAAAAGACACAAGCAGCGCAGAAGCAATAGCTTTATTTTATTCCAATAAATCCTTAGTTGCGAAATAGCGCTTCTTTAATGTTATGTTGAGAAATCTCAATAGGTCATATTTGTGAACATAAAAACTAAGCAGTGCGATCGCGTTGTTCGAGACTCAAACAGTTAAAAAAATCTGCATGATTACAAATAAGCATTCGAAGTAAAATAACATAATAAAAAACGAATGAAAAATTTCCATTAAATCTATAAACACCCTAAAACAGTGCCTCAATTTTAATTCAAATATGTTTGAAATGAGATTATTTACCATAAAATATTTTTATACAATTTAGTGTTTTGTAAATTTCTACATTTAAAAATTTTATATTTAATTCATTGACTTTATTCGAAAAACTACTGAAATTGAATCCATATATAAAAAATTAAATATGCACATAAGTTCATGGAAATAAAATTGTAAAAATTCTTTATCTTTGTTTCACTGAGAACTACAAACAAGATTTATTTTAACAGCTATTGAAGTCGAAATGTATATTTAAGTGAAATTGTAGTCAGCAGTCAATATTGACAGTTGTGTTAGAAGTGATAGGAAAATCAATAAAACACGAGTTAGCAAAAATAACTTTCCTCGACACTTTCTGATTTAAAGTTTTTTCCTCTTTCATTGTATTTTATCTTAGATTAAAAATTAATTTTTGTGATTAAAATGTCAACGATTTTATATCTTTACCCATTAAAATAGAATTTCCGACAGCGTATAAGAGAAAAATCGTTTAATGCTTTGAATTTAAAAATGAAATAGTTTAAAATTTCAATGAAAGTCCATTAAACGAAAAAAAAATTGTAATAATAATTGAAATGGTTTTACAGTAGAGATTTATTTTGTTTAAAAAAGTAAATATTTTAAAATGGACAAGTGTGAGTATCACTCCGGCGTAAATTGTTTTGTATAATAAATATTAGAATTATTAATTATACTATGGTTAGGGGAAATGTCTCATTACATGTTACATTACATTTTTTAATAATGGTCCTCTTCTGACAGATGTACTACAGTTTCCTATATACATTGGTCTATTCCAGCAGAGTACATAGAGTAAAAAAGTAAAGAATTGTTTACAGATAAAGAAGACTGTTTAGAATAAAGAAGACTTTTATTATAACAAAGAAGCACAAAATGTATATTTTAAACCTGAATTAATTGACTGAAATTTAAACTACATCAGTTTCACTGTCTCTTCATTTTATAACGCTCTGAACGTCTTTCAAATGTGTAAAATTGTAATGCTGTTTTCTCCGCTCAGAAAATATGATTCTTTCAACATTTCAAAATAACACTTAATTGCAAATATGAATGTAATCCTTGAGAGTATTAATTATTTTTTAATTTAAAAAAAATCATTAAATCTGTAGAATTATATTGTCTTAAATATTGCTTATATTTCAATGAAGCCTGGAGCCTAATGAACGGAATATTACGTTCTAAACACTTTGAGGGACAAACCAGTAATATGTAGCCATTGAATCAGGAATAGTCTTGATCACTAATTTTTTTATAAAAATAAACTTTTAGCATGCATCCAATAAAATATCCCTACCTTCTGTAATCGGTTCTATTATGATTTTTGGCGTCAAACATTAGAAGTGCTAGAAACGATTTGTTACAAATGAGCCAAACGTATTTCATATTTATTGTCAAATGAATGTGAAATTTGCGATCATCTATTATTGGCATTTAATCATATAGCTTGGTGATAGTTTTTTATTTGACGGGGTAATGATTTAGTATATAATAGTTAATTTTTGACAAAATTCTGATGATAGGGCTCAACGTTCATTAAAATCACTACATAATCGTCAAAAACAAAATTTTCTATTGTTGGGATTTCAAATATATGTTTTTTCTGATAAAAAATGAATAATAGTAAGGCAAAAACACATAATTAACGACTGCTTGCCGTATGCCTTGGCAAAAGCTTGATGAGTACGCCAGTTCTGTCGACTTAAATATCCAGATAGAATGTAAACTAACAATGGGTATTACTTGATTATTCCATCAATAAATTTCGCCAAATTATACATATTGCTAAACTATTCACTAAATTATACAAATGGACTAATTTTTATTTTAAATAACCCAAGAATGTATAAATTATTAAGATATTAATAGAATTACAAATTAAATGTCAAATTAAATGTATTTAATGACGTAACAATCACGGGTAACATGTTTAATGTCAAGAATGTCACATTTACGATCATCCATTATCGACATTTAATCTTATACTTTGGCAACAGTTTTTTGGTAGATTTGGTAATCAAGCAGTAACAAATAATGTAAAGAAATTATATAAACAATAATATTGCTAATAATATTTAGGTTCTTATGTCATGCACGGACCACGTTGGACGATGGATCATTGTAATTCGGTTATTGTTGTTTATTTACTAATGAACTGTTTCTTTACTTTCCCTTTATTTTTAAAATTATAAATTGTTTTATTCTATAATTATAAATTAAACTTCCTTCATTTATTAGTATTTTTTTAATAATAGAAAATAATTAAAAATAATATAGTATGTAACTGGTATTTGAAAACACAGTGCTCGCCAAATCGATGTCAGAAAAAAAATCGCTCCTAGGTGATGCGTACATAAAAATGGGAAAATGTTAAACAAAAAAAGTAAACAAATAATTAAAAATCCGCTATTTCGAGATTTAAAAAAATAACATCAAATAGTCGTCAATTCTCCAGTCGCACCAATAGTAAATTCTCTTTTCTTCGTTTGTTCCATAATGAAAAATCATCAGTTTAATAATCTCAAATAGTCTAACTAATTTTCTATAATGGGGTTGATGATCTAATAATCTTCTTAATATATAAACAAAACGGCACAGCTGTCATATATGCGCCGAGTTTGGCGCAATTTTTTTTAAATTTAATTTGACGAAAATAGCGTTTTCTAATACCAGTTACATATAATTAAATAATTTTACATTTAAATAGATTTACATTTAAATAATTTTCTATTATTTAAAAAGTAATAACAATTAATAAGAAAAGTTTAATTAATAAGGATGAAAAAAAAACAATTTATAAAATTTTAAAGAAGAGAATGGCAGTAAATAAACATTTCATTTATAAATAAATAATAATATTGGGATTACGATGTCAGGCAAAATAACGCCAATTTAGAGTCTATTAATTACCTCGGAGCACATATGATATCTGTGCCAACAAAACTTTCAATAATATAGTAAATATGCCATTTGGTGGTGCATAATAATCGAATATTAGTCCAATATTTTTTTTATTACCTAACACAGGAAAAATATTAAGAAAATCGAAAAAAATGGCAAATTTAAAAAGACTTGTAAATTTTTTTAGCACAGTTGTCATATATATGCACGATTTTTGCAAAAAAAATCCTTTTCAAAACCCAGTTATATATATTTTTAATTGTTTTCTATAATTTTACAAAAGAAATAACAATAAATAAAAATGTTTAGTTAATAGTTATAAAACAAAAGTATTTATATCATTTTAAAAATATAAATAAAGAAAGTATACAGTTTTTTAATGAATGAACAATATCAGATCCGATAAGGCATAAAATAGACATTTTGTTGTAATTGCATCAATGTGATGCATAAATGACATCTGTACCATTTTTTTAGCAGGCAGTTTTTATTTCAAAACGTTGAAGATATCAATAGTAATAATGCATAATTGCATAATTTTCCTCTGAATTGCATAGATTTCCTTTTTCAGCTCCTAAATTTTAAAACTGTAGTTTTTCAGGTAATTGAATTTGACGTAAGAAAATGGCGTAAGAAAACTGAAATAAACAATAAAAAATATTTGCTAAAAAAAACAGATTATATTATTTGATCACATTCTTCAAAATTACGGTGAAAAACTTTTGAAAAAGAATTATATTATTCTACAATGTGTATGTGTGACATAAATTCACACTTAAGCTAAAATTTAAATATATGATTCCAATTTTTAAAATAACAACTCATATCTATATAATTTATAATTGAATATTAAAATATACTCCAAAAATTATCTTCCTTGAAAAAACAACATTATTGCGACTGTCAACATGTCAGACATATGCATTTTTGGCTTAAAATCACATTCTTTGGCGACAAAAGCAGAATAAAAATAGTAAAAAACGAATATGTAATTCACAACTTACAGTAACTTTTACAATTAGAGCTTCTTTTTTCTGCTGCAAGTCATATGATACGGAAATTCGATTAAAAAAGGGGAGAGAAAAAAATAAAAATAAAAATAGCTATCATTCAAAATTCATTTAATAAAATTTTTGAGTTCATTTTTTTAGGTGCGTTCGTAATTATATAATACGTAGCACCTATAGTTGTCGTTCAGTCCGTCCGTCTGTCCGTCCGTCTGTCTGTCCGTCCGCATATAACAACGCAAGAACTATCCAACCGAATCGTTTGAAATTTAAAATACATAATTATTACATAATTTTGTCGAGTCATTTCAAATTTTATGAAACTCGGATGCATAGATCAATTACAGGGGCAATCAAAAGTATTCCATTACATTACGGTCAATGGGGAAAAAAATTTCAAATGCATTTTAATCGTTTGAAATTTAAAATACGCAATTATTACATAATTCTGTCGAGTTATTTCAAATTTTTTGATAATCGTGTGCATAGATCAATTACAGGGGCAATCAAAAGTATTCAATTACATTATGGTCAATGGGGAAAAAGTTTCAAATATATTCTATACCTTTGAAATTTAAAATACATAATTATTACATAATTTTTTTCGAGTTATTTCAAATTTTAGGAAAATCGGACACATAGATCAATTACAGGGACAATCAAAAGTATTCCATTACATTACGGTCAATGGGAAAAAAAATGCTTCAAATGCATTTTAATCGTGTTACACTCATGCGAACTTAATAAAATTTATATGCAACTATAAAGTACATATTATAATATAAATCTTACATAATTTGTGGTGCAAAGAACATTTGTTATTGATTTACAAGGCCACACAAATGTATTCCATTACATAATGGTATAGGGAGAACTTTGTTTGATGAGCGTTTTAATTGTAATTCACTATTTACAATTTTATGAGATTGATATATGAAAGTAATATTTTTAAAACTTCGTTATCGTACGAACGCACCTAATTTGCTACGCTTCACGTGCAATTTCCAACTTGTTTATTCTAACGCAAGCGATATATCGCCAAATGCGTATCAATTGTAATATTTCTTATTAAGTTATTTTTTTAGCATTACAAATATTTCTTTTATTTTTAAGATAAATATTTTTTTAAAAAATATTACGCCTCATTAAATGGTTTTTCTTTAATATAATAATTATTATTATAAATCATTAGTTATTTTCTTCTTTAATTTGCAAGATGTTTGTAAGATTTCTAATAGATATATTCTTTTAAATTATTTTAGTCATGATAATTTTACCAAAAATAACTACTGGTAACCCTTTCGTCAAAAATACGCGAAAAATACGAAATTTAGTACCTAAGTCAGAGATATCTCTGTATATTTGAATCGCAAACATCCGCAAAAATGTTTCCTATGGAATGATACAATCTGGAAAAAATATATAGGGTAGTTTTAAAAACACTCGAGCCGAAGTTTCAGAACTTACTGCTTTATAATATATATGATTCAGCATTTTAATTTAGTTTTAAACTTTATTTTCGTTTTTACAAATTAAAAGTTTTATTTATAGGTTAACATCCCCAGTAATTGACACATTAAGGATTTGTCTTTAAACTTACTTCTATTTTCATTACCAAGAAATAAAATATTTACTTGCAAATATTTTTAAATCAAAGAGTGCATATCTGTGCATCTATTTTGCCCACGAAAAGCAAAAATATTTGAAAAAGTATTTTTATTTTTCATCTTAACAAAACTGTTGTCAATTAAAATTAAAAATATATTATAAATCAGATAATAATAAATTGAAATTCATGCCTCTTTTAAGCGTTTGCAACAAAAATGGCTAATTTGACACAAGTTATAATTGTTTCTCTTTTCTAGGCAATATTGTTCTCTAGTTTCATAAATCAAAGTTATAATCTGTAAAGTAAATGAGCATATAACTGGTATATGGTCTTGCCTTTTTAAAAGACTGGATACAAATCTTATTTTAGGACATTTTTGTAGGATGTGCCAATCACTGGTGCCTGCCAGTTACTGGGGATGTTACCTTATCTCCGCTATTTTTTTTCCAATTTCAGATTTAAAAAAAAATTCAGAATTTTGTATTTCATTTAAATAATTTGATTGGAGCATATTTAATATGATTAAAATAAAAAATTCCCTTTCATAATTATCTTTAAATTAAAATTAGTGTCGCTGCCATTTATATAAGAATTTAGTAATTATACATTAGCAATTTACCTACGTATATGCTATTTGAAAGATATATTAAACGAAATCCTCATAGTTTACCGTTATTATTTGTTGTATAATAGTACTGCTGATGAAACTATTATAATAAATGAATTATTTCATTACATTTAAAACTTATTTTGAAATCAATATGTACATTTCTCTTTCCAACTTTAATATCATATTTGAATGTGAACAGAACTTTTGATGCAGACAATATTTCTGCCTGAAGATTCTGAAAATTATGTAACACTATATTAAAAATAGTTTTCAGCTTGGAAGTTATAAAATTTTCGTAATAAATATTGAAAAAAATCATCTTTTTTATAGTGTAATAAAAAATTTATATATAAACAAACGATTTTGAAACTCAAGCTGAAAGAAATCTCAAAGGGACAGACATACTTTCAAGAACGTTACGCTCTTAAAGCGAAAGAATGGATTTGACTAATCAGGAAAGGGCAGTAATTTATTCGATTGTAAATGAGTTGATTTTTAAACGTTTTACTCATCTTGATTTAATTGCTCACTTAAATTACTCATCTTGATTTAAATTGCTGAAAAAACTCGTTCACTCGAGTTGTTTCAACTCATTACGAAACGCTCATTTTCAAACCGTCAGATGAGTGGATTTTGGCTCAACTTGAGTTTTTTTTTTTTTTTTTTTTGCTCAGGTTTTAAGAGATTAGTGACGTAAGCTGTTAGTGAAGGATTTATTTCTAATGAATAAATGCATTCAAGATTCATATTTTGTAACTGATGCATCAGTAAAATTTGTACCTTTCGGGTTTCTTTGAAATGGTTACATAAAAAGAAATTCAAAATCTTTTGCCTAAATCATAACAAGGATGAGTAAGGCAAGCCTACTTTGCACATTTATCATAGAGTGCGTATGACGAAAAATTCATATGCAAAACGCAAATGTTGTTCCACTAGCCCTAGAAAGCAAAAAGCTGATAATGAATTTGACAAAACTTTGTTTGCCTGTAAAATGCCCCACTAAAGTTTTTCGGATGATGGAAAAAATTTCGAAAGTGGAAAGCGTAGCTGAGGCTTCCCAAGATTACGTCGCTAGAGAGTACAATTGTGAAATCGTCCTTATGGATAATAAATAGTGGGAGTATCTCATAAATAATATCAAATAGTTTTTAACTTTAAGATCACTTCCTTCCAGTGAGTTTTAGGAAATTAAAGTTTTCAATAAAAGGCTTAAAAACCAAAATTTATGTCGATTTTAGTTCCCGAAATTGATGGTCTCATTCACTATACTAATGAACTTGAAAAAAATGCGATTCCGTATTCGTCGCTGATTTATTCGGAAGATGGCTAAATTGATGAAACTGATTGAAATTGGTTATCTATTGGTTACGTATCTTAAAATAATTAAATGAAAAAAAATCCAAAAAATCCTTAACGATGAAAGACTCGATATTATTATAATTTTTCAAATAATTATGAGAAAGAAGAAGCAGAATCTAACATTCCTTCTTGTACACCAACTAAAAAAGTCTTCTCTAACAGAAATTACATGCTTTTTCAAATTTGAAGAAAGTTTTGTGTCGTATAGAGCCCTGAGCAAAGCAACTCAGTTCTGATTTTATTTTTATTTTTCCCCCACGTGATCAGTGATAGTTTCTGCCGTCCAGGTTTAGATGAGAATAATACTACACGCTGGTTCTCTTTTAAAAATCCAACTGCTGAAGATAAAGCACCTCGATTTACTGTAACTGCAATGAGAGTCCCCTCTCAAATTTAAAGTTTGCAAAAAAAAATCTCTGTGAAACCCAGTATCGCAAATCTTACGCTAAAGTGGCCCCCACAAAAAAAAAATAAATAAAAAGTTAAAAGTAGTCAAGAAAAGGAAATCCCAAAAGCTGCGCAGAAGGACTATAAGATCGCCAACGGAAACGCAGCGAATTTATAGGAAAAATACAATTAACGGTGATTTTTCCGAAATTATCTGTAGGATTAAACCTGAACTAAAAATAAATTTATTTCTAGAACTAATCAACATTTTCAAAAACTTCTAGGAAGAAATAGTGAAACAAAAAGATATGGATTGGAAACATTTTGTTTTTAAGGCTATTTTATATATTTCATATGTGAATAAGTCAAAAAATTCTTAGATAATATTATAAATTACTCTCACATTGTTTGGCAATCATTTTATTGATTACTATTTGGTTAATTGATTTAATGTTATAAAAATTATGCGGTATCTGGAAACACTTTTCCTTTTTTCGATGACCCTCCTCCGCCTCCCATTTTTTTCTTCTGCCTTGACGACTGTTTGTTCACATTTTAGATGGTCGAAGATTTAGCTCCAACCAATCCGAATTAGGCAGACTTGATGATCACAAAATCTCATTCTTCGACAGTATAATGTCACAATGACCAAGGAACTTAACCGATCACTCTTGATTTCTTATTTACTATGTTTTAAAACACACAGATGTGTGTTGAAATATATAGACATGGGGAGAGCTATGTACAGTAATAATAATATTTATGTATTACCATTCTTCCGGTAAACAACACTAAACTTTTGAAAACGAAAGCAATATTATCTAGGATATAATCCGCATCCTTTATACATTAAAACACCACTACCACATTATACCTCTCTCTTTACTTCTATTAAATTTTCGTTAGGGAGCCAGTCTCTTTACTTCGCTTTTATTTATCTTTAGGGTTAGAATGAGGATGGTTGCATGACAGATAGCTTCCGTTTATAACTTACTTATCTCTGCTCATCCGCTGCATGGCTCGAGAAAATTTCAATCATCATTGTACGTTCTTGACAAGTGCCGCTTAGACGGATCCCTATTAGATGAGAAGTAAACGCGGACATTATGGTCCATGAAGGTATTTTAGAACAATCAACTCAAGTTTTTCGTGAAATTTTCGTTCACAGTTTTCATGTCGCACTCTTGAACAAAAAAATTTTTTTTTAATTTAAAACTTTAACTAAATAATGATTCCAGTTCAAACTAAAGCATCGATCAAGTTCTTTTAGAGATTTGTTTGCCAGAAATTACGTTGTTTTTATATATTTTCTTTCAAAGCTTATGCTCAAGTTTGTATTTGAATTCAATTTTTTACTTAAAAATAGACCGATTCAGAGAAATATTAAAATTCAAATTGCACGTAAAGTTAATTTCATAAAAATAAGAATTACCGATGCAAATATATACGTAAGCCTTCGAATTAACATATTTCTACTTTTAGAAAATCAGACCCTTTATATAGCTGCATTCACATAAAAGAACTCAAATGGTAAATCAGTTCGTTTTGAGACGTTCATTCTTTTACATTCAAAGCATTCAGCAACCTTATTTCTGAAACATTTGCTTCAGGACATAATGTTTTTATCTACATAGCTTCAGTCAAAGTAATATTTATGTCCGATATTTTTTATTAGAGATAATCTTATTTTAAATAAACTTATTCATATACAATTAAATGAATTATATTTCAGGTGTATGTAGGCATCTTTTCATTCTTGATCCTATTAAATTAGTTTTACAATCGAAAGAGACAGTTACATCAATTTCTCTGGAAATATACTTGAGCATGATAACTTTTCAATGATGAAAAAAGTTTTCGAGGTGATTTGGCGCTAATATTGCGCTTTGTTGTATTCATACTTCTGTTAAAATAAGCCTTCAGATTTAATCTTTTTGCGAGTTATTTAAAAATTTAACTCATGAATGAAGATATTTTCTTTTAATGAGATGCAAGTTTGTATGTGTCACTCATTATTTCGGCTGGATGTTCTCATTGATAGCAGTCACAATTCAGATATCACACAAAAATTCAATCTTTCGACTCATAAAAATCTACATTGCATCATATCTATAAAACTGCATTAAAAGACATGTACTATTAATAAAACGCATGCCCCGAGAGTGTTAAATGAAACATATCAGGTAATATTTACTAGAAAGAAACAATAATTTATTCAAGTGAATTTACGTATGAAAACGCATTTTCTATTACAAATTTTAAATATTGTTATACTATTAACACTTAAGTGATCAATATTTTCGAAAAAAAAATCATTTCTTTTACAAAAATTATGTATCTTTTGTCACCGGTTTTTAAAAACAGAAATTTTGCTAATTGAATCAGAAAACAGCTCTCATTAAATAATACAAAATTTACAATAAAATTTTACTGGTGAGAGGAATAATTTATGATTGGAGATGGATGCCCGTGCTTGTGCGAGCAAATCATGATCGGCAAATACACGTCGTCGTCCGAACGACGTACGGGCAAAACACAGATGCGGTTAAAAGTTTCCAGAAACTGAAAATCCATCTTAATATTGAATATATATAGAGTAGAACCCCTCTAATTCGAACCCCGCTAATCCAGATCTCCGGATAATCCGGAATGGTTTGGTCAATTTTATTTTCAAGTTTGAGAAGCGAGTGGCTAATTTCAATAACATTAACTTGTTCCATCGTCGTATTCTGAATAATAAAAAAAATCTGAAATCTTTTCAGAAGAATACCTTAAGCTTTCTTATTTAAACTCTTTGATTTTATCTTTCAAAGAAACAACAATGTCAATTTTATTTTCAAGTTTGAGAAGCGATTGACTAATTTCAATAACATTAACTTGTTCCATCGTCGTACTCTGAATAATAAAAAAAAAATCTGAAATCTTTTCGGCAGAATACCTTAAGCTTTCTTATTTAAACTCTTTGATTTTATCTTTCAAAGAAACAACAATGTCAATTTTCATTTTCAAGTTTGAGAAGAGATTGGCTAATTTCAATATACATAACTTGTTCCATCGTCGTATTCTGAATAATTAAAAAAAATCTGAAATCTTTTTGGAAGAATACCTTAAGCTTTCTTATTTACACTCTTTGATTTTATTTTTCAAAGAAACAACAATGTAACTTATGCTCAAGCGGATGCTTGACCGTACGGCTCGCAAAAGGTATAAAAATTAGCACAGCTGAAAATTACATTTTTTTTTTCACTAAGTAAACATTTTTACTGTCTGTAAATATTTAATAAGTTTAATATAAAGGGGATTTTCTGTAAGTATTTTTTTATTTAATTTCATTTTTTTTTCTAATTCTCCGAATAGTTCGGATTTTCAATAATCCGAATTGAGTCTGGTCCCAAATAATATGAATTATCGGAGTTGTACTGTATATATATTTGATAGAGCTATATAAATAAATCTTGAAGAAAATTTTAATAAGATAGATTTTTTTATTGGGATCTGTTACTTGGAATTTCTAATTTTAAATTAGTAATTTTAATTTGTAAATTTATTGTATAAATAATAAAATCAAGTAACTTTTAAATTAAATAAATTTAACTCAACAAAATTTAAATTTCATAAACTACAGAATCGTAATTAAGTGAAAGTACTTTCTTTCCTGTTAATTGGAAACCTTCTAAATATGAGGAAGATGCGAAAAAATTAAAAAAAAATTGCTCAAAATATCGTAAATCATAGCTCATTAAATCAAATGTGAATTTGTAAAATCATTATGGAAATTAAATATTCGTTTTAACTTCTATCAAATACATCATTCTCATCTTCGCATTTTCTACTAACATTCCTCGAACAAACTTTGTCTGAAATTATCAGCAAAAATATAAATGCAATAAAGCAATTAGTTATAACGAACTCAAAGTATAACGAATGTTTTGGAAGTTCCCTCAACTTCGTTATAAGATGCGTATACTATTTATATTGCTTGTTTATATCTCAGAAAACTTAATTTAGTAAATCAAGTTTTTAAACTTTCTTAAACTAAATAATCAAAACTTTCAAAAGTAAAATATTGGACAAAATTCTACGCATTGAAAATCAGTTTAAACTTCATTTACAAAAGAAAAAAAAAGTATGAACCAAAGGGCTATGTTAAAATATCAGAAAACATTTGACTGTCATTAAAATTGAAATTAGCATTGAAAGTTTATTTTAAGAAAACGTTCGACTTTTAAAATTAAATTGAGTTTAACTGGGGAAAGTAAAATTTTAAGAAAAATATATCATCTAAATAACATTTTTTTTTACTATGATTTGAAAATGCAATCTTTGAGGAATTTTCTTGGAGTATTTGAAATAATTTTATCTGCAGAAAGTTCTTTTAATTTAAAAATATTTTTTTTTTACTGATAAACCTTCTTTTCAAATTAAGTTCTAAAGAAATTTTTGAACATACGTGAAGAATTAGGATTTTTTTACTTTTTTAAGGTTTGCCGCTACCTCCAAATTGCTGTTTTTAAGATTTTTTTTAATTTTTGTTATATTAGCTTAAATTAAAGTTCAAACATAGTGGATTGCAAAAAAAACTTACTTTAGGTTTAGTTATAATTAGAAGAAAATGTATACTCGAAAATAAAAGATGGAAGTGAATATCCTGAAACCAGTAGAGACCGCTTAAACAGACATAGAAAAGCAAACAATGCAGTTAAATATATACAAATATATAACATATAATATAAACACAGATATACAGGGTTTGTTTCAAGCGCGTAAGATCCCGATTTCAAAATTTAGTTTCTTAAAAACAAAGATCGATAGAATTATGGGGTAAATTGTTTATTTTTTAGGTAAGCTGTAAAAATTATATACAGAAATTTCGAACGATGAATATTTTGAAAACATTGTATTCCAGTTGCAAAGAATATTTGACTTGACATTTTTCTTGTTTTAGTCTGCTTGCAGCGAACGAGATTTTTTGGCGTACAGTGCCATATTTAACGATTTTTGTAATGGAATTTTAGGAATTTCAGAAACTTCAAAATTTTAGTTCGGAAAATCGTTAAAATATGTTAATGTAGGACGAAAAACCGTTCTCTGCAAGCAATCTAAAACAAGAAAATTCAAGTCAAGCATTCTTTGCAATCAGAACACAACCTTTTCAAGATACTCACCTTTCAAAACTTCTGTATAACATTTTTATAGCTTACCTAATAAGCAAACTATTTATGGAATATTTTTATCGATCTTTGTTTTTGAGAAATCTAATTTTTAAACCAGGGTCTTAATCGCTGTCCACCCTGTATAAAGATCAACAAATATGATGTATTTTAAAGTTGTAAGTTTTAAACATATTTTTTATACTTTATCGAAATTTTAATCTGCGTTTTTTTATTGTTTACACATTTGTGAAATACTATTTCTTATTTTTTTTTTTTTGTTGAGATATTGATATAAAATTTTGTCAGAAGATTCTTCTCATCTTTTGGTATGTCATGAAGCAAATTTTAGCTTACTAGTTTGAATGTAAGAGTTATTTTTATTAAAATATACACATTTTTTAATTCTGTTTTGCATACAAAATTTAGTATAGGTCAGAAAATTTAAGAGATGTTATAAACACTTTGCTTGTTAATATAGGTAGGTCGTTTGCGAATAAATTGTTGAAGGAAAAATTGGAGAATTCTTTTAAGTGATGGCGTAGTAAAAGGTTTGGCGCAAACACAATATTTTATGAATATTTTACAAAGATTATTAATGTCTTATTTACATAAATTTGAAAAGTTTATTCAAATTACCTTAAAGAAATATATGAAATCATAGTTTTGTTACTTGTTTGAACAAAAAACACATGTGTTTAATAAAGATTTCATATTTTTTAACGTGTCTTGAAAGTGTGCAGATTACTTGTACGCATATTAGCTTTAATGTAAATTAAAACCACCTGTTTTATTATTTCGAAAAATTATATTTGCCGAGAAAGATAATATGCATGGAAATGTAAATTTATGTTATCAAATATAATTGAAAGGATTTGAGACAATTACATTGAAATCAAAGAAATTAAAGCGTTAGTTTAAAAATTACCAATTACTAATATTTTATTTTCACCCTTAAATCATGTTTGAACCCAGATAATTTTACGACTGCTATAACAAACCTTTATGTTACTGTAAATGACCTATAATTTACAATGTGTAATCCTAAAAATCTTATGTATGATGCTTGCAAGATAATTATAAACTTTTCCTTTTTAGATTAGTTAAAAGGTGTAATAATCATACTTTATGGATAACTACTCTGTGTTTTGACATAATACTAGACGAAATATTTGACAGTATAAAAATGCAAAACTTACGATCGATAACTTATTTAATTGTTATCAATTATCACAAAAGGAAACATATAAAGTAATATGCATATTATAAAATAATTATATTATAAAACAATTTCGATAATTTATTTTAAATTAAAATTTGTTGTAAATTTTACATTTTTCTAATATTATAAAATTTTAAAAAAGTGGGCACTATCGTATTTTTCCATATTAATAATAAATTTAAACTATCGATTCATCAAAAAAATTCCCAGTTTTAGTTATAACCGTAAAATCCTTATAAATAATGTAAACGTAATTTAAATAACACAATACATTGTTTGATATTCAGATTTAAACGATTAACGACATAGACAAATTTTAGGATTTATACACTCTTTATAAAATACATTTATAATTTATTATGTAAGAAAAGTTAAGAATAAATATCGTTGAAACATTTTCCACTTTTGACTCCCTGAAGAACAAATATAGATTTTTTTCCGACCACTTTAATGCAAATAAGTAACTCTAAATTGAAGAATTTCATGCGTTGTGCTGATTCAAATTTAAAATATTTGTATTTTGCATTATTTGTATTCGTTAAAAACGCTGATATTCATAAGTTAGAAAAGAAGAAATTTTACATTTCAATAAAGTGACAGAGAATGTTTTTATCAGAATTTTGGTACAGTGAAAAGGTTCTCTTTAAATCAATTTTAAATTTAATCTTTGAAACAGATTCTTTTTAATATGAATCGAATGATTACCGTATCATATGGTCGTCAAAATTTCGGACTTTTTGCTAAATCAGCTTCCGCATTCTTTTAATATTTATGCAG
The DNA here is from genome assembly GCA_964019185.1 of Maratus speculifer. Taxonomy (NCBI): domain Eukaryota; kingdom Metazoa; phylum Arthropoda; class Arachnida; order Araneae; family Salticidae; genus Maratus; species Maratus speculifer. Next base: position 147,730,917 of record OZ025298.1, read on the forward strand.
CTTGTAAACTTTTATTTAAGTTTTTCGACTAAAATATTAATTACATTTAAACTTCCTTGCGTATAGTTTTTCTCTTCTTTTTTTTTTTATCTATATCAATCGTCCTTATGTTCAAATGTTAAAATCATGACAATTTCCGCCTTCCAAATTTTATGGTTTTTCACATCATCTCACACACGTAATTTAATAAAATTTCGCATTCAGCTAGAGCTTAAGATAAATTGGTGCTTTTTAAGTTTGGGTTTATATCATTTAATCGTTGGCGCTGCTAATGTTATGTTTTTATGATTTCCACGAAAATTGTATAACCGCATCTATGGGATGAAACTTCTATGCTCTGAAAGAACTTGGCAATAAATTCTTGTTATTTTTCAGCTCATAATGCCCATTAATTGACACAGATGGTGAGTGTTTGTTTTCCACGAGTCTATATCTTCGTTTCTAGGGTATGAAATTTTAGGAAAAATTCAGATTTAGTTGGATCTTTACATAAATTATTACTATTTAGGTTTATACGTATTTTTCAAAATTCATGTTACTACTATACTGTGTTCGTATCTTAATCATGTTAAATAAGGGAAAGAACTTTAAATTCATTACACAACATATTTCTGAAATAAAATGGTTCTATTTGGCTTCTCCTTAGAAGAAGGGTATTTATATGAAATATTTTATGTCGAACATTATACTGGTGTTTCAGATTCTATTGCGTACAATTGCGCAAAATTTTGCATTCGAAGTCATTGAATATATATAATGCCCCCCCCCCCCAAAAAAAATGATTTGTTTATTATTCGCTTTAACTTCACAAATATTTCATCAAGTTAAAAAATTGCAACAAAATACCATTAAATTTACATAAGACTTGAGAAAAATCACAGATTTGATAAAAGGAAATTAAAACTAAACAAAAATAATAACAACAACAAAGAAACAAATCTTCAACAATAGCAGTCAAAAATGCTCCCATTATGATTGTGATTTTTACAGTATATCACTTGTTTTTTTTGTAATATTTTAACTAAAACAGTGTTTATTAAGTATTTCTGCGTATTTTAGATGAAAAAAATTAAAAGACATGAATATTTTTGTAAATAATAATGTGCAAAGAAATGGGCAAAGATCTCAATTCACTAAAGTTAAACATGCGTTTGCAACGTTATGGACTGTTGTTTTATGATGTCTGTCTTAAGGCTACTTTCTCTTATTTGTGGCAATATGGCATATAAAAATATAACGGGAAATGTTAAGCTACATTTCACCACTAACGAAGGCCCAAGAAATGTATTTAAAAGCAGGACAATGACCTTAACATATTCTTCGGAACTTCTTAAGAAGTTCTTCGAGTCCATAAAATTAAACTATGTCCAGGCTAAGGCCGTAAAATGAGCTAAACCGAATCGAGTGTGTATTTGACGAACTCGAATGTCGCACTCCGGACATCAAAGTAAAAAAAAAAAAATATATGCTAATAAAAAATGCGACGTTTTCAGCCAATCATGTGCTAATATTACTCAATAGATAATAGACAAGCTTATTGAGTCAGTGCCACAAATATACAAAGCTGTCATAGATAATCTTGGATATCCAACCAACCCCTGATTGTAATTTGTTATACTTGTTTTTTATTTCACATTACCACGTATTTCGAATGATTATGAGATAGCATTATAAACTTTTTTGGTGGGAATTTCTAACATATTTGAGTAACTTGTTTTTCAAATCTGTCATTTGCTTTTTGTTTAAAGTACTTTTACAGATATTTTGTTTCATTTCATTTAATTGATAACATTAAAAAAATCCCTTTTAAATTACATTTTTTCTGTTTATTTTTCTCTTATTTCTTATTTTAAAAAATCTTTTAATTAATTAGCCAAAAAATAAATAAATACATAGTGTACGACAATTTCAAAAAATTGTCTATAACATTATTTTTATAAAAAATTAATAATTTTTTTTTCATTCATTCATTCATTTATTTAAAAAAAAAAGGTTAGAAAAGTGAAAAGAAAAAAAACAATGATTTTTTTTTTTTACATTTAAACTAGTTAAAAAATTAAAATTGATTTAAAAAAATAGTAAATTCTATGCATCAGTCTAAAATAAATTAAAATAAACCGCATAAATAGTTTCTAACGAGTATCTTTGAAAGAAAATCTTTAAAAAGCACAACAGATTTTCACACTAACTCATAAAAGACATACTTTGTACATTCCGTCATTAGCAGCTTTGGCTCAGTGAGTAAGGATTTGTTCCTCTAGCAAAAGACCTCGTGTTCGATCCTTAGGACGGCTTGAGATAAATTATATAAAAAAATGATAATAATTTAATTAAGATATTATAGCAGCTTAAAATCACTCGGAAATTTCGAATCCTTTGACGATTAATCGAGTCATTAATTTAAAAAATTATATTAAATTATTATCATTAAAAATCAAACCTTGTCACAGAAAGTTACTGTTGATGCAAACGGAGTTTTTCTTTCTTTTATTTCCAAAAACGGAAAATCTACTAACTGAACGGTAACAGTTCGGCTACTTTGTTGCCAGTAGTTTCACCGTGAATTCACAGATTTATTTTTAACAGTGTAGAAGTGAGTATTGGTTTTCAAAATAATAAAATAATTTTATCAAACGTTGGGTGCATTCAGTTCATATGCATTTATCAGAACATAATATTAAACAAAACTGTTTAAATGCTATTCAAAAATTTCCTAGAAAAATACTACATGAAAGTGCGATAGTTATCAATAATTATCATCGCATGTAATTTCATATAAAATTTTATTTTCTGTAAAAAATGTACCTATCACACGTTTGGCTAGTTAATGAATCATAACAAACATCTTTTCTCCTTTTCCTAAATAACCTCTTGATTAAAAAACTGATTTCTTAAATCATCAAATGACTGTCAACGAATCAATCTTACATCCGCCAACACAAAATTAAATGTGTTTATGCCATTAAATCAAATATAAATATGCCAAACATGAATATGCTACTTTATGTAATACGTATACCATGTTGAAAGATCATATTGTATTTAGAAAAAAACCATCCTGCTTTGAATTATGTTTCGCTGAATTGTCATGTGACTGTAAAATTATTAGCTAAGAATCGTTTTGACAAATGACAATCTACCAGTTCAGCCTTACTTCTGCGCCACCTAAGAGAATTACATAAATATAGCAATATAAAAAATTAAATATTTAACACTATTACAGAAAAAAAAATTTTTGAATTCTGCTTATATTATACAGGATATCCTAAATTATTGAGACAAAATTTAAAGTGATACCACAAGAAATCAGATTTGTTTAGCATCTTAAAGTCGTAAACATTTTCTTGGTGCGACATATTCATAAGAAAAACAGAGCACAGATTAAAAGAAAAACACGTTTATTAACCCTAGTACCGTAAAAAATTAATAAAAGGAACAGCAAAGAGACAATGATCGTCAACAAAGTAGGAGTTTGAAATTATGACTCCGGGCAGTGATGCTTTGAAGAATATTTTCGGCGCATAGAAAATGTCCTGCTTTCGAAAATATGAGGAGTGCCCCGAACTTTTCCAGAAGCTGCCACAATGCGTGCAGCAGCTTCCTCGACACTTTTCAGTATTGTCCTGCCATTTTTGCAGCACTGAGAATATTAAATATCTTTTCTCTCACTGTTCATACCTTCTCACTGTTCACATCTTCTCACTGTTAAAACTGTTGAAACTTTTGCTACAAAATCACTCCACCGTTTATATAGAAAACTACAGTGCGTGTCAAAAGTTTACGCACAATAGCAATTTCAAAATAAAACTTTAAATATTCACTTTATTTCAATATCTGTCTTGTATATGTTAATAATATCTATTTTAACACCATATTCATGGAAATTAACTTTTAAATTTTATTTCAAACCATGGAGTTTAAGAATAGAACAAAGATAACCGTGTCAAAAGTTTGAGCACAAAATCGTTTTTATGCAAAATTTACAATCTGACGTAAGCGGTTGCGCACGCAAACAATTTCTGGATGCATAAGAAGCAGTCAGTTGTTGTTTTGTAGTTAGTACAAAATGCCTAAGTCGAAAGAATTTTCAGAGGAGGAGGTAATAAAGAACTGGAATATGAGAGCAAAATATAAGTCTGTTTCTGAAATTGCAAGTGCATTAAAAAGATCAAAACGAGATATTCATAAATTTTGGCTCGTGGTAATGATTTCAAACGAAGATTTCATTCAGAAAGGCCACGAGTGACTAGTTTGCGCGAAGATAACCGCATCAGAAATTTGAATTCAACTGGTTATTACTCCCTTTCGTAAATAAAACATGCAGTCGGAGGACAAATATCTAAAAAATCTGTTCATAGAAGAGTTTTGGAATTCAAATACATCAAATACCGTAAAATGGCTCGATTACCGTGTCTCAAACGACACCATAAAGAAGCTAGATTACAATGGGACAAAGAGCATATGTCACTTGGTGAAAAGTGGCTGAATGTCATATTCAGTGATGCAAAAAATGGAATCTGGATGGCCCTGATGGGTTTTAGTACTATTGGCATGATCTCCGCAAAGAATCCAGGAGTGTATTTAGCCGACAACATAATAGTGGTTCTGTAATGCTATGGGGGGGCTATTTCTTTCAATGGTCAGACATCTCTAGCATTCAACAGTGGTCGTGAAAACTCTGAAAACTAACAAGAGACGCTTGTCAATCATTTGATTCCTGTTGCCGAGGTTTTTGGGGAAAAAAAATGGTTATTTCAACATGATAATGCTTCGATCCATACCTCAAGCTCAACTTCATCGTGGCTTAAGTTGAAAAAAGTGTCTGTTTTGAAATGGCCGGCAATTAGTCCTGATTTAAACCCAATAGAAAATTTGTGGGGTATTCTCACTCATGCAGTTTATCCAAATGAAAAGCAGTATTCTTCAGTTAAAGATTTGAAAGATGCCATTAAGAACGCTTGGTTTAATATTGAACCAGAAACAATACAGAACCTCATTTTATTGATGGATGATCGTATATTTAAATTAATTCAGCAGAAATGAGCAATAATCAAATATTAATTTTTTTATTCCTGTTCTGCTAAAGACAAAAATCTACTGTGCTTAAACTTTTGACACACTCATTTTTGTTGGTTTGATAAATTTTATTATTTAAGATAAATTTTATAGTATAAATCTGTTAACTATCTTTTTATAACTACGATTTGTAGGTTATGTGAAAAGGAAAGTAACTTTCACTCATTAATAAAATTTTATTTTGCAATTTTCTGTTATGCTTAAACTTTTCACACGCTCTGTATTACTTCACTGTATTATAGAACAATTTTCTCATTGCACAAATTAGATATATTCTATAAAGAGGTGGCGTGGCGACGCACCAAAAGTTTTAAATTTTGTACAGTATTTTTTCTTGTTTTTTTGTGTCGTCATTACCAAGCCAAGAAAACGTTTCCGACCATGGGTTGATATTAAAATCTGAATCCTTGCGATGTTTATCTACCTCCCCTAAAGTTTTTCCAATAATCATGGGGCACCCTGTAAAAGAAATTTCTATGACAATAATTGTTTAAACAATTGTTTCGGGGGTAGAAATTCCTGTAAATATGAACTCTTTTTGTACTTGTTCAGGTCTTATTATTGGTTTATTTTTTAGCAACACAACAGAAAATAAGTCTGTATATTTGGTACAATTGCTTTATACAAAGTAACTTTTAATTAATTTTCTGCTATTAAATCTTTCAACTAGAGTTTTTTAAGTAATAATTAAAAAAAACTTTTAGAAAATTTTTATTTATTTATTTATTAATTTACTGACTAACTTAAATTAAAATTTACAAGTATAAATTAAAAATAATAATTATAAACCCTAAGATACAGCGAGACATCTTTTATGTAAGCGTTCAACTTACGTTATTTTTATATGTCTTACAGGCTTTCATAAAATAAATAATAAATAACATATTTTAAATTGCATCAGACTTCATGAAATAGACTGCTGAGGTAATATTAGTCTCAGGATGTAAGCAAATAATTAAAAACATCCAGAAATTACATTTCTAAATATAGGATGTCTTGACACCTTATTAGATTATTCCTGGAAAATTTTCTTATCACTTGCATTTGAAAAAGGAATTTGATTGATCTTTCTATAAATATTGTGTATTATTTTAGTTTTTAATCTTTTGGAAAATGTTTGTTATTTTCGGTCCAGATATGAAATTGTTGTGCCCTCATATTATTTACTTATTTATTTTTGTAATTTTTCTTTTTCTTTTTACCATTCTCAGGTGCGTTCGTAAGTATGTAAATACGTAGTACCTATAGTTGTCGTTCAGTCCGTCTGTCTGTCCTCACCTAACAACGCAAAAACTACCGAACTAAATCGTTTGAAATTTTAAATACATAATTATTACATATTTCCGTCGAGTCATTTCGAATTTTATGAAAATCGGAAACATAGATCAATTACAGGGACAATCAAAAGGATTCCGTTGCATTACGGTCAATGGGAAAAAAGTTTCAAATGCATTTTAAACGTTTGAAATTTAAAATATATAATTATTACATAACTTTATCAAGTCATTTCAAATTTTATGAAAATCAGATGCAGAGATCAATCACAGGGACAATCAAAAGTATTCCGTTACATTACGGTCAATGGGGAAAATACAGTCAATGTGTATCTGTGATGCAACAATCTGTGATGCAAAGAAAATTTATTATTAAATTACAGGGCCACACAAAACTATTACACTAGATAATGCTATATGGGAAAAACATTGCTTGCGGCGTGTTTTTATTATATTAAACTAGTTCTCATTTTCTGAATATGATATACGTTGCTGGGGTGTAGTAAAAATAACTTCCTGTATATTTACAGGAACACAAAAATGAATTCGACCACTATACTGTATCCGAAGTACTGTTTACTGTAATAGCTAAATCTGAATATTTTTAAAACTTCGTTATCGTACGAGTGCACCTCATTTGCCATGCTTCACGCGCAAATTTCAACTTCTTGACATCTGCGATCGATTGGATTTTCTTCTGTTGTTGCTGTTCTCTGGCAAAAACGGATATGTGTCCCGAGTGGTCGGGTCTGTGGCAATGTCCTTTTTGGAGAGTGAGAAGAGATTAAAAGTTGGAGCCTGATAGGTTCGGAGGGAAGGTTGATTGGATCTGGGGAGGTACCAGGGGGCGAGAGTAGTGGGCTCCGGACTCTGCTCTCTTAAAAAGTCAGCCACAAAATAGCTCAAGTTGAGCTGAAATCCACACATCTCAATGTTGAAAGGCAGCTTCTCAAAAAAGAGTTGAAATAACTCGAGTTTTAACAATTTAAACGAAGTTGAGCTATTTAAATAACCAATTTAGATCAAGAAGATTTAATCTTTTGAAAAACAATTCTTTTATGATCGAAAAAATTACAGCTCTTCCATGAGAAGCCAAATCAGCTCTTTCGTTTTAAGAGTGTGGGGATACCCATCGACTGAAGCTGCGTTGAGCTTATTATAATTAAACCATATCCGACCATTTGTATAGGATAAGCTTAAATCTCAATCCTTCAAGCTTAAATCAGGTAAACTTTCGTCATCTTAATCTGAATCTAACACGTCAAATTGATTAGGATTTCATTTTCCAAATGGTTATTATAATTTGTACAATTAAGTACAATTTTTTTAATTAAATTTAATTATCATCAAATGTTATTATACACCTGTGCGCAATTTTCTTATTATTACGACTGATTTCGATGATTTTTTCTTTAAGTTTCACAACAATATTTATTTAGCTAATTCTTGAAAAAAAATATAATGAATAGTTGCCGTATATTTATTCCTTAATACCTATTAGAATTTCCAGCCCCTAATCCACGAATCAAGCAATCCTGTTTCGACCCAGAAATTTCATTTAACAACTGATGTAAAAAATTTACGGAAATTTAATAAGTTATATTTTAAGAAATAAGATTTTGAGTCCATTTATGAAGCAATGTAAAAAAATCCGCTAAATTTGCGGCAAAAACTGCTGGCAGCAATATTGTCAGTTTCTTTTCCCTTAAAAATGCAGTAAAATTATGTGTAATTTTTTTATTACACCTACTTTTACTGCAACTTTTACGGAAAAAAACTGCTGTCAACATTGCTGCGCCATAAATTTAAAGTTTTTGTTTTTGTTTTTCTTTTCTTTTTTTTTCAGTGTAGTTTGATATGCGGATTACAGGCCAGAAATTACTTTAGTTAACAAGGTTCTGTACAGACGTATTTGAACTTGCGGGCATTTGACCAATGAATTATTATTACTCACATTTAATATTATTATACACAAATTTGTTATTCATGTGAAATATAAATAAAAAAAGTATGAAGGAATTAGGAATATCTGTAGGAAATTATGCAGATTGATTGACAAAAATGAGTCTTGATTTTTTTAAATATTTTATTTCCAAATATAACATTATAGTATTTATTCCTGATCACACATTTAAATGAAAACTGTATTTGTACATTTTAATGGGATGAACAGGAAAGCTACACACTCCATCTGTATTAAGTAGGCGATAATACATTCGCTAATATAGCTGCTACCTTGATTAATTTATTTTTCAGTTGGTGAAGGCATTTGACCATTACATTACACATTTTTATTTTGATGAAATCACAAACAAAAAACATTCATGGATTTTAAATCGGGTGCATTCATGCTTCTTGACTACGATTTGTAGCATCCTTTATGACCAGTTCGATGTCTGATACTCTCCCTTAAGTGAAACCCGTACGCTAATATACGAATACTCTAGGCCATAGCGCTTTGGCGAATAACGGAAGGTGCCAAACGATTTTGCGAGAAAAGCAAGGCAGAGAAAAAATTTTGCGAGCTTGCGCTCTTTGACATTGACATTACTGATCGTGACTTTGAATTCGCATTGATTCAAATGTTATTCTGTTTACAGGATCACTTTTAGATTGTTTATTTCAATGTTTAACGTTTAAAAAGTTATCTCTTTTATTAGAAGTATTAAACAACCATTCAGATTTATGAAATTTTCAAATCGTTCGCCTCAAATAAATGTATTAAACTATTTATATCATTCACATACATGTAAAATGGACATTTTTTTTAAGAAAAGGGTCGTTAAAAATCCGTTCAATTTAATTATTTCTTTAATAAATTATCTAGATTTTCCTTAAATCAGTCAGACTATCTAAAAGACAAATTGAAAATATTAAATCGAAATATAGCTTCATTAAAAACACCCTGCTTCAAAAATAAATAAATAAATATAAAGGCATTGTCTAGCTTTGACTTATAGATGATCTCCTACGCAAATTTTATATTTTTTAAGCAGACTTTATTTCCAATCTTGTTTGGCTCTAACAACTTTCTTCTATTACAATTCGTTGCAAAGCTAGTAGGGGGTGTTTAGTTTTTTTTTTCCACAATTGTACATATATTATTGTTTCTGTAGTATCATTCTATGAGAAAAGTTCTATTACATGAACAGAACTAAAAAAAAAACCATTTTCGGCCAAAAATCTTCAAAAGTTAAAAAAAATATATATCTCAGAAAACGATAAAATGTATATTTGCGAATATCCATGCAAAATTTCAGAACTCGGGGACACTTGGAACAGGTAGAAAATGAGCTTTTTTAATTGAGCTTTTTTAATTCACTCACTCACTCTTTTCTCACTATAGAGTTTAAAGGACTAGTGGCCCATTTAAAACGTGTTTTCCTGAAAATGACTTTTTTCATATTTTACCTAAGTTCAAAGTACTAAGGCTCAGTGGTAAAATGATTTTGAAACAAAGTGTTTATGTTTTTAGAATCTTAAAAAAAATTGCAACAAAAGTAAGGAGAGATATTTTTTTTAACTATTTCTGAAAATTTTACATAAATTGGTAAACATGAAAATTATAATGAATTTAAGGAAATTTACCATGCGTAATTTTATTTTTATTTTTTTAGCCGATTAAAATAGAAAATTAAAAGTATCTCTCCTTAGTTCTTTTCTATATACTATAACACTATTTAAGAAATTTTAGTGATACCAAAATATTGACAATTGAATGAGGAGTAGTAATTTTAAAAAGCGTATTTTTCGAAAAAAAAAAATCATAAAAATCCCCATAAAAATATACTTTTTAATAAAAAGTGAATTTTTTTGCTAATTATTCCTTACAAAAAGATTCTTAAGTAGTACACCAAAATTGATTACTTTAAAATCAATAATAAAAATTTTGGGTTTTTTCTTACAGGTCTCCCTTAAGGATCTTCATTTGTGTTACTTTATCTTCCACCTAAAACTATCATTGCCTCAAAATATTATTCGCTATAAAATGTTTTGTTAACATTATCTTCAATTAAAAACAATAGCATTGGAATTCATGGTAAACATTAAGGCTATTTCAATCACACAATATTATGAAACATATGCATAGCTCTTTCTTTGCCATTGTAAAAATTTAGAATCGAATATATAAAAATAAAAATTTGTCTGTCTGTCTGTAATTCTTTACAAATCTATAGGTTCTAATTCCACATTGTGAAATGTTACGTTCTTGTGTATTAAAGCACGGCCTAACGTAATCCGAGAAAGAAATAATTTATAGGTAATTTTTAATGAATGAATAAGCCACCAAATTAATAAAAATGTCTTATCAAATTTAAAAATATTTCCTAAAGCAGTTGCCAGCAATCGAAAATACACAAACAATTCTTACAAAAACAATTAGTATTCTATTACAAGATTTCCACATGAAAAATTAAAATGAAATTTACGTTTAGACATATTTAAAATGAAGTGAAAAATCTAAACATTTCTATTTAAAAATTTCTGCGTGAAAAATAAAAATCCCTGTCGGCTTGGCCTATAGGTGGAGGTAAATTTCGAAGAGTGCTCATTTCAACAACAAAAAATAAAATATTATTAGAGATAAATCCAGTTTAACAATTTTCTTTGGCCGCTTTTGAAAAATTTTTAATTTATTTTTATGTAAGAACCGGTTTTAATCAAAATCATCTTAAGCGAAATTCTGCTCAAATGCCCATTTTGACAACATATTTTGAAATATATTCTGACTTTATTGTTAAAAAATCGACCAATACACAAATTATATAGTTCGTAAAAACAAAAAACTGTCAATTGAATGCTTTTGAGAGCAAAATCGAATTTGAAAATGCGCCATATAATAACCAATTTATCATTTGAATACATCCTCAATTCTTAAATCATGATCGCTTTGGGAAATTTTGTGCGAAATGCTCATTTTGACAGCTTTTAAAAAATATATATTTAGCCTTTATCAAAAAATCGACGAATTCTCACATTATATAGTTTCTAAATAATAAAAAACTGTCAATTGAATGCGTTTCAGAGCAAAATTGAATTTAAAAATGAGTCATAAAATAACCAATTTGTTATTTGAATACATCCTCAATTCTTTAATCATGATGGCTTTGGGAAATTTTGTGCGAAGTGCCCATTTTGCAGCCTTTTTTGAAATATATTCTGCCTTTATAAAAAAAACTGGCCAATCCGTCATGTTACATAGTTCCTATATAAGAGGACCTGTAAATTGGATGTGTTTGAGAACAAAAATGGATTTAAAAATGAGTCAGAAAAAATGCAATTTGTTATACTTCCTCAATTTTTCAATCACCATCACTTTGGGAAATTCTGTTCAAAATACCGTTTATGGCAGTCTTTTTTGAAAAATATTCTGCCTTTATCAAAAAACTGGCTAATACGTCACATTATACAGTTCCTAAATAGGGGTATCTGCCATTTGGATGCGTTTAAAATCAAAAGTGAATTTAAAAATGATTCGGAAAATAAGCAGTTTGGATTTGAGTTTTTTTTCTCAAACTCCTATTTTTGTTTAATTAATTTTTGCTATAAGAATTGGTCCTATGAAAAACTTGTTAGTATAAAAATCGTAGATATTATTGAGAAGATGTAAAATAAATTTTATTAGATTTGATTGCTTAAGAATTGACTAAGTTATGGATTTCTTTCTTTTTCCACCCCCCTTTTTCTTTTCGTTTTTAATTTTTTTTCATCGATAAAAGTTGTTCCTATCAAAAACTTGAAAATAGAAAAGTTTTAGATAATTTTGAGAACATTCATAAAAAATTTAGTTGGATTTGATATCTAATAAATTGACGAAGTTATGATTTTTTCTCCCCAAAAACCCTGCTTTTTTCGCCCCTTGAGCCCATTTTTAACTTTATCAAAAATCTGTCATGCATAAACTTTTGGCCCATTCGTTAGAAGTAATATAAACTTTAAACTGATTCGATATCTATTTTAATTTAGAAGTTATCGCGTTTTTTCTGTTTTTACAAAAACCCTCCTGAGTTCCACACCCTTGGTCCGATTTTGCCCATTAACGAACTTAACCGAGATTTTATGCCCCTTGATTTTATGTAAAAGTTTGAAGAAGATCTGAGCATAATTATGGAAGTTATCGTGTCCAGAAGAAAGTGATATACACCGATCGATAGATAGATAGAAACTTTTTTACTAATGGTAGTTTTGGGGTCTTGGTGTCGTAATCGGTGTAGATCTGCAAAAATATTTCAGAAATTCCATTATGGGAGCGAGCGCAATAGGAAGTATTTCATACGAAATCTACCTAAAAACTAAATAAAAAGTTGACGCACTTTAAAAAAGGGTGAAAATCATGTTGGAAATAAAATGGACATTTTCTGGGTAAATGTATAACGTCGTATGAGTTTGAAGAAAGACGTTAAAAAGTGGTAAAAATCCAATTATGGAAAATTTGGTATATTTTTAATTTTTGTGATTCCCTGAATCTGCTTTTGCAATTTTTATATCTATTCACTGTGTACGAATGTATGCATGTGTATATATTAGAATTTCCAGGAAAGTTTATGCTCTTTGAGGTTACCCTTATCAAACAACTTAAATAAAGATGCATTTACTACCTTTTAATTATTTGTTTTACACTTTATGTATAATTTTGTAACTGATTTTTCAAATCAAACAATCACAAAATTCTAAGCAACGCTGGGTATTTTAGCCTGTTTAACATGAATTTAACAAATCTCTTTAAAATGAGTTAGAAACATCCTGTGTTACAAACTACGTGTGAACGAAGAAAAGGCGCTGTGCGGTAGGCGATGGAAACCCAGTGACGCAATGTTTTGCTAAAAAATTTGAAGTTGTTCGAATTCATGATGTGAGGAAGAAACTGTTACTTCCTCGTAAAAAATATATCTATGTTTTATGTAAATAGCTATGTCTTATGTGTTAATCTCTGTGTGTGTGATTGCGAAAATAAAGAAAAGAATGAAATCTGGACTATAATTTAAAGAAAACAATCACGAACTTCTCGAATATAGCTTCTAGGATTAAAAATATTCTCTCGAATTTTCATTTTCATCATGGTGCCGAAATCCTGGAAAATGGACCATTAATATGGATTAAAGCAGATTTCCCGATCGGGCAGTGCGATTTCAAGATTACCGGAAAGAAACCCGAAGAAGCTCGAATCTCGGCAGAAAAAAGGTACTGTAATTCTTTTTTTTCTAAGCATGAATTTAGAAAAGTTAAAGACTAAGCGTAAGTTTATGAAATCAGCCGCTACAAAATTAATGACAAAGGTCGAGTCGTTTATTGAAGATATTGATTTTGAAAATAAAGATAATATTGGTCAGCTTTCGGAATTTTTGAATAATTTGCAGGAAAAAATATTAGAATTAAAGGAAATTAATTTGAAAATTGAAGAATTGATCACTGATCATACGATTTTAGAAATGGAAGTTCAAAATGTTATCGATTATAATGATTCTATTAATGAAACGAAATTTAAAATAAACAGAAATTTGAAGAAATTTAAAAATGATGTTGAATCCAGAAATATTAGTTCGTTGTCAAACGCTAGTATGGTTCCTTATGTTAGAGCACGATTGCCAACTGTAAATTTGCCAAAATTAAATATTTCGAATGTTAAAGGTGATCCTAATACATTGCTTGAATTTATCAATAGTTTTAAAAATACAATTGATGTTAATGATAATTTGACAAAAAATAGAAAAATTAATATATTTAAAAACATTTTTGTCGGGTGAAGCCTATAAAACGGTATCTGGATCAGCCCTAACAGAAAGTAATTACGATCACTCGCTAGATTTACTAGAAAAAGGTATGGTAAAACGGAAATTTTAATTAGCGGTTTTATAAATAAGTTATTAGAAATCGAACCGATCAGGTCGTGCTCGAATACGAAAATGTTGAGAGATTTGTATGAGGAATGCGAAATAAGCATTAGAAATTTGCAGGCGATAGGAGTAGCTACGGATAATTTTGGGCATTTACTAATCCCTATCATTTTAAGGCAATTACCTCATTATTTGGTAATTGAATTTCAAAGGAAAAATGATAACGAAAAAGCGGGGGATGTTAATGAATTCATGAAATTTATAAAATTTGAGATTGATTCAAGGGAAGCGGCAACTGTTATATCAGGAAATTCCTTAAAAATGCCAGAAAAGTCTCCTACAAAAAAGGCTCCTACTAGAACAAAAACTAATTTTCCCACTTCAGATGCGCTGAAAATGTTTGTGTATTCTGTAATTCGAATCATAATAGTTTAAAATGTAAGGAAATGACGGAAGAACAAAAGCGTTATAAGTTAAAAAAAAGGAAGATGTTACCGATGTTTTTATAAGAATCACCTATTATCTTTGTGTAAAGCTAAAATACAACCGTGTGAGTTATGCAAGAGTTTTCAACATAATTATTTGTTTTGCCCTGCTAAGAAATCCTCTGAAATTAGTACCGTTGAGAATACTAAAAAATCAGAAATAGTACAAAATCAAGAAAATCAAGAGGTTGTATCATATGTTATTAAAACTTAAAATTTTCCAGATAAATATTCGACAATTTCGCAAACGGCGTGCGTTCAGGTAATGGGAGATTCCAAGAAATTAAGCACAAGGCTATTATATGATTCTGCATCTTCTCGCACATTTATTTCAAATAATTTAGCAACTGCTTTAAAACTAAAGCCAGTAAATAAAGAGAAATTGTTAGTTTATACTTTCGCGAATCGCAACGCCATAGAATAAGAGTATGATTTAGTGGATATTACTATAATTGGTCGCCATCCTCTGTATGAAAGGATAAAAATTCAGGCGCTCGTGTCAGAAATAATTAGTGCGACGCAAGTAAAATCACACATTGATTCATACCTCATAAATAAATTCCGTTTAGATAAAAATGAGTTTGCTGACAGATTTATTAATGAAAAGACTGTGCAAATATTATTGTGATGTGATTATATGTTTGCGACAATCACGGGAGGGTTAGAGAAAATCAATAAATATTTATTTATTCAACCAACAATATTTGGAAAAATTTTAATTGCACGAATGCATAGCAATAATGTAAATGGAGCTTCTTGTTTTAAGGTTATTTGTCCATCAATAGACAATGATTTAAGAAAATTGTGGCATGTGGATTCTTTTTTGTCCTTTCCCACTTATATTCAAAACGACGCAATTTCAGAGGGAAATAATTTTCGAGAATCAAAGGTATATTGCGCCTAAAGTAAACAAACAAAATTTATCAAATAATTACGAAGTTGCGAAACACAGATTTGTGGATCTGGAAAAGAGATTGAGGGGTAAAAAAACTTTATTTCAGAAATATAATGAAATTATGAAAGAACAATTAAGTGAAGGTATTATTCAAAAGTGCGATAATAAATGCTTTATTGGTTATGTAATGCCACACCAAATTATTTTTAGACTAGATTATTCTAGTACAAAATCAAGAATTGTTTATGATGCTAGCAGTAAAAGAAATAATGAAAAAAGTTTAAATGACTGTCTTTTCGTTGGAGAAAATTTAAATCCTAATTTAATTGACGTAATCTTGTATTTCAGGTCTCATAAAATTGCTTTTTTGGGTGATATTGCTAGAGCATTCTTGCAAATAGAAGTCTTTTAGACATTTCTGTTTGCAAGAATGCTCTATTTGCAAGAGACAAGGAATTATTTGTGTTTTTTATATTTTGATGATTGTGACATAGATAATCCTGTGACTTTATATCAGTTTAACCTACATTATTTTGGCGTCACGAGCTCCCCGTGCGTGTTGGCTTCGACAATTAAGAAACATATTAGAAAGTACAAAGAAAGTAATCCTATTGCTTACAATATGTTAAGTAATTTTTTATACGTGGTTGATTTGGCATATGGGGCTTCGACAGTTCAAGAAGCTTTGAATTTATCAACTTCTGCAGTCTCAATACTTAAGGATGCGAATATGAACTTGAGAAAGTTTAATACAATTTTTTTAGAATTAATGGGAATTATGGAAGAATGGTAACCCAGTTATAGAAACAGAAGGAAGTCATTAAAAATTAAAAATTCTAGGACTTAGTTGGGGTAATATAAAGGACGTCCTGTCAAAAGATTTTAAGGCGTTATGTCAGATGGTTATAATTAGGAATACACCAAAAGACATGTTTTGCACAGCGCTGCAAAAATATTCGATCCTATCCGATTAGACAGGTATTCGTCTTAGCAGGTAGTTCTGTATGTTAGTTTCTACATCGAGATCAATATTTTTTATGGTTAAAACAGGATTTGTTATAGACGAACTTATATTCTAAAGTTTAATATATTTGTATGTGCCGATTTATGAGTCACTACACTGTTTTCTTTTTAGACAGGGAATTTGCCAACACTATTTGCGTACCACTGTTTTAACCGCTTAACAGATTGGCCGACATGACATACGAACAAAAAGAGTTTGTTTAATCCTTCACTTAAAGCCTTTTAACACGACACAACAATTTTACAATACAATTTTTATTATTTAATGAAAGAAATGTTTAGATTAAATATTACGATTTTTTAGCTTAAAAAAGTGGTGTTTATCCATCATTTTCAATTTATTGTACGTGGAAAGGGTTAACCGGTTAAAAAAAAACATTTTTTCAATACGATTTTTTTATGGTAAATATGGGATAAGTCAATGCTTGTTAAATAGCATGTTTTTCTGTTTTTATTAAGCATAATAGACATTTTTCAATCATTAATATTATTTTAAAGCTCTTTCCATCCAACAAACTCTATTTCTGCAGGTGAGTCAGGAGTCGATTCAACATGTCGACTGTGATTCCAGTCTGCAAAACAATCCGAAAAGCACAACTATGAAATAAGTGAGAAAACTAGAGTAATTTCTGAATTTTGGCCGCATGTTGCCGCTAGCGTCATCTATTGGATAAAATTTGAACTATCTGAAGAAAATTTATTTTTAAAAATTTATTAATTTTCTAATAAAAAGACAGTAAATCCCGAATTTTTAGCTCAAACCATTTTTTTTCTCTTATTTACATTCAAAATAGATCATTCATTTACTGAACTACCTGGATATATAAACTTTTTATAAAGTAAGTTTTACGGTCCAGGGACCATGAGCGTTGCAGATTTGCAAAAGATTTTCAAAAATTCTATACTAGGAGCGAACGCGATAGGTCATATTACATACGAAATCTACCTAAATAGTAGAGAAATACTGGCTTCAGTTGAGGAAGGAAATAAAATAATGTGACGGTATTTTTTAATCTCAGCTTTTACTTTTTCGTGACTCTATGCCTTGTTAAACAACTGGTTACTACAAGAAGAAAACATTTTATTTTTTTAAATGCTCAATATCGGCATGCATTTTCTTTTCATATAATAGAATCTGAAATGTTTAATAAAAATACTGTTTAGCTCCGATATCTTGGCAGATGACCTTGGAAGAATCTATTCTTGACCAGGAGTTCCCGGGTCAAAGGTTGCCAAGTACCAAGTGCATAGTTGGCGAAAGGTCAATCCGCCAAATACCGGAAATACGGGTCTGCTGCAGCACCTGTTATCTCTTAGTTGACAACTGCTTCAGATCATAACGTACGCTTGCTTGTATCTGTAGTTGATCTATCTCTTTGCCCCTTTAATTATTAATATTAATATTACTACTATTACTACCGTTTTTTCCGCATATTCATCTTAACAAAATGTCAAAGAATAAGA
Source organism: Maratus speculifer (assembly GCA_964019185.1). NCBI lineage: Eukaryota > Metazoa > Arthropoda > Arachnida > Araneae > Salticidae > Maratus > Maratus speculifer. Next base: position 147,748,969 of record OZ025298.1, read on the forward strand.
AAACTATTCATTCGAAGGAGCGAAATATGATTTTGAAAGTTTAAAATTTTTTTGAGGAGGAAGCAAAGGCGAAAAATCCATTGATTCCAATTCAACAAGCTCAGAAAAGAGCGGATGCTGCAACAGGCATATCAGTGTGAACAATTGCACGCATAAAAAAAGAAGCTATGCTTTCTCACATTTTACAATCCCCTGGTAAACGAAGGAAACCGCATAAAAATCGTAATGTAGCATTAAATGTAGAAGATTTCAATCTTTGCGTCATTCGACAAACAGTAAACGAGTTCTATAAAAGTAATAGGATGCCTTACCTGGATACTCTGTTGCCCGCTATAAGAGAGAAAATTGAATTTCCTTGGAAAAAAGAAGCCTTGCGACGAATACTTCATAAAATCGGATTTTGGTGGAAACGTTGTCAGGATAAAAGAAAAATTAGCATGGAAAGGCAATATATTGGAGAATTAAATATTTAAGAGAGATAAGAGAACATAGAAATAATAAGAGACCTATTATATATTTGGACGAAACATGGATTGACAGTAATATGTGTTTTGGAAAATGCTGACAGCTTGGGAAAACTGGAGCTTATACTAAGAATGCAGGAAGCCGGCTAATCGTGGTACATGCCGGAAACGAAGATGGATTTATACCTGGCGCAAGCTTAGTATTTAAATCAGGAACCACTTCAGGCGATTTCCACGGGCAAATGAATTTTGACAATTTTTCAAAGTGGTTGAAAGAAAAATTGCTTCCGAACATCCCAGCTAACAGCGTTATTTGCAGGGCCGTGCTTAAGGGGGGGCGGGGGGGGGGCGAGCCGGACATTTGCCCAGGGCCGCCAAAATTTGGGCACCTGTGATAGCACCCATGTGGAAAATGTGTAATCAAAATAAAAGTTTTAGTTTCTCCGATGTGTATTGTAACCAAAGATTAGTGTATTGGCTCTGTGTCATATGCAAATTTCCTCCTTGCGCCCCAATCGAGTTTTTTCTATGGGGGGAAGTATTCCCGAACGGTTTTTTGTGCGTGCATAACATGTCCGTTTCTTGCGATGCACGTACGGTTCCAACGCTCTTTATGGTTTTCTCATGCGCTGAGCATTTTGCGATGAAAAAAAATGGGTGTTGCCATTGGAAATTTTCGAGTTTCTGTAACTATAACCGTAACCGTGAGTGCCATTTTGTTGTCGTTCACAGAATCTCGAGCTCATGCCTCTGAATAGCTATATCTGAAATTTCATTTCGATCGGTTGAGCGGACCGGACGCTAGAGCTCCGTATACCGGCAAAGTTTTTTTATGACCACCCTGTATAATGGTAAAATTTAATTTAGCAAGAAAATGCCTAGCAGGTTGAAATTTCTCTTTCAGCAATTTATACTAATAGATGGAAACAAATTTGAATACTTTTGTTCAGCCCTATAGTTTACCTAGTACCTTTGTAAAAGGTCAGTATTTAGCTAAAATTTATTTTAAACTAAAACATTCGTAAAACTACTGAAATCACATTATCAGAAATTATCATTCATAGGCGTCCATGTATTCAATTCTTTCCGTGGCGCTGTTTATAATTTCATCTATATTCTACAACTACTTCTTAGTAAACTGAATTCAGTTTAGCATAAAAATGCATAACTTATTTAAAAACTATCTTTAAGTAATTTATGCTCCTATTCAGTAACGTATGCGATCTCCTTGGTATAGCCCCGAACATCAACTATAGCAGTTATACACTCTATATAATGTGCATAGATTTAGAGGAACTTAAAAAGCACATATCATAATTAAAATGCATTTTATTCATCCATCAACCATCTTCGGATACATATACAGTACATCGGAAAGAATATACTATTCAAAATATCTTGTGTGTCCCTGTAAATCCTGTGCACTTCGTATTATACATGATTATATAACTTATGTTAAGTCTCAGCGACATATATCAATTTTATTATGTATGAAATAATTAAATATAATTAAAATATGTCGCCACGCTATTCCCCTCTTTACCATTATGTAACGGAATTCTTTTGCGTGGCCTTGTAAATGAATAACAGCTTTTTTTTCACTGCATATTTTACAGAAAGCACATTAAATTAATGCACGTCGTAAATGCCTATAATTTGTAATATATTTGACAGGGTGTAACATCTTTAAAATTCATTTCAAGCGATTTTTCTTCATAGGCCATAACATAACGGTAAACCTTTGACTGTCTCTGTAAATAAACTAATCATGCTAGAACCTTCATTTAAAATAAGGTTCGTGCTAGAGTAAATGTCAATAACGTCGAAAATTTTCAAGGCAATCCAAGTTATTTACGGAAATTAGAGCGCGGACAGAAGGACAGACAAACCGAAATCATAAACATGTTTTAACTTTGTCGGAAAATATTAAAAAAGGGACTTTTTCGAAATAATTTTAAGTATATTGTTTTAAATATGCCATAATGTTTGCCTTTAAATGTGTTTCGAACGTATTAATTTGTTTAATATTTTCTTTCTATTTTAATGTTAACTTGTAAGTATAAGGTACCCTGGGGTATTAACGCCACGTTAAGGTTCTACCAATTTTCACGGCTCAGTTTTAGATTGTATTTTTCAAACAAATATATGATTTGATACAGGAACTCATTGACTATCTATATAAAAAAAAATAATTTAACAGATGTGTATTCATAACACGTAATGGCGTGATTTATTGACGAATGCTATTTGGCGTTATTACCCACTTATATGAATAATAACGCCATGCAAACAAAACTATGAAATAAGATGGAATAATTGCATGTAGATTACCCAATTCTAAAAATACAAACTCTATAAACTTAGAAATTGACAAATTGCATTCTAAGCTATTGAAAATGTTCAGTTTTTTGTGAAAGTGTAAGAAAAATAAAGGTGTGGTGTGTGTGTAGGGGGGGGGGGAGGATGACGCAAAAGAATATCAGACCGTAAGCTTCTTTTTGTTTAAAAAGGACCGCTTAAATAGAATTATTAGAAACATTGCACAGTTTTAACTGTGTTTATTTGAATCAATATTTAGGATGTAGCTCGGCCACTGTAGGGAATCAACCAGGGTATTAATGCCAAGGATTGGCGTTATTACCCCGTTATAGTTATTGCGCTGTACATTTTAAATTGCAAATTATCTCGAGAAGATATCCAAAATCTTCAACAACATTTTGAAAGTCCATGAAATGTACTACCAATTTATCTAATTAACAAAGTATTTCCGGATAAAAAAATAGTCTTCACATCACAAAACGTATCTCGCTAATTTTAGATCAAGCGTTAATTTTAGTTGCTTGTAAAAACAATAAGACCTAAAAATGAAACAAATTAATTTGAAGCTTTTTTTGCGGTTTATATGACTCAAACCCCTTCTGCGCAGAGCACATGTGTGTCATTTACCAGATTATTTCATAATTATGCATAATATTAGCACTTGGCGTTATTACCCCGCCTAGCGTTATTACACCAGACCACCTTATTTTTAACTAGGCCTTCCCTCAAGGGGTTGTCTGAGCGATTTTGTTGAGAACATTGATTTAATTTGTGACAAGGGACGACGCAGTTTTTTGACATAATTTCTTACAAGTGCAGAAAATGAGCTACTTTTTAATTCATAAAATTAATACACAAATTCAAAAAATGAAAATGAGCAAAATAAAAATGCTAGAATTCAAAATAGTACATATCAATTGATATATTTTTAGTTCCATGATAATTCTTTTAGTAATCCTTGTTCAATGTTAATATATATGAAACTTATCTGGCCGCTGTTGATAGTTATTATAATTAAAAGAAATTTTCTGAGATCTTCTCTGTATAAAACATTTTTAGATTGTTCCTTTAGAAAATGGTAAAATTAGCACAAGATTCAAGCATGAAGTCTTTGATTTTTATCACTCTACTGAGCCGGCATAAACCAAACCTAATATAACCAATGATTTATAGTTTTTGAATTAATTTATTACATTTTATTTATTTGACCTTTTTACAATTTAGAAAAATAGACATTTCGAATATTTTTTGCTACTGAAACCCTGCGTTGATAGCATCTCGAACATAAAATATAGCTTATGTTTGTTACGTTTTAACAGCTCTATCGCCACCAATTTACTTTTGGAATCGGTTTGATACTTGTTGAGATTGTTTACAAATCGCCATTTAGAACGTTTTTAGGACGCTTTTCTATCATTTTTCCCTTTTTTAAATTTCGAATTTTCTAGGAAATGATGTTTTTAGAGACCACTTACATCTTATAAGTAACTACTAAATTTCATGTTTCTAGGCCGTTCAGTAACACACAAATTGCATTTTTAGAACGTTTTTTTGCTTCGGCACCCCTTTGGGATAGAAACATCAACATAAGATATAGCATTTGTTAAAGTGTCTGTCACCATCATTTTGACATCATTATTCGGCTATTTTTCATCAAATCGGCTCGTTACTTCCCGAGATTTCTTAAAAAACTCAATTTAGAAAGTTTTTATATCGCATCTCGCGCATTTTTACTTTCTTTAAATTTTACATTTTTTAGAAACTGTTCTTAGAAATCATTTATATTTTATAAGTAATTAAGATCCCAAAATTTATGTTTCTAGGTCCGTTAGTAACGCAAAACTCATATATTTTAGAACTTTTTTGCTCCTGCACCCCTTTTGAGTTAGTGACACCTACACAAGAAATAGCCAATGTTGGAGCCTGCTATCACCATCATTTTGACAGTATTATTTTTTTAATCGGCCGTACTTCCCAGATGGATTAAAAATTGCAATTTATAATACTTTTCGTGCATTTTCACCGCTTTTAAATTTCGTATTTTTGGAAAACGCTCTGTGAGATCATTTATATCTTATAAATAATTAACAAGCCAAACTTTATGTTTCTAGATCCTTCAGTTAATACAAAAGTTGCAACAAGTTTTTTGCCTCCCATAAGATAATGACGCCAACATAAAATATAGTCAATGTTGGAACCAAGGACTGCCACCATCATCTTGACATGATTATTTTTATAATCGGTTCGTTCTTTCACAAGATTGTTTAAAAATCGCTATTTTGAACATTTTTAGAATGCTTTTCAGTACATTTTTAGAAGTTTTTTTGCGTATGTACTGTAGCGGAGATTATCGCTACATATCTTTTCCCCTTCATAAATGCAATAATTATTTCCCTTTAATAAATTCTTAGTTTTATTTTGGATGCCCTTTTCACTAATAAACCCAGTAGTTTAAATTAATTCTACATTTAATAGTTAAGTTCTAACTTTCATACTCCCACTAATAGAAGTAAAACTTTTCATCATTTGGAGCTCTCTGTATAAAATAATAATAGAACTTTCTTTCTCACAAATTTCTGTTGAGTCTGAAAAAAAACATCTGCCCATAGATACTGCACTTATTAACAATATAAAGAAAGCTCTGGGCTTGGTTCATCATAATCTTTTATCCGTTACATTTTTATTAACATCTGCCTTCCACACCCTGTTTTCATTCTCACAATTAATGCTTAATGCTAGAAATTCTTTTGTCTCTGTTTATCCTGATTGTGCTGTCTTATCTGTGTAATTGCGCATCTGGATAACTTAAAGTTTTGTCTGCAAAAGGCAAATGTATGTAACGGTTTGCTTATCTCATATACTTCCCAAGCTTAAAATATTTCTATAACCCTATAAAATATTCGCAGATGTAAAAATAATCCTTGGGTTCCCAGACCGCAAAAGTTTGCTGATACTGAAGGTGTGGTTTATCAAATATCGCCAAAATTCTTTGTATGAAAAACTTCTTATACCTTTTGGCGATAAGGGCTATGATGCTGTGTCGTCACTTCGTCGATTGCTTTCATACCGTTAACATGTAACTCTCTAGATCTCTGAGATTTACCTTCCCCTTAGGGGGACCTGCAGTCTGTTATCTCTGACTAAATAAATGTCTCGTCGTAAAATGTAACTCTCGCTTTTTTCGGAGGTTTTTTTGTGTGTGCTTCTTTTTGGTAAATCACCTGGGCCTGTGAACTAACACCTTTACATACCATAACTGGTGCATCTGGCCTTTTTTTTTCTCCGGTCAAAAAAAAAAAAAAAACGCACACACACAGAGACTTTAAAGAAATAATTAAAATCTTCGACAGAAAAGACTCTATCAAACATCGACGCACTGTTAAAGCAACATTCTTCGAAGTACCAAGGCCAGCTGTGTTTTATTGTCTGACCTATTTCCCCCTTCTTCCGAGACATCCACATTTTCCTCGACATTTTTCCATTTGTTTTTTTCCGTTTGCAAAAGTTGTTACGGAGGATTTTCAGTGCTGTTTCTTCTATGTCAAGGTCAGTAATCTCCTGATTAAAAAAAGTGATTTCGCTCGCAACCCCAGCTGTTCGTAATACTATGTTTCTCTGCAAAAGTGTTTCGTCGCTCTTCGGCGGTTCCGTTCTGTGTGTAACTGGGTGTATGTTGCCGTTCGTGTACAGTGCATCTATGGTGCTAATCTACAGAATTACAAGGAATGTTTTTTGAAAGTGCTCATCGATGTGCAGGCCTGTTTAATTGTGTATAGATTTCAATCTGCTTGTGTGTGAGGTGTGCAACAGATTATTCTGAGCCCCATCCCATTTTGTTTTCTCATCAGTAATTAGATCTGTGTGAAATATTAGCTAAAGAAAGGGTTGTCGAACCCAAATAGTTTGTAAATAAAAAAAAATCAAATTTATGCGTTGCAGGTCGTCGAACCTACACGCATCTCCGTCCGTTGTAACGCTAACATCATTTCAAAATTTGAAGACTACAGTAATTCTGATAAGGTATAAATATGAACAGTTTTGGGCATGAAATGATGTTATGTCCATAATCATTAAGTTTTTAAGTACCATAGCACTTAATGGTGCAATAAGGGGTCGTCGCACCCATTGTTGTACCTACAGTTTTATTCTCTTTCTAAACAATCTTTGCTTGAAAAAAAGTGCTGTGCAAAAAAAAAAAATAATAATAATAATAATAATAATAATAATAATTACTCAACATAACATAGAAACATATTTTCTTAGTGCTTACAGTTAATTCATAATGAAAATAGTTTGTGTTCTTTTTATCAGCTTGAACAGAGAAGATTCTTTTTAATTTAAATAGTGTACATTTTTGAAATTTTAGTAGTCATTAACTTAAACAATATACATTTTAAATTTTCGTATTTAATTTGCACTTTTGAAAGCATTCTTCTCTTTTCATGCTCACTTTTCAAAAGTATTATTATTTTCAATGCATGTTGTTTTAGTATTTATGTGTTGTATACTTAAATATCACAGTTTTTTTTTATTTTATGTGTTCGCGCATTATTGTTTCGCTGACATTACTTGTCCTTAATTAATTGCAGTTTGAGATTCGTATTCTCGTTTTTACTAATTTTTTTTTGCCATTAACTTTGCCAGTACCTTCTTAAACAAACCTTTTGAAAATGTTTAGTTTCTATTTGACATGTAAAAAAAAAAAAAAAAAGGAACTTTGGCATTGGTATTTTTGAAGGGTTAATTAGTTTATTTTGAAGGCAGTACATTTAAAAAAAAAAAAAAAAGGAATTTTGTGTTTGCATTTTTTTTTTTTAAAGGGTATTATTTAGTGTCTGCATTTTCGTTGTTTTGTTGTCTGTGCTCACATTTTGTTTGCCCCCCCCCTCCTCATTAAAATGTGTCTAGATTCACTCGTAACTTGGCAGGGTTTACTCTCTGACTAATGCAAAATTTATTTTTTTGGTTTGGACTTGCATTTTTTTTTTGTTATTTCCCCCAAATTATTAATTTTAATACTGTGGTTAACTGTCAAATTTGTTTTGGTGCACCTAGTTTAATTATAAATCTTTCTTTTGATTTATATTTGTGCATTTTCCTTTTGGTAAACATCTATGGCTGATATTGAGCTAAAACAAGCTTCAGCTATTTCCCAAACAATGTCAGAAAGAGATAATAAATTTGGGTCTGCTTTTGGACAATCACAGGTTTCAATATCCCCTTTACTTGAATTTTATGAGGAAAATTTAACAAGGTTTTCAGACACAATTATGGCTGAGGCCACAGCGTTTCAAAATCAAATAAAACATCAAAGCAACACTGATCTACTTTACTCTAATTTTGCAGAACTCAAATTCACAATCCAGTGGGATCTAAACATTTTGAAAGAGACCTTTCAGGTACTCAAAGATGAATATGCTAAGGTAAAACATGAAAAAGAAAATTTATTGTTGGTAAATAACAAACTGTTGGAACGTGTACGTGACTTGTCTCAGGAACTAGAAGGTAAAACTAAACCTCACATATCAAATACTCAAAAAGATATCACTCCTTCGGTTAATACTGCTTGTTTAAAATCTGTTCAGAATATGTCCACACAGACAGATAACAACCTCATTATCAAATCTCCACACACTACAATACATGAAAGTTGCAATACAAATCCCTCTTTCTCTAGTAATCAACAGGTTAATGAGTTATGTGACAGTAACAATTTTCATCCCAGTATTTTCAGTACCAATAAGAAAGATAGTACCAATTTTATCCCTGTTGTAATCATGCGTTTGCCTGAAAATTTTAGCATACCTGATATTATTTTGGCTATTTCAAATCTAACTGATACTTCTTCGCCTCCCATTCAATTTCAAAGCAAAATAAAAATAAAGCATTGTAATTTATTTAACTGGATTTTTCTAATGCCACTCCACCTAGCTGAAATTTTGCTTGTGCATAAATATATCAGTATTCAGTCCACAAAGTTTACTCTTAAAAGGTACATAGATATAAAAAGATGTTTTAAATGTCAAAGTCTATTTCATTTAAGTAAATTCTGCCCTAATGACATAATATGCCCTGTCTGTGCTATGTCACATAAAGATCCTAATTGTGTAAATTCACCAAAATGCATTAATTGCATGAGGTGCAATGAATCAAGTAATACCCATTTTGACATTCAACATACAGCTTTTTCTCATAACTGCCCAGCTGTCAAGAGATATATAAACATACAAAGACAATTGCTTCATACAACTGAGTTTATTTCGAATGAGAAATGATGTTTTTCTTTAATTTAATTTTCCTGGTCACACACTACATACTACAGGATAAATTCACTACGCTTTTTTATGCATTCTTTATACATTTTGACAGATTTGTTTTTCATTTTTTTTTATAAAACATTTAGTATTTTTGTTCCCTCACATTTCCTGTTACACTTTAAATTTTAACAATGTTTCTTCACATTAATCTTGTGTACAAATGCATTTTATTTCTTTTTCTTATTCGGCTATCAGGCGCCAGATGGTTGTTTAATAGAAAGAAGGCAAGTAAGAGTGAAAATTTTGATGCGGGTCCTCAATCTTGTTTTTCACTTGGTTTTGGTTGTTTCGTGTTGGTGTACACAATCATTTTAAACATATTTACACAATCAAGCACACCTTTCTTTACCCTTTAATGTTTTGTTTATGCAGTAACAGGAATGCAGTTAACAGTAACAATATTTCAACTCTATTGTTATACAGGCTACATTTTCCACATGTAATACATTTTTCATGATCCAATTTTTTTTGGGTTCTCAATTAAACTTTAACTTTAAAAGGATTTTTAACAGTACACTTACATTTTTACTTTCCTCAACTTTGAGTTATATTTTTTTTCTTTCAACTTATGGTCATGTGTTTTTCTCTAGGTCAAGGTATATTAGATACCAGGTCATGTGATTTCTTTTACACACATTTTTTTTCTTTCATGTGTTTTTACACAAGGTCATGTGTTTTTCTCTAGGTCAAGGTATATTAGATACCAGGTCATGTGATTTCTTTTACACACATTTTTTTTCATGTGTTTTTACACAAGGTCATGTGCGTTTCTCTAGGTCAAGGTATATTAGATACCAGGTCATGTGATTTCTTTTACACACATTTTTTTTCTTTCATGTGTTTTTACACAAGGTCATGTGTGTTTCTCTAGGTCAAGGTATATTAGATACCCGGTCATGTGATTTCTTTTATACACTTTTTTCATGTGTTTTTGCACAAGGTCATGCGATTTCTTACACTATCACATCGGGTTTTTTTTTCTATATACACTCAGTCATGTGCAATACACTAGGTCATGTGGTACACACTAGGTCATACGAATATACTTTAGGTCATGTGCAACATATCAGGTCACGTGGTTCTTACATTTTTTTTCTCTTATTTCGCGGGTTGAGGATTGTACACCGATTTCACTTGTTTTCTCCAAGCTCGTTCATGATAACACACAACACAGTCATGTCATGTGTTTACGTTTTTTTACACTTTTGTCATATGATATGAATCCTTCCCTCATTAAATATAAAAATTACTTTGTAATTAGGTAGTTGAAACCCTCATTCACACAAATATCTTAAATATTCTTTTCATTTAACACACTTACCGTTAAATTCTCTTCGGTTCCTTTTTGTTTTGTTGCTGTTAAAAGGCTCATTCTAACACAAAAAAAAACAGTTGACATTTTTTTTACAGTTTGTCATGCTCACACTTAATCATTTCATCTTAATTGTTTAATGGTTAGATTTATTCCCTTTACATGTTACAGTACTTCAAACGACACTTAGTTCATTTTTGTTTGTCACATTTACATTGCATGTTTATTTGGATTTTGTTTTCACACTACATGTAAATTCCCTTGTTACACCTACCTCTTTTTATGTAGTGGCAGTACATAAAAAGAAGGTCACTTACTTCACTAATAACTAATTTTCATTATATGCATTTTATCACAACGTTGTAGTTCAACATTAATTACAAATTATTTTGGACAGTGGAATAGTACCATGCAAAAAAAAAAAAAAAAAAAAAAAAAAAAAAAAAACACAAAAAAAAACCTTTTATTATTCTTATTTTTGAAATATTCCAGTTGTAGTAGCACCTGAACCTGACTATTTTGTTTTGCTTTTACCCGGACAGACTGTTTCAATTTATGAGATGGATTACATTTCATCTTATACTTTTATTTTATTTGTCTAATTTATCCCCCAAAAAGTCGTGAACTGTTCAAAATTGTGCCCTAAGGTTTCACGCCACTCTTGTCTTGCGAGACATTTCATTTTCACCTTGAATTGGCCTACCAATTCTTTTAGGTTAAATTTTTATGTGACTTCCAAGCGCGCTCCTTTCGTAGATCAGTGCGATTTTCCTGAGGAGCGGGGCGGACTTATATTGTACGCAATATGGATTCGTCCACTACTCCCTCTCCCCCTAGGGCCGACATCTTAAACCGAAGCCATAATACTTGTACTTTTTATACAAGATTAAGGGCTACAACCTTTTTATGGGCATGCCAGTGGCATCTCTTTTTTTTTTAGTAGTCCTGTGCCTTATGCACAAATTTCCATTTTCAATTTTTAACAACATACATTATTTTTAGAACATATTATTTTAGTTAGTTTTCTTTTATTTTTATTTTAAATATATACTATTTCTGTTTTGTGTTTTATAAATATATATTTTTGCTTGCAATTATGCCATTTTGATCTCAAAAAAGATCAATTTAAAGAGAAGTTATCAAATACTAAGCTATCAGGTGATCACAAATAAATAAATAAATAAAACACTTCTCTCAATTTTTGTTCATGACATAACAAAATAAACAGCTGGTACCAGCGCCACAACAAAGAATTTGAATAAAGGATCCGATATTAATTAATTATTTTGTGGCAAGTTTGAACTATTAAGGAGCTCCCTGTCATGATGATTATAAAGATATATATGGCCATTGTTTTTATTTACATATTCTGCAAGCAATTACTATAATCAATCATTTTTGTAGTACTTATAATATATATGCTTGTATGTCTTTTGATATGTGTTTTTGTATATTTTGGTAGACGACACATTCAGTATCTTCAAAATTATGACAATAATAGTAAAAAAAAACTTTAATACAAGTATTAAGTTTTTTTGTGGTGCCCGGGGTGAGTTATGTAGCGGAGATTATCGCTACATATCTTTTCCCTTCATAAATGCAATAATTATTTCCCTTTAATAAATTCTTAGTTTTATTTTGGATGCCCTTTTCACTAATAAACCCAGTAGTTTAAATTAATTCTACATTTAATAGTTAAGTTCTAACTTTCATACTCCCACTAATAGAAGTAAAACTTTTCATCTTTTGGAGCTCTCTGTATAAAATAATAATAGAACTTTCTTTCTCACAAATTTCTGTTGTGTCTGAAAAAAAAAACATCTGCCCATAGATACTGCACTTATTAACAAAATAAAGAAAGCTCTGGGCTTGGTTCATCATAATCTTTTATCCGTTACATTTTTATTAACATCTGCCTTCCACACCCTGTTTTCATTCTCACAATTAATGCTTAATGCTAGAAATTCTTTTGTCTCTGTTTATCCTGATTGTGCTGTCTTATCTGTGTAATTGCGCATCTGGATAACTTAAAGTTTTGTCTGCAAAAGACAAATGTATGTAACGGTTTGTTTATCTCATATACTTCCCAAGCTTAAAATATTTCTATAACCCTATAAAATATTCGCAGATGTAAAAATAATCCTTGGGTTCCCACACCGCAAAAGTTTGCTGATACTGAAGGTGTGGTTTATCAAATATCGCCAAAATTCTTTGTATGAAAAACTTCTTATGCCTTTTGGCGGTAAGGGCTATGATGCTGTGTCGTCACTTCGTCGATTGCTTTCATACCGTTAACATGTAACTCTCTAGATCTCTGAGATTTACCTTCCCCTTAGGGGGACCTGCAGTCTGTTATCTCTGACTAAATAAATGTCTCGTCGTAAAATGTAACTCTCGCTTTTTTCGGAGTTTTTTTTTGTGTGTGCTTCTTTTTGGTAAATTACCTGGGCCTGTGAACTAACACCTTTACATGTACTCCCTGGTTAGTGGCATTGACATAAGATATAGCTTATGTTTGAACAGGGAAAAACACCATCATTTAGGTACCATTACTCTTGAAATCGGTTCGGTTGCTCTAGAGATTAGTCCCTACATATAAACAAACTTTACCTCTTTACAAAATAGGTATAGATTACGTGCAATTTATGATGCTAAAACCTATAAATAAAAATGAACTATAATTTATCATGAAAAGCCAAAAAATGGTAAACTAAAAGGATTATTATAGTTACTGATGTGCAAGGTAAATTTGATTCTTTTGGTAATAGCTTTTATGATCTCTTTTTTTTTCAATTTTTTGTGTTAAAACGTTCATACGGATTTCATTCTTGTGATACATTTTGTATAGTTTTTAACATTTTATATCCGTTTAAAATTTTCGGAAAAAAGGGCCGCCAAAATATATTTCGCCCAGGGCCGCCAAAGTCCTAAACACGGCACTGGTTATTTGTATGGACAATGCTCCTTACCATACAAAAATTTTAAACAAAACTCCGTCTAAATATGCCGCAAAAAAGGAGCTGTCTTTATGGCTAACAGAAAACCAAACTCCTCATAATATTTCGATGAGAAAAATAGATCTGTATGATTTGGTAGTCGCAAATGCACCCCCCTCAAAAAGGTATTGTGTAGACGAATTTTTAAAAGAAAGAGGCCACGATGTATTGAGAATACTACATACCATTGTGATTTAAATGCTATTGAATTTGCATGGGCGGATACGAAACGCTACATCAAAGACAGGAACGTTAATTCAGAACTCAGTTTAACTGAAATGAAAAAATTAACTGTCGAATCATTTTCAAGCATAACAAAATTCCAGTGGTCGAAATATTGTGAGCGTGTAATAAAAACAGAAGATGAATACTGGAAAACAGATAATATAGTGGAGCAGAAAATAGAAAATATCAGTTTTGTTGTAGGAGATGAAAGTGACACAGATACTTCAAACGATACTGGAGAATCTGACATAAGTTATGACTGTGATTCTATCATAATTGATACTGAAATGTTGTAAGAAAATAAATCTCTTTCTGAACCTAAAAAAAAACAGTCCTTTTCAGGACAACAAAAGCCTCTTTAGGGGCTAAGCCCTATTCAGGGCGAAAGTTAAAAGAAAGAAAAATCACAAAACACATTTATTTATTTTAGGTCTTTTTTCTTCTCTTTTATTTATTCTTAAAATTTCTTCATAATATTATATTCAAATAGTTCTTATCTATGACCATTTATTTCTTTTATTTCTTTCACTTGCTTTGAAATCGTATTTAAGACTTCATTATTCATACAAAGACACTCACTCCGAAACTGGTAGACGACCAGGAGCTGGGTTCGAGCCCAATCGCGGCCGTCGGCCTAACCGTTCGAAGTTTTCCGAGGTTTTCTTTGAACTGTCTATACCTTTGACCAAAACATTTTACTTTCATATAAAATAGGATGTAATTAATTCATCAATGACACAGAATTACTTTTTAATTAAATGAAATTAATCCTTATTATAAAATGTTTTAGGTATGCACATCTCGTTTTATCTTTTAAAATAACTTTTTAAAATTTGATCATCTTTCTTAAAGACAAGTATTCGAGATACTTCGCGTTTTCTAACAAAAAAATTTCTATTGCCTTTAAGTCTACAGCTTTTATTGAGCACGTGAAAAACGCCATCAAAGTTTAGTTTTATGTGTATTACATACATTATAATTTGTACTCACGTTTAATTATAGCTGATAATTATAAACAGTAAAGTTTATAGCAATAAATAGAAAGTGTCTCATTTGAGCCGTTATAGTTCAAATTAATGAACAATGTTAAAAATTTCCGAAAAGAAAAACTGAGATTTTTGGAATACAGATAATATCTGTTCGGCTGAATTTTCGGAGAGACTTTGATTTTCGGCAGAAAGCGAAAACGAAAACAAATTTCCGATCAATATCCAGCGAGAGAGAATTAATTATGTCAATATTTATTTGTTTCATAAGAATGTTAAAAAGCTATTTGAAGTCATAGTATTTCAGTAGTAATGGCTTGAAATTTCACCCGTTACAAGACACTTTTACATAATTTTTCAGTTTAATATCTTTTTACCGTACAATTTTCCAAAATACTGATTCCAATCAAATTTAAAAGACTACGGGAGCAGAAATTTCGGGGGCGTCAAATTTATACTACTGACGTCATTACTATCACAAGAAAAAATTGGGAAAAGGGGGGGGGCACCAAATTCTAACTTTGCCAGAAACAATAAAATAAAATTGGAAGGAAATAAATCCATTCATCAGTTAATCTTAGGAAAAGTGCATAAAATTTGAAACTCTTGAAAAGTATTTATGTAATCTTATACATAAAATCAAAAATATGAAAGCTTGGATCATCAAAAATTCTATCTACTGTAAGTAAGTTCTATCTACTGTAAAGAGTTAATTGTATATGTTTTTAATTATCGTGAGTGAATTTTTGTACTTAATGTGCCATTTTTTAACGTTATGTAAATAAAGTCACGTGTAATAGCTGTTAATTTATATAAAGGTCTAATATTTTAAGTGCATTTAGAAAACAAACGATAGACATATGTATACATAATTCAAACACACCTTTTTAATGATAAAATTGTTAATAAAATCATATCAAAATGTTATGAAATGGTCTGCATTAATTTTTATACATAAAGAATTTCCATTGTTGAAAATATGGCTATGTGTTTTTACAGTTCATTCCTATAAATATTATCAGCATTTTAATTATCAGAAGCATTGCTTAAGTTTTTAAATATCATAATTATTAATAAAAATATTGCTGTTAGAAACGACCACGCTTAAACAACACATTTATAAGTAATACATTTTCATAAAGTACATTTCTGCTGATGATTGTCACTATCTAAGCTAACGCGCCAATTATGGATGCCATTCTCCCTTATGCGTTATAGCGTTTTACCTATTAT
Organism: Maratus speculifer; assembly: GCA_964019185.1. Lineage (NCBI taxonomy): Eukaryota > Metazoa > Arthropoda > Arachnida > Araneae > Salticidae > Maratus > Maratus speculifer. The sequence goes on from OZ025298.1 coordinate 147,764,821, forward strand.
CTAGAATAGAACCGTCCGAGTCACTCTGCTCGAAATGCCAAGAAATGGGAGTCCGACAGTAGTCAAAGTTTGTTCTTTATTAACTTTTAATGTATCTCAATTTGTATCTTGACTTATAAAGTAAAATAAAATAGTATTCTGTAATATCCGATATTCCGTTATATTTCACTTTTTTTGCAGTTCTGTAAATATAATTGTACTTCTAAAATGCTTGAAATTAATAAGCATTATTTTGAAGTGTTTAAATGTTTTAATTTGGCAAAGATTGCGGTTTAACCATGTATTTCGATATCCAACAATGCTCCTTAGTAATAACCAAATAATACTTTATACTTTGTGAGTTTTCGAATCGCGAATGAAACCATTTACAACATAAATTTACAATAAACCTCTTAAATCCTTTTTGATATTTTAATCAGCATGAGCCTTTTGTTAAGCCTTCGCTTCGATGAAAATGATTTTTGCTGAATATATTGCACATTCAATGATACGTAATTTATAATAGTAAGCGAAGTGCTTGTACGGATGAATAGAGCTTTGGTTTTGAATAAATAAGCGATCTATGAACAATGGTAAAATAAAAAAAAAATATTTTCTTACCTTTTAAACAGTATTTTAAATACACTACTAGTGCAATTTTGTTATTACTATGCTTTAGAACATTCAATTAGGTTAACATATATAAAAAAAAATCTTAGGCTTTCTGCCAGTTTGTTGCAAAAATTATCCATTATAAACTTCTTTATAGAGTGATTTTAGCACAATGTATTTGAGGGCATATGTTTACCTGTCTGCAATTAAACAACTACAGATTTTATAGAGAATGTTCAATGCTAGAAAACAGTCAATGTTTTAAAATTACAACTTCGGTTTAGTTATTTTAATGACCTTTTGGGCTCTAGTGTAGTACTAATAGTACATATCTTTGCATCTAGTATTATTTTGCATCAACAATTATTTTAGACATAAAAAAATTATAGTATATCGCTATGCCTATCTTATTGTGAACTCATTTATGTTTTAACATTTGGTAATAATAATAATAATAATAATAATAATAATAATAATAATAATAATAATAATAATAATAATAATAATAGTTTAATGAATTCTCTTTGTACGTTCACGAACCTTTTATTTTGTACATACATTTGACTTTTTAAAATATAAATTAATCTTTTAAACCAATCATGCGTAATAAAACACAAAAGAAATATTAAAAAGTTGTAATAACCCTTCAAATCCGAATATAATACATCATTTTCGAAAAATCATCAAAAATTCTTTTTTTTTTTTGTTTATTATCACATAAATATAAATTGAATAGTACAGAAAAAAAGTATAGTAGAACCCCGCTAATTCGGGCCCCATAAATCCGGATCGGTTTTATATTTTTTTCCACTTTGAGAAGCGATCAGCTAATTTCCATAACATTAACTTGTTTCATCGTTGTATTCTGAATATATAAAAAAAAAATTCTGAAATCTTTTTTGAAGAAAATTTTTATTGATTTATTTATATATTTCTTATTTAAACTACACCCAACGAACTATTTATGCTCAAGCGGATGCGCGACCTTACGGCTCGCAAAAGATATAGAAAACTACTTTTTTATTACAAAGTAAACATTTTTATTTTCTGTGAATATTCAAAAAGTTTAACATAAAGGTGATTTTCGTAAGTATGTTTTATTTTATTTCATTTTTTTCTAGTTCTCCGGATAATCCGGATTTTCGATAATTCGGATTGGGTCTGGTCCCAGTTAATCCGAATTATCGGGGTTTTATTGTATATTCGTCACATTTCACACAGTTACATAATATTTAAACTTTACTAAATCTATTTCGATACGTACGGTTAACGTTAACATTAAAAAAAAATCTAATTTTGCTCTCAAAATGGAAAAAAATGAACCTGAAAAGGATAAACTTCCTGTTTTCAGCAGAGTAGGCATAAACCTTAATAAATAATAAAAAAATTAATAAAAAGTTTAACAGGAATTCTAAAATGTTATATTTTGTGCATATTTACGAGAATGTGTATTATTTTGTGTACTCCTCCCCCCCCCCAAAAAAAAGGATCAGTCTGAAATATATTAATGTAATTTTTAAATTGAAATTTCGCACATTAGAAGAATAAATAATGATTTCTATTTTAAAGTTTTTTGTGAATAAATTATATATTTTTAATTCTTTAATTTCCCGATAAAAAATCCATTTATTATATAGAGACTTTAGAAACATCTTAATTATTTCTATAAATTAAGTTTTTAGCTTTAAATCTACTCAGTTTTTTCGGTTTTTATTAAAATGGTAATGAAACTCAAAGTGCTTTCTTTTTTAGAACTTTACCCCTATCATATCAGATTTTTTTGACCTATTGAAATGATTGTTATATTTTTCTATATTTCTAAATTATTGATGAAATATTTTTATCATGATAACCGTCGAAATAATGTGGAATTTAAAAAATAATTTTAAAATGAATGGCTTTCACCACTATCTATGATATTGAAGTGTATTAATCAAACATTTTATATTAATCATATTAATATCTTATAATTTGTACATGAAATAGCACAGAAGGAAAAGCCAAGAAAATGTTATATCACGGCACAGTTTAAAATGAACAAGTTAGAACCTAATTACAGCAGTTAAATAAAGTACACAAGTTCCTCAGATGAATTCGAAAATCAAATGATTGGTAACTTCATAGTTTGTTTACAGGAAAAAACAAAACGAAACATGCATTTTCTTGTTATTGCAAAACATCCGAATTACCGAACAACTTCAAATATATTTCGGACAGTGTATGTATCTTATAAGATATTGAAAGAATTCGTTTATTAAGCAGGTTACTTTTTCAGTTTCTTTACAGTTGCCCGCAAATCTTTTCGATGACGCTCAATAACTTATGTACAATAAATTATGTTTCGTATGTACATGCACGAATGGAGCCGGTGGACGATTTCAACAAGTTGTAACTGAATGATGCGTAACAATTTGTTGCTTCTTTTCATATCATTGCTTTATAATCATTCCATTATTTTTGGTAAGAATAATTTAAATATTAGATGAAAATTATCCTTCTTTTGAAAAATAGAAGAGAGAAGGGGAAAGTTTGTTTAATTCGTACTAATTTTGATAGATGTACTTTAATATTGAAAAAGAAATTAAATAAATCAACCCATTATTTCGAGTATGTCGAGATGTTTTATAGAGTAAAACAATCTTGGTAACAAGTACTTGACTTTTTTAAAAATGTGATCCATAGACATGGGAAAAAAATATAAACTTTTATGCTTGTTTATCCAGTCATTAGAAACCTATCTTCGATTAGCTATAAATTAATACTTCTAGCCGTAAAATTATGTGTTTCATCAAGGTAAATATTAATAAATATTGCTTGTAAACAGTGATAAAATTACCCAATAGATGAATGAAAATTTTAAAAGGGGAATGGAGTGATAAATACGAAACACGTACTTAAAACGGGAATGTCCTAAATATATATTAAGAGAAAAAAACTTAAATAAGAGCGGGAATACAGCAACAGGAAATAACGAACTTTGTGGTAGGGTGCATCATGGGATAGCCATGAGAGTTAAGAACGACAGATCGTGCTTCAGCAAATCCAGCCAAAAATTACAGCATGACTGAAAAAATTGATTTCCACAAAAGAAAAAAACTATTAATGGCACATTTTGCTCTTTTTTTCCTTTTTTCTTAAAGTGTAGTTAAAACTGACGTTATGAACATAGCGTTTACCAGGAATGATAATAATTGTGTAATATGTTATTAAAATCATGTGTTATTCAAAAACGTTGTCTTTAATTCGAAGCAAGTTAAAAAGAGGTGGAACATTGCTACATAAGATAAGGTATGACTGTTTCGCTGATTTCTGTTTCATGTAATTTTATCTTAGACTTCAGCTACCAATATTTTTAAATATTACATGCGCATTTGTTATCTGGTTCAGTGGGATTGATAGCTATGAGGTTTGGCATACTCAGCTTTGTTCTTAATTGTCTTCAGCACATGTGGAGCACTTCCAGTGCACATTATTTCAAAGTGTAAGGACATAGATTTCATGATCATTTGGAAAGAGGATCATTGGGAGACACTTTAAATGGTTCGGAAGTTAATAACTTCACCGAAACAATTTTTATTTAAAAGATTTTTGAAAGATATTAAGTCATACAAATTTAAGTTTTGTTTAATATTATTATAACAGGCCCAAACAATGTTAGGAGACTCAAATAGTTAATAATAAAATGGAAGGTAAACGCAATAAAAACAGACAAAAGAGACAACAAATTTCAACGATAACGTTCCAGAGCATGACTTATTTATTTTCTTAAATCAAAAAGGAAATGGTAATTAGAAAACTATTTCTACCGATATGACAATGGAGCAACTCAAGAAATCATTTGGCACAACTTTATAAGTGCTATAGAATGTCTATTAAAATTTTATGATTTCTCTCTATTTCTGTCTTTAGCATTACAGTTGCCGTTAGTTTATAAAACAGTTGGACATTAGTGTCTAAGCTGTTCCTAACATATCAAATATAAATTGATTTTAAAGCCTATACTAGTAAATTTGTTATGTGTTTTGGCGTCTATAAGTTATGAAAATAGCTCCTTCTGTTTGAAAAAAGAGATTACACAACTCTATATTCATTCTTCTTTATTTTTTACTTTAAATTCAGGCACTCTTTTATATATATATTTAGTTTTGTTGTTATTGACCTTCATACGCATTTTATAACTTCTTATTTTTCATAAAAAAAATTCTAAAAACAAAATATTTTTCACTTTCATTATGTATTTTATGATTTATCATTTCTGATGTATTTCTCTTAGAAATTGTCTTGAAAAAATAAATAACACAAACCTCTGAGACTACACCTATTCCAAGAATAATCAAATTCATTAACAGAAGATTTTTAAAATGCATTTGGACATGAAAATGATATTTTACAAAGTCATTTAGAATTACAAATAACTCACATAAAAAAAACGATGCATGATCGTAAATTTAATGCATATTCAAAAGTAATACTAGTGAAAAATGCTCCAAGGAGCAGTGCAAAAGCAGAATATGATTTTAATTGAGCATTAAAAAGTAATGGACAAGTGCTTCTGTTAATTACTGAGCATGAGGAAGGATAAGGGATCCCTTCTTGGCTACAACTCACTTCAATGCCAACTTTGAAAAAATCATATTTGCGCTTTTTCCATATAAAAGAAATTTGCGGTTCTTTAGTAGAATTTTCCACCGTGCTTTAGATGTTAACCAGGGGTGTAGTCATAAAAATAACATAAGATATATACTCTAAGCAGAAGGATATTCTAGAATGTGTATACTATAAGCTTTCTTGAAAAACAGAGGGTATATGGTGTACTATTAAAAAGTCCAGAAGGTGTACGGCGTATAGCCTGTACTACATCTCTGATGTTAACTGCACTGTTCACTCTGCACTATACCACAAATCAATTTTCTGTGCAATTATACACTTAGGGTATGCTTGGTGGCAGTGCATGAATGTGATACCTGCAGGAACTAGGTATCTGGCATTATGTCGCCTTCCTTTACATTTATGTCTAATTAAGCTGCATCTTTACTGGTTACGTCTTTACACTATACATTTTTATAGTAACTGCGACTGATTTGTTTTCACGGAAAAAGCGCAAATATGATTTTTTCAAAGTTGGCATTGAAGTGAGTTGTAGCCAAGAAGGGATCCCTTACCCTTCCTCATGCTCAGTAATTAACACAAGCACTTGTCCATTACTTTTTAATGCTCAATTAAAATCATATTCTGCTTTTGCACTGCTCCTTGGAGCATTTTTCACTAGTCCTTCTATTTTTCCATATTTCATAGGGATACTGCACAACTTGTTTTGTATTTTATATATAGAAACAAAATCTTATTTGTATTGAAATTAAAAAATGCTACATACTCTAATACTCTGGTGTTACAAATTAAAAAAAAAATAAATAGGTTTTTCTATACCAAAATTCTACGGTGGTTTTCAAAAAAAAAAAAAAAAAAAAAAAAAAAAAATCAGTTTTTATTAAAGTGAATAAAATAATAAATCCTTTCAAAGAATAAATTTTTCATTCAAATATCCATTATTTTTGCCAAAAACAGGAACTTTTTTTATGCAAGAGTAAAGTTTGATACAAAAACCATGCTTCTTTTTTTTTCTTAATCCGTATTTATTACGGACTTATTAAAAACGTACTCCACCCCTTTTATAGGAAACGATTGCTTTACTGTGTTATGGAGCATTCTCATTGGCCATAAAGAGACATTCTATAAAAGCTGTGGAGTGACTCTGCAACAAATGGGTCAAATTTTTAACAGTGCACTGTTAAAAATCTGCTGCATTTTGCTGCAACGCCCTCCACTACTTGTATATAATATCTCTATTCCAACCAATGAGAAAGCGCCATTTCACGGCCAAGTAACCGTTTTCTATACAAGCAGGGGAGAGCGTTGCAGCAAAATGCAGCAGATTTTAACAGTGTGCATATCCTTGGCGCTATAGTTTACAGGAGTGGTACATTGTTCAAAATTTGAAACATTTTCTGCATCGCCACTCCATCGCTTTGATAGAATATCTCTATTTTGATCGATGAGAATCCTCGATATTGCATTTAAGTAATCGTTTTCTACTTATCTACTATATCGTTTCCGTATATTTATTTTTTCAATCAGCACCAAGGTGCGCACTTATTAGAAGACGCGCTCTATTAGAGGGCGCATTCTATTAGAATAAATACGGTATATACATATAATAAATACACTTTGTTAAAGTACAGGGCCCCAATATTTGACAGGTATGCCAGGAATTTTTGCCATTGATGCCATTGTGCTAAAAACAAAATATAAATAAATGAAAAAAATGGATAAAATATAAATTTGGCATGGTGCAAAAAATTGCCTAATTTAAAATTAAAAATCAAATTTGACAGCCACCAGGGCTAGACACCGTGCATAATTATTCAGTAAATGATTCATTGAAAAATGACAAAAATCAGCATGTCAAAAATTTCAAAAAAATTCATAATTCGTTAAAAAATTAAGTTAAAAATAAGAGAAAAAAAAGCATTCTGTATTTTTTTATGCTTAATCGAATGGTGTAACTGGTTTTTCTCTCCGATGATCACAAGTACCTTAGATGGATGACTGCTATTCTTTTATTTCATCTTGTAAAAAAACTGTTTAACGTAAAGCTATGAATTTTTGCAGGATTAATTAGCATCGCAAAATCTTTAAAATAAACTTTACCGCAACATTCTATCTGCAATAGAACGTTAGATATACACATTTATGATCAAGTTTGGAAAATACGCAATTTCAGAAAAACCGCCCAGCGAAATAATGTTTTCTCGATGACTACCTCGGGATAAAAAGTTTGTCTTTAGTTTAAAAAAAAATTAAGTTTTTATCTTTAGTAGTTTTCGAGAAAAGTGCTGTGACACAAAATTTTTGTCCGATTTTCAGAATACTCTACAGTACACCTACAGTATGCCATAAAAAAATAATTTTTGTGCTATGTTGTGCTTCTTGGTCAGACGAACATTTAAAAAAAAATCATCAAAATTGGATAAGTATTTAGTTAGTTATTGCAAAAAGAAAAATTGAAAAATCCGTGTGCATTATCGCTCAATCATATTATTGTTGCGCGCTGCCGCGCGCACAATGACTTTTAAATTTGCATTTAGATTAATAATCGTTAACATACAGTCTAATTCAATTGTTTCACGAAGTCAAATTTCAGACCTTTTCATTCCTTTCAAATGTGTAGTTTAAATGAAATTAGTTAAATGTGAAACAACCTATTTAGTAATTTGTGTCACTCAAACTTTCGCTTTCAGTGGCAGGCATAATCTTCCTGCCTTTAAAATTGTCAATTCTACAGATAATGGGAGATAATGGAATAAATTTTCTAAACAGTGAATTATGTTTAACTTTGTTTCGGTAATTCATTCAGTAGATGATCATATTTGCAAGATAAACTAAATAGTTTTGTTTTATTTAAACAATACTTATCTATTTTAGTCTATTGATCTATTACAATAGTTGTATTCCTATGAAATTGTCGTTAGCATAAATATTGTCGTTTGTTGAATAATATATTAATTTAAAAGTTATTATTTTATAAGACAATGCGCGTAACTAGTAAAACAGATATTTAGGTGCAAATATTAAAAATTATTAGGTTAGATTAAAATAATGAAATTTATAATAAATGATAACGAGATAGTGTTTGGAATTTTTTCGAATAATGGCGTTATTACCCAGCTTGACTCTTTACAATGGTGCAACTCATTCTGATAAGGCGCTTTCCTGATTAGTTTTGGGGGTTCATTGGATAAGTGTAATGGAGGATGGGGTGAATGGGAGCTAATATCCCATCGTTAATTTAGATAAACGTATTTTTTATGCAGAATTATCAGATTTCATTCAAATTTTAGATATAGAATCATTCTGACAAGATACTCCATGATTAGTTATTGGTGTTTATTGTTTAAGTGTAAAAGAAAGGTCAATGGAGGTAACCCCCATAATTTAGATAAATGGTTTTTTCACGCAGAAATTACGGATTTGCTTCAAATTTTGACTTTAGGTTCTTTCTGATAAGGTGATTCCCTGAATATTTTTGGGAGTTTAATGGTTAAGTATAAAGAAAAAATGAAGTATTACCCGCTTACTTAGGAAAAACTTGTTTATACTAAGGGCGTTTAGATAAACAACTTTGGCGTAGGAAAAACTAGTTTATCCATTTTGCGTTAGGATAAAATATTTTGGCCTAGGCTAATCTAGTTTGGCTTAAAATCGTGTTTTGTTGGTAACAAACATATCTTTCACTAGAATAAGTATAAATGTGTGTCACGAGCTAACGCTTATAACATCAATAATGAAATGTAACATGTCGATCATAGAAACATGATGCATTAGACAAGGTGTCTTCTTATTTTATTTTCAGCAGATTCGTGCCGTGCTGAGATCAAACTTGCATTTTTTTTTTTTTTGGGGGGGGGGGGGAAATATACCTTATGAGCCCACATTACTCAGTGAAAAAGACCGGGTGATGATGTTAAGTCTATGGGGACGTTCTTTTGAAATATCTCGCTCAAATTTTAATATTTTTACATGATTTTTTTGCATAGAATACCTGAAGACGACCTGCAATTTGGCTTGTTTTTACTTTTTCGATTTTGCTTATATATATTTTATATTATGATAGTTTTAATTTCAGAACCAGTCCTAACCGGTTTCAAAAGTTAAAGCTTCTTTTTTTTTTCTTTTCGATGTTGAAACGGCTAATTTAAGAAATCAATAATGCATTGGGAATTTTTTTTTCCGCGAACGCATCGAAATTTTAAAAGATATTGTAAATTTATCTAATAAATTTGTACACAATATTCATTAAAGGAACCTTAATTTTATGTAAAGTAAAGTCTGAATCTTTTGCAGAAATTTAGTCGGGCCAGATCGAGCCGGACCTGGCCTCTTTTCACCGATTTTTGTACAAAAGGGCTCGGGCTGAACATTTAATTTTTACACTGAGTCAGGCCAAAATCACTTTTCTTCGACTCTGTTCCAATCTAGTTTGGCCTAAAATCGGATTTGGCCGGTAACATATAAATTTTAAACACACTAGCTTGAAAAACCTGGTGTTGAAACTCTGATGGCTTCAAACACCGTTAAAACTTAGGTACATAAATGATCACTTATTTTAACACATAATTATATTTCACGCGATCTAAATGTTCATTTTAAAAGCTACGTATTTTAATGTACTTGTATTTCCATCCGAAAACTAATACGAGAAATCAACACGAAATTTTAATTAATTGGTGTTGCCGAAAATGATCAAGCCTCGGCGGAGTTGGAAATTCCATGAGATAATAAAATGTCGATTAAATAAGAATTCATTGCTTGTCATTTATTCATCAATGTAAAATAGAACTTCAGTTTATGCTAATTAACTATTAGAAAATGGATGTTAATTTCTCACATTTAAAATGCTTTATTATTTTGCGCTATTTGATGCGTCAATATTGTAATAAGTTTATTTATCTAATAAGAATGTATTTATTAAAATACAACACATTGCTCAGTGGTGCGCAAAACAAGAATTTTAATATACACTTGTATAATTAAAACAAAATAAAAAGTTTATTTATGTGTAAATATATTGAAATTCATAGCTGCCAACTTTTTTGCATTTTTGCTACCACTAAAATAGTACAGAGAACTTCCATTTGTTTAATCATATGATTTCAGCAACTAAATAAGACAATATTTACTATAACATTTTTGTAGTAGGAAAAATGCGTAAAAGTTGAAGGCTATGGAAATTAATTATATCTCAAAAGTTCGTCGTTATGTTAATATATTATATGTTATTATGTTAATTTGTTCCTGGGAGTAACTCGTTTCTTTTGGAAATTTTAGTTCTAAAAGCAATAGTAACTAGCATTAGACTTTGAAATAATACGATATTTACGGACTCTATTTAAATATGTTGAATTATCCGATGCAAAAAGAATGTAAAATATCTTTAATTGCAATAACTTTTGAATATGTGAATGTGATTGGAATGTTACAAGTGTCTTTATGATGCTTTTACTTAGACTTTCAAATTTTTTAACTTACAGTTTTTTTATTATTATTTATTGACAGAAATTTGACGAATATCAGCCAAAGCAAAATTTAGAGTACACGATAAATTAAAAAGTAAAATGAATCAATGTAGGAAAACATACAAATTACTTTTTTGCCTCAAAATAAGTCCTTAGACGAATAATAATGTCATTTTTTGAAAAAAAAATGCGAAGAGTGCGTTTGAGGGACACATTCCTATTAGACATTTCTAGTCATGTTTGAATGGATTATATTCAGATTTATTTGAAGGACTAAAATTAACTCTACATTAAAAAGCCATCAAAATAGTTCCACATTCGTTATTCTCATTTGACATATGTTTAATATTTCTATGATTAAACATTATATGCAATTTCATTTAAAGTTTTGTAATTAAATCGTTAATAAATTTTGGGAAAAAATGTCATTGGGAATTTCAGATTGTTCTTAATTTAGATTATTTCACACTTCTTCCGATTGTTAAAAAACTTGCTTATCTGTAAGTCATAACAAAAAATAAATAAATAAATAAAAAGTATCTTGGTTAGTTTGTGTACTGTAATAAACCTCAATTTTAAATTATGAAAGAAAAAAAAACAATATCTTCCAATTATTTAGAGCTCTTTTTTAAAATTAAAATTCTATTTTTAGGAGATATAGAAAATCTAGTTTTGTAGATTTAAAAAGTAACTAGATTTTTTATTAAAAAGATATTTTTTTGGTACAGCATATAGATAAATACTTATTAAGTATACACATTTCTCTAATTTTACACTTGTAGAATCACATATTTTAAATAGATTTTGCATGACATGCCACACATTGCGTTCTCCCATTTGCTGTTAGAATTTCTGAATGATTTTTTCAGATCTACATGCTTCATGAATCTTAGACTCCTAAACCAGTAAAAAACTTTATGCATCCATTAATATATATATATATATATATATATATATATATATATATATATATATATATATATATACTTTTTTATGGACACGATAATTTACGTAGTTCTACTCAAATCTCTTCCAAACTTATATACAGGGTGTTTTCAATTTTTTTTACAATAAAAGAGGGGTGATAGTACACATCAAGACAAACAATATTAAACAGGAAACAAAGAGTCCCATATGTTTTCCAAAGGAGATAGCCGCCATTAAAGTTTAGGGACCAAAATTTCAAATAAACATTAAAAACGGAAAAATCGGTCGATTGATTTGCGGTTTTCACTAAAATTATTCTTTATGTCGCCATTTTCTGGAAATTAAATTACAAAGATAAATTTCAAAAAATGCCGATAGAGGGCCTTTAGATTTTGGAGTAACGAACAATTATTTTTTGCCGGTATTTCTGCATGTCATTAAATGTTTTCGTAAGCTTAGACTCAAACTTAAATTTTGAGCTCAAAATCTGAAAGTGGGAGTGGTTAAGTAGCACAAACTGAACTGTGTTAAGAGGGTTCAAATTTCAAATGATTATAAAAAACCGGAAAAATTGGTTCATTGATTTGCAGTTTTCACTAATACTATTCTTTATGTCGGTATTTTCTTAAAAATAAATTATAAAGATAAATTTCAAAAAATATCGATAGAGGGCACTTTAGACTTTGGAGTAACGAACAACTATTTTTTGCCGTTATATTTTGCATCTCATTAAATGTTTTCGGAAGCTAAGACTTAAACTTAAGTTTTGAGATCAAAATCTGAATAGCAGGGAGTAGTTAAGTAGAACAAACTGAACTGTGTTTATAGGGGGGGGTGTTCAAATTTAAAAGAGTTACAGAAAATGGAAAAAATTTGTCCATTCGTTTGCGGCTTAAAATAAAACTATCCTTTTAATCAGTATCTTCTTTAAAATAAATTTTAAAGAGAAATTTAAAAAAATTCCATTAGAGGGCGCCTTAAACTTCAGAGTAACCAACAATTAATTTTAACCATTATTTTTTTTGTTCTAATTAAATGCTTGCAAAAGCTTATTAAATGTTTTCGGAAGCTTACATTTAAACTTAGATTTTGAGCTAAAATTTTGAATCGTTGGGTGGGTTAAGAAGTGCTAACTGAAGTGTCTTCAGGAGTTGAAATTTAACACTCCCCTCTCCTCGAACACAATTCAATTTTTCGCTACTTAAACACTCCCAACGATTCAGAATTTGAGCCTAAAATTTAAGTTTATGCATTTGAAAGCATTTAATGAGATTGAAAAAAATAACAGTTAAAAAGAGTTGTACGCTGCTCCAAAGTCTAAGGCTCCCTCGATCGGCATTTTGTGAAATTTATCTTTAAAATTTATTTTCAAGAAAATGCTCATTTAAATATTAGTTTTAGCAAAAACCGCAAACGAATCGACCAATTTTTCCGTTTTTTATAATCATATGAAATATGAACACTCTGAACACAGTTCAGTTTGTCTACTTATCTACTCCCAACTATTCAGATTTTGAGCTCAAAATTTAAGTTTAAGTTTAAGCTTACAAAAGCATTTAATAAGATGCAAAAAAAAAAAAAAAAAAAAAAAAAAAAAAAAAAGCCAAAAAAGTTGTTCGTTACTTCAAAGTCTAAAGCACCCTCTATCGGTATTTTTTGAAAACTATCTTTATAATTTATTTTTAAGAAAATACCGACATAAAGAATATTTTTAGTCAAAACTGCAAGTCAATGAACCAAATTTTCCGTTTTTTATAGTCATTTGAAATTTGAACCCTCTGAACACAGTTCAGTTTGTGCTACTTCACCACTCCCAACTATTCAGATTTTGAGCTCAAAATTTAAGTTTGAGTCTAAGCTTACGAAAACATTTAATGAGATGCAAAAAATACCGGCAAAAAATAGTTGTTCGTTACTCGAAAGTCTAAAGCGCCCTCTATCGGCATTTTTTGAAATTTATCTTTATAATTTAATTTCAAGAAAATGCGGATATAAAGAATAATTTTTGTGGAAACCACAAATCAATCGACCGATTTTTCCGTTTTTTATGTTTATTTGAAATTTTGGTCCCTAAACTTTAATGGCGGCTATCTCCTTTAGAAAACGTTTGGGACCCTTGGTGGCCTATTTAATATTGTTTGTTTTGGTGTGTACTATCACCCCTCTTTTATTGTAAAAAAATTTTGGAAACACCCTGTATAAAATCAAGGGACATAAAATCTCGGTCAAGATTGTTAATAAGAAAAATCGGACAAAGAGGGGGGGGGGGGATAGGGAGTATTCTTGTGAAAACCGAAGAAAAAACCGTAACTTCTTAATGAAAATAGATATTGAATCTGTTTAAAAAAAATTCTAACAAATTGGTGAAAATTTATGCATGGCAGATTTTTGCTAAAATTAACCCCTAACTGCCTAGCAAAACGGCAAAAATGTAGTGTTTTTTTTCTCTGTAATTTATTTTAAATGTTAATAAAAAAAGAATTTCCTAGCATGGTGTTTTTTTTTTTTTTTTTTTTTTTTTTTTTGTTACGTATATGCTTATAAACCTTGAAAGTATCAATCATAACTTAATTTCTTATAACTTGATTATATTTTTAGAATTACATTAATTTAAATAAATTTTAAACTGCAGTGAAACCTGCAGCATAGTGAACGGATATATCAGGTTACGGCAATGGGAAGGTTAAGAACGCGCTTAAGGGGCGAAAGAAATATTGTTTTGGGGAGAAAAATTCGTAATGTCTTCCTTTTTCAATACATAAAATCCAAATAGTTTTACTTGAACTGTCTTAATATTATCTAAAACTTTTGTATTGAGAAGTTTTTGATAGGACCAATTCTTACAGACAAAAAAATAACAAAAACGAAAATAAAAAGGGTGTGGTGGATAGAAAATGAAAAAAAACTATAATTTCTTAAATTCTTAAGCTATCACATTTGATTAAATTTATTATACATCTTCCAAATAATATCAACAACTTTTTTTTCGCGAACTTAGCGACAAAAATATCTCACGAAAGTGACACCAACTTTTCGCTAATCTTGTATTTTGCGAAATTCTAGAATATATTTTTAAAAATGCTGTCAAAGTGTGTATTTGAACCGAATTTCTCGTTGAAAAAGTGTTAGAAACGAAAAGTATGGTCGATAAAATTATTGTTTATAAATAAAATTCTAATTAATAGGATGAAAAGTAAGTCGCTTATAAATATCTGCAAAAATCAGTTTCACTTTTTTTTTTAATTTGAAAAATGAGTTTGAAATTCATTCATAAAACTCCATAACTTATTAAACTTATAAAATATTTATTATACACCTTCCGAATAATACCTACAACTTTTTTATCGTTATTCTGTTGCATTGATTAGTAAATATATACTCATATTAAAATGTTACAGTTCGTCACACTTTTATATTTCTATTTGATTCAATATAAAACAAGCATGCCAATCTTTATGACGGAAATGTATGCATACCTCGTAAAAACACAATAATGATATAGTATCCATGTCTTCGAAGATTTTCGATCTTTTCTAAAGTTTTAAAGACTCCAAATGTTGACATCATTTTAAATTAAGAGGTAACAAAGACGTATTTATTGTCAATATTGAAATAAAAAAAGCTTACATGTTATATTTTAACTATATGAAATAATTACATATTAAAAAAGTTCGTTTGCTTTCACTGTCTTACTTTTTAAAATACTAGGAGACTCTGCCCCCTGCGAGCTATGCTTGCCAACCCCCATCCAGACACCCAAAAGTTCTGAAAGCGCGCTAATTTCACCGTCCTTAAAAAATTTGATTTATAATAATAAAAAAAAAGGTCGATCATCCTACAAATGGATTTCCATACATATTTCATTGATCGAAGGATTTTATGGCTAAATTAGCCGCGGTCAGGAGATACTAAGTATGTTTTCTTCTCGGGTTCTTTTATTAAAAAAATAGTTTAAACATTGAAAGTAAGCTAATGTAAAATGTATTAAGTAAACAGCTAACAAAGTGTTTGTCTCTTGGTATTTACCCTATATATCACATAGTTCTGGATTATGAAAACTCGTAAACGTTTATATTTGACACAAATATATTTATATCCGTTTTTTATTAGACAGCATAAAACGACGTAAATACTGTAGTGTATTTTGGAAATTTGTGTTGTTAATTTCAATACTTAACAGAACATTTGTTATACAACATTATTTTTGAAGAATCGATCAGGATGATTTTTTTAGATTAAATGACAGTTCGAATTATGTAGTTAATAACTTTGAACAACTAATAACTAATAATATATATAACAACTAATAACTGCGATATTATAAGTATTCCTTTCAAACACACAAATCTGTGATTCTGTAAATGACAATGTTTTCAATTCACTTTCTATTTGAAAATTATTCCTCGATAGACAAATTACAATTGTTGTGAGAATTCGTCGTTTGTTGACATAAAAAACTTTCAATTTTCATATCTGACCCATGTTTTTTTGCATCTTTTTTTATTTCAATATCAGGAGGGTTTCCAGTGCCTCGAGGTGGCAGTAACATCGACATAAAATAAAACCTATATAAGAGCAAGGGCTGCCATCGTCATTTTGACATCATTGCTTTTTAAATCGGTTCGTTAGCTCGCCTTTCACTAACACATAACTCTCCTTTTAAAAACGCTTTTTGACCTGAACTCTTTTTGGGGAAGTGACACCAACATAAAATATAGCCTAAGTTGGAGGAAGGAATGTCAACATCATTTTAAACATCAACATCATTTTTATTATTTCAATCGGTTTATTACTCTACGAATACAAGATTGCTTTAAAATTGCAATTTAGAACGTTTTTACAATGCTTTTCACACATTTTCTCCGCTTTTACATTTTATGGTTTTTAGGAAGTGATCTTAGAGTCTATTTACATCTTATAAGGAATTAACATGTTAAATTTTAATGTTTCTAGGCACTGCAGTGAAACGAAAATCGCATTTTAGAAAGTTTTTTGCTCCTGTACATTCTATGGATTAGTACAATCGACATAAAATGTAGCCTATATTTTATTCGGAGTGAACACTGTCAGTTTGGTACTATTAGTTTTGAAATCAGTTCGTAAGTTCCCGAGATTGCTTAAAAATTGCAATTTAGAAAGTTTATAAAACGCTTTTCGTGTATTTTCACCCCTTTTAAGTTTCGTATTTTTACAGAAATGTTGTTAGAAACCAATAGTATACCTTATTAGTAATTAGCATGCTGAATTTCATGTTTCAATACCTTTCAATAACACAAAAAATGCATTTTTAGAACGTTTTTTGCTCCTGCACCCACTTTGGGTTAGTGGCATCCATATAATATATAGCAAATGTTTGACTCGGGGCGAAAACATCATTTTGGTACATTACTTTAGAAATCGGTTCGAATGATTCCGGAGATTCCCCCCCCCTTCAAATAAACAAACTTTACCTCTTTATAATAGTTTAGAGCAGTTCTGTCCAACACGGCGCCCGCTGGCGCCATGGCGCCCTTTGACGGTTTTTTGGGCGCCCTTTTCTAGGTTTCTTATTATTAGACATTTTCGAAGTAAAATTCCATTGTAAAACACGTTTTTCTTTAAAATCATTAATTCTATAATATTTTCACCAGAGATATTTTCAAAACTAAAAACATGCTTTGAAAATTTAAATATGCATACTTTTACGATTTGTAGTTATTGTTTATAAAGTGTAATTACGATGGTTAAATTTGACAATAACTGGAAATAGATTTTTTAAAACTTAAAAAGTAACTGAATTCCCTCCCTCCCCCCTCCCTTTGAAGACACATGTGTATAAATGTTTCGCTTTTTTTCGGTTTACTGTTGTCACATTAGCCTATCAATGGCTGTTTTATACGAGAGATAAAATAGCTTAATTTTTCCTTCTTGTCTTTTAAAAGTTTAGTTTTTTTTTCTATTTTATCAGAAAATTTAATAAAACAGCGGAGAGTGATTTTCATCTGTTAAAGCACTGACAGATTATCTTTCTGGAACAACCCATATGAATAGGTCACTATTGTGCCTGTCTTTGTTTATGTAATTTTTATAAAATTAAATTTACGCCTTCCAAATAAGTCAAACGTATTTTCGCATTTTAAAGGAAATCTAGAAATAGCTTTGATATCCATGTTTATTTATTTATTTATTTTGTTAATGTTGTTATGATAGGCGCGGTTAAAGTTTCTGCCACTTTACCCTACAAGTATTTTTCAGACAGACCTCTCATAAAAAAAGTATAATTTCTGTTATGCAACTTCAAAACTATAGCAGCTTTTATATACCGCTGTAAGATATTGCGCGATAATACTACCGAATTATTTCATGGCGCCCCTCATTTAGTGCCAAGAGTTGAAGTGCGCCCCTGCTTACTGAAAGGTTGGACAGGCCTGGTTTAGAGTATAGGTTATAATAGTATAGATGAATTTAAAACACGTTTTTGTCCAACAATTCTAGTTAATTCATTCAACATTCTATAATTTTTAGCAGATGGATTTATTTGTCAGTGAAGTTCACATAAATGTTTTCACATAAATACATTGCATTTTGTAAATAGTTTGAATTGCTAGTCAAAATTAATGTAAATAATCGTATTAACCACTTAACTGATTCTTTTTTTGCGTACAATAAATTGAAAATATTTAATATTGTACATCACTTATGTTAAGCTAAAATATTCGAAACATCTGTTCTGAATATTTCTGTCATTAAATAATATGAAATTGTGTTATTTAGTAATTTAGTGTTGCCAAAAAGCTTTTAGTTATGATTTAAGAAAATGTTTCTTGCCTGTACGACGTACGGGCAATCAGTTGAGCGGTTAAGCTCATTTCCGGAGCTAATATCAGTTTTTGTTGCATTAAAATGTCTCAATTTGATGATTTTCTGTAAGCAAGGAAATCTATTGTTCCATCTTTGGACACCTTCACCGGTAAATTTTACGCCTTTTACATCTAATTTTAGACCTGAACTAAGATTCTGTGCTAATTTAGGAGATTACATTACACCAGAAAAGATAAACAATCTTTGACCAAATTTTAACTTCATATTTCCTTTTCCTTCTATTGGAAAAGTAACACCATTTACAGCAACAAACATCTTTTTTTCATTTTTCAAAAGTTTAAATGTATAAAGCAAACGTTTATCACGGCAAAAGTAGTATGAAGCCACGGTATCAAGCAACCAACTATTTTCGCTTTCACTAACACTCAAATTTGCCTGAATATAAAACAAGAAAGAATTTATTTTACCTTTCTGTTTAATATTGTTACAGTTTGATGTCGATTCCTTCTTTTTGCGTCTGTAGTTGTTGTTTCTCCTTTCTGGAGACTGGACACGTTGAGAACTGGAAAAGCCTTCAGACGCATCTGACACACTAGAAACAGATGGAACACAACGATTATACTTTCCGAAATCTTTTCGGTATTCTCCCTTTGTAGATAGTTTCTGCTTCCACATCGAAAGCTTCTCAGTCTGTTTCGCTGTATATGTTGAGTTTCCCCAAAAACTTCTTTACGTTTGTCCAAATCTCGTAAAGCTAACCTTGATTCCTCGGCAACTGACTCTATTAGGATATCATTGAAAATAATTTTTTTATCCTTCCAGCGTAATACAACCTGTACGATACTGTCAAAATGACTTGGAGGATGTTGTAGTATTTGGAATGACTTATATAGCTCCTTGACAGAATGGGCAGGGTCATTCAGCTGATCTTTAATTGGATCCAATCTTGCTGTAAATAAATCTATCTTTTCATCTGGCTTAACTTTACACGACATAAACTCGGAAAATAAGAACATGTGCCGGGATCTATTATCAGGCTCAAAATGTTTCTTTATTGTGTACCATACATTTTTGGGATCATCCTTGTTATCTATAATTTTCCTAATGTCCTTTTCCATATTTAAGTACTAGATAATAGATAAAGCAAACATCTTCCTAGAATGAAAATCTTTTACATCTTTTGCTGTAATTCCCTTGTCGGCATCAATTTTATGTTCCTTCTAAATTCCAGTGACAATATCGAAAGCATTCTTTTCCATAAATAGATATTACATATCTGTTTGCCAATTTGAATAGTTTGAAGCTTCAAGTTTGGCAATTTGTATTTATAACGTCGCTATCATCAATAAATTTTTTTAGCCTCTCCGTCTTAATACACACAAATGCCTTTGAAATGGGGCTAACCGAACTAATTTGCGAATTTTCTTATTCAAATTCAACACGCTTATATTCTTCAGGTATGGCATTGGCCGCAAATAACGTCATCGCTTAGCCTGTATCAATACAGATCTATTACACACTTATACTGCTATAAGCAGAGACACTACGCCCTGGAAAACACCTGGAACAAAAGCTGTGTTTTGAATCTAAGATACATCGAAAAGTCAAATTTTGATGACGACATTTCTTTATTTAAACTTCAATCAATCCATGTAAATTTGTTTTAAAAATACTTTCATAACAGCTTTTAATTGATTAATATTCAGAGCTAACTTTGTTTAAAATGAATCATTAAAATATTTCTTTAAAACAGTATTAAACTTCATTACACCGGGAGCTTTTTCAAAAATAACTTACATTTAAATTTTAAATAAAACCGTTTATTTAAAAACATCATAAACGAAAAACTAAATATCTTATTCTCACTTAAACTCAAATTATTAAATCATGACGAATACTTGACGGAAACGAAATTAAAGAAAGAACAATGAACTCGATCAGGGAAAGGCATTTAAACTATTTCAGAAACTGAACTGGACGATTCCACTTATGAAAAAAGGTAGGTCTAAGATAGCGATTACGGAACACCTAACGCCATCTATCGAAATACAAATGCCTCATGTCGATACTTTAGTTAATTTATGTTTTAGAAAAACACTTACATTATAATCCGATATTAAGAGTATTACTTTTAAAATAAAGAAGTTTTTTGAACTTTAAAATATAAAGAGAAAAGCTATTAAACTAATGTAAATTTGTGTAAGGTTTAAATCCAAAATAGCCATAAATGACAAGTAAAACCGGCTGATTAGCTAACAGTTTTCATTAAACATCTATGAGAACGGCAGAATATTAAAAATATCGCCAAGTTGGCGTTACACTTTTTTGGCGTCACATTTTTTTCACCAATTTTTTACCAAATTTGGCGAGCCGGGCGCCACCTTTTGCGGTATTTGAGAAATTTTCATTGGTTCATTTCGAAATCGTTAGATTTTTTTCATGTATGCGGTATCACGGGAAAATATTTTTATCATTAGAAATGAAATATTGTTAACTTCTAAGAATGTATTTGTTAAATATATTAGAATTTGTGAAAAATGTTATCTCTCGCTCAAAAAAAAAAAAAAAAAAAAAAAAAAAAAAAAAAAAAAAAAACTTTTAGTCAATTCACCGTCATAATTTCTTGAAAACGGCCGTAGACGGCTCGAAACATTGATTTATGTTTCATTTTAATTGTACAAGTTCATATTAAAGTTCTTGTTTTTGTGAACCAATGAGCAAAGTTTTGTATTTTTAACAAATACATTTTTCAATACATAGTTCAATTTAGGAAATATTGTTATTTGCACTGTCTTATATTATTCTTTTTAATCTGACGTAATTTTTCCCCGTTTACGACTTTTAACACATATAGATGAATTTATTATTTTACATTTTTTTTCTATTTTAAAATTCACAGGTAAATATAGTTTTTATGCCTTAATTTTCAATATTTTCCTGCTTTAATGAAGTAATATTCATTTAATTCGAACGTTTTTCGATTTATAATATTCATGTGTCAATAATTTCTTAATTTGGAGGAACTTTTACTTTTTGAACTCTTTTAAAAGTTGGCAACATGTTAAAATAATTTTCTTTTGTGAAATATACAAAAAATGTCGCTTGAAATGCTGAAAATTTGAATTTAAAATGGAAATTAAACGCAAAAGAATTAATCAGGCTAGAAAACTAATTGCAATCTGCGCATCGGAAGCTTCTTATCTACCAAATGGTCTAAAAATTATCAAATTCCTATGTATAGCTCTTGCTACTATAAAACCTTTTTGATTTAATGATTTTTACCAACTTTAACATTCAATATCTCTTAAAATAATTAATCTACCAGCCGATTTATCAAAATTTTTTCTATAAAAAACTTATTTTCACATTTTAGAATGTAGTAGCTCTCTTCGAAGAAAGACTTCTCTTATAAAAAATATAATGACAACGATGACATCAGCGGGAGTTACGTCTTTTAGAATAGAGAGATAAATCTAAAATATCAGTGATACATAATTATTCTTTAATAAGGTTTCTAGAGTCACCTTCATATGGTAACATTGGTCTCTTAAAGTAGCAATCAGCTTCAGGAGCTTTATATTGCTTTACTTTCACAAAATATTTAAAAAAAAATTTTTCATCTACAAATATTTCTTTATATAATCCATTTTTTTTTAACCTAGAAACAAATATTTTTTTATGAAAGATGATTAGAATTTAGCTTTATGAAGACAAATCAATAGACTTAGAAATGCCATCACACGCAAATACTTTATCGAGGTCACGACTGCACTTCAAGTATCAGTTAAAACTAGATTCGCATATTATAAAACAATCTGCCTACTAAGTCGTAGTTTTTCGGAAAATACCTTAAAATCCGATTTTATGAGTTTGCGTATTGGTTTTCCATTGTATTTTTCTCCCCCTAAATTTATGAAAACGTATAAGGACTGAAAGCAAAAAAACACAATGTAAACCTACGAGCCACAACAATAGGGTTTTCAGATATTCTCCATCAAGATATGATTTGGCACACTGTATGAGCTATAATATACGTTCGAGTTTTCGTTAATATTGTAGCAAATTGCTCTGACATAATATATACCTGATAGTTTATGTGTCCTTTACAAGTGCAGGTACTTTCAACCCCTCCAAATGACTTCTTTTTAACTAGTTTTAGTAGCGCTGAATCTTTCAACGGGTCATGGTTAATAGCAGTAGGTACACTTTCATAGCATTTCATCGTAAATTTTTGGTTGAAATTTTGAATGATGCTTGAGGTAGTTTAATAATCGCTTAAAATATAGTTTACATTTTTAAAATCAGTTCAAAATCAGTTTACTTCAAATATTTTGCATTTTTAATTATCTTAGTGCTTGAAATTAATATATGTGACAAAGAGAAAATTTCTGATAGGTTGAGAGAGTATAAGAACTGGTCTAATTATAGTCCCATTAATTTAATGGTACATTATCACTAACTAAGTTATGTAAATTTTTCCTCAATTAATTGAAAGAAAAATATAATCCGCAAATTTTGGCCTTTTAAATTGGCATGCCCGTGAACAGAGCAGCTACAAAATGTTTTATCACAAAACGAAATCTTTTAGTTTTGTGCTATTTTAGTGTAACACTTGCAAGATAATTTTTAATTTAACTTATATCAGATATTTAAGCAGGTACGACTGTATTTAAAAGGCAACCTTTTAATAAAGTCACTATAAAGTATCCTTTTATATCGGTTTTCTAGTTACAATTAAACTGTCGATTTTAATAATTATATCCATAAAATTTCATATGTAATGACATTTAAAATATCTATTCTGATATTAAAAACTACCGTACTCTTGCCATATATATTCTATTCCACCAGTTTTATTTTTTTTATATTCATCGTTTTTTATAATGCGGCATAATAAGAAAAAGTTCAAACTTTTAGTATTCTTCGAACGTACATTTAAAATTCAAATACTGACTTACAACGCATGCATTTGATATGCGCATAGGGTTTTCTTCTGGATGTAAGAGAAAAGTTATTTGTACTAAAAGAAGACTTGTCAGATTGATGGATCACGTTACAGTGCCGCTGGGAGTGTAAAGATTTTGTATTTTAATGCTTATATTATAAATATGGTACGAGAAAATAAATATTATTTGTTGTTTATAAATCTAATAGTGCATTTATCTATTTATTTGCTCAGTCACCCATTTAACTTTACTGTAAAATTTTTAAACGTTATTTTATTTATGTAATTGTTAATTTAATTTTATATAATATTGCGTAATTTTTATCCCATTTTATCCTAGATATTTAGAAATTTTAAATATAAAGTGGTGCATGTTTTTCACTTTACTTCTAAGACATGTATAGTGCCATACTTCTACCTTTAAAAAATTAATACAGTTTAGCTCAAAATAGGTCAAAAAATCTCTTTTTTTTATTAATATTACTATATAAAAGCAAGCTGGATTGTGAATATTTTGATGCTTCATTTTTACCCATATGGATATTACATTATTAGATGTTGTAAATTTTATAAATAAATTCAGTACAATTACATATACAAATAAAAATTTTGAGTAGTTTTTCCTCAATGTTTATATTTTCATAAAATTTTCTGGTTTAAAATTGCTAATGCCTTTAATTTTTATTTGAGAAAGAGATGTAAGATTATTTGATCTGCCTTTAAAAAATTATTACGGTTTTATATTAAAATTAATCTAAAAATTGATTTTTTAAAAGTTAAATGAAAGCAAATTTTACTATGAACATTTTGACTCCTCATTTGTACTGATGCGGACATTACTTTGTGAGTATAAGGATAGAGAGCCAACGAATATAAATGCACAAATAAAGTATGAGAAGGTAGCAAATAGCTATTTCGAATCTACTTACGAGATTCTTCATCAGTGCAAAACTCAGCGAGCCAAAAGTAGCAAAACTGAGCGAAGAGACAGAGAGACGCAGGCTTATATACCCGCTATGGGAACAATCCCGCCTAAAGGAAAGCAACCAATGAGAAGAAAGCAGCCAAAACCAACTGAGTGGACAAGTAGCGACATCTATCGGAGAACAAGCAAAACAAAAACTAAAAAGCGAGTGAAAAAAAAAGTATTAAAT